>CM062289.1:133598112-134198112 GCA_031216915.1 Pictodentalium vernedei
ACACATATCAGTAACAACCACCTACAAGGTGCATGCTAATTATACAATTCAATTGAGTTCAATGGTATATTGCAATTGCAAGCCATTTTTCCCTCTGATTTCTCGGACACTTCCCTTTCACTTTTTGAGGGGGGGGGGGGGGGGGGGGGGGGAGGGAGCAAATTTTACCCCATTGCTGGAAAGAGCAAAGTTTTACTGCCTTCTTTAAATATTTTAATTTCAAGCTTATTTTTAATATTATCCTTAAATTTTGTAAATATGATCTCCACAAAAAAATATATCTAAAAAAGTGTTGCCGTTATAAAAAATTCTCAATGGTTATTCTGACCATCATAAGGATGTTGTATACAAAAAAATTTGAAAGACTGTGGCAGATCTGAAGAAGATTTTTAAAGAATATTCCTCATACTGCACCAAGTTAAAGTTTGAAGTGTGAACCCAGGAACTTAATTTGAACAAACTTGAATCTGTCATAAAGATGCTGTACACCAAATATTAAAAGATTCTGACTGGCAGATGTGAAGTACATTTTTAAAGCTTATTCCTCATATTGCAAGGATTACACACTGCCGATGCGGGGGTGGGAGGGTATGCTTTTTTGCACCTGTAAGGCTTGTTATTATAAGACAAATAAAACCCATTGATATTTGTTCAAGTTATGCTAACAAGCTAAAGACAGGCAAAAATTAACTAATTAAGGCTCATAACTTCACTCAGTATAGCCAAACAGCACTGGTTTTCAAACTCGTTCAAAACGTTAAGTCTCATATATCAAATATTTACTGAATCCGTTGATATTTGTTCAAGTTATCTCACAAACGAGCTGAAAACAGGCCAAAAATAACTAGTTAAGGGCCCTAACTCCACTCAGTATGGCCGAACCGTGCCAGTTTTCAAACCCATTCAAGACATTGTCTCACATACCACATATTGACCAAATCCATTGATATTTGTCCAAGTTATCACCCTAACAAGAAAGTCGCGCTAGCCCGCACGCACACCGACTTCATCAAAATACAAGTAAAGTTTTTTTTTAAAAATCTCAACAAAAAATTCCGGCCCACCTTGAGGAGCCCAAATAGAAACCAAGAACTTGATTTGAACATATCGGAATCTATGCCCTTCTCCCCAGATGCTGTATATCAAATGTCAAAAATTGTAACATGTGAAGATGATTTTGAAAGAATTTTACTCACACTGTATAAAGTTGCAATTTTAGCTGCTTTATGGAACCCAAATATCAATGCAGGGGATTGATTTTAACAAACTTGTATAACAAATATTAATGTATAACAAATATTATAAGCTTCTTATTGGTGGTTCTAGAGATTTTTAATTTTTTTGATAACATGCTGACAACATTTTACAAAGTTTAAATTTGGGTTCTATATGGATACCAAATAAGTTCAAACTTTAATCTGCCTCCCCTAGGGATGTTATATAACAAATATCAAAGGATTCTGGAAGAGTTTTCTGGAAAAGATTTGTGTTAATTTTTGAAAATATGAACATTCAGCATATTTTTCATTTCCTGAATTACTACTAGAGCTGTGCGGTATCGGTATTTTGAGTTCGGTATCGGTTTCGGTATTTTCTACTGCAATACCTCGGTTATGGTTTCGGTATCGGTATTCAGTGAGAGATTCAAAACGTAGTGAAATAAAGTCAGATAATTTCAGTCATAAGCTTATAGTAGACATTTTGTCGCCTCAGACCTACAATGTTCTATGTCCCACTGGGACATAGAACACTGTAGCATTCAAAGTTCAAACAAGGATTTGTTACAAGATATTGGCTTTGTAAGTCTGGAAGTCTTGTGGACTGAACAGGGATGTTTGATGACCGATTACAGTATATTTATAAATTATATTTGTTTGTATTCTTCATTGATACATTCAATAATGTGTCGTATTTATTAAAAGATATATGTCAACTGTGTTTGTTATTACTCGTGTATCGTATTTATTAAAAGATATATGTCAACTGTGTTTGTTATTACTCACGCCAGTAAAAGAAGGAATGCTCCGGTGCATGTGTTCAGGTAAGAACGAGGTAAGTTGAATTCAAATGGTAAATCCAAATGTAAAACTACAAAGAAAAATGCTTTATTCCCATGCCATTTAAACGAATTGCACGTGCGAACAAATAGGTCATGAAGTCGGGATGCGACGGAAATTCCCGAAAGTGTGAATGTAAAGTAAAAGGGAAGTAACTGCATGATTCTTGTTAATCTTCTTCAAAGGGAATTCCCCTTAAAAAACGCATGTGGTGTGCTGTGTAAACAATTTGATTGCCTTGCGAATTTCGTAAATAACTCATACCAATATCCAAAATATGTTGAGATATACAACCATGGAATATTCTATTGTGAATTATTACTGGAGATGTTGAAGACATGAACAGGTACCGTAATTATTTTGAAGGAAATTAATTGCATGCGGTTTCGAATTTTCGATTGTTCACCACCCCTCCACTCACCGGGTCACCGAGAAAAAAAAAATCAACAAGAACACATTGTGTATAATCTCCTATTTTTATTTTATTTTTTTTATATTTATTTTTGTTTAAATTTTATTTTGTGATCAAGTTAATGCACAACACAGAAATAAGAAATAAAGAGGTGAAATAAAATAAACAAATTTTCAAAGCAGGTGAATCGCTGTGATACAAACCGTCGACATGGGCCGATCTGGTGTCCGTTCAGTCCTCATATCACTGTTGAAAACTTGCTGAAAAATAATTACCTTTGTATAAGTCGCACCCCAATTTTGCTCCCGTTTTTCCAAGCAAAAAGATGCGACTTATACACGGACATATACGGTACGTTCGTAATTTCGTAAAAATACTAAAACACCCGTGATTCTGGGTGAGTATAAAGTGCAGTCTGTTCTCATACCGTTCGCGTCCGGTATTACGGTATTTCGTCCGAGGTCGGTTCGGTTTGCCGGTATTGGCTAAAACCACGGTATACAGTTTCGGTATACCGCACAGCTCTAATTACTACCGTGTGGAAAATCGATTGCAATTTGTTTTGTCCATTCAGTTCTAGTGGTCTTAAGGATGCGTCATACCACATAACAGTTCTCTGTTTATACAATGTTCAAAATATGAGCGACTGAAATTGTTTAAATGTTTTTGTTACTGGTGTTCCCATTAGATTGCAGGAAATTTTTTCATATGAATCAAGTATTTATGACCCAATAAAACTGCTTAACAAATTTGGTTCAAATCGGCCCATCAATTCTGAAAATAGAAATTTTGGGTGGGCCAAAAATCTTCCCCTCCCAAAGCAACTGTATTGCTCTTCAAACTTCCCTTGAACAAACCTGAGTGTACACTTCATAAGGAGCTGCATTCCAAATATTTATTTTTTCCATCCATTGGATCATGAGAATATTTTTTTTAAATTTCCCAACCCAACTCCTGCTCTTTTGGGCCAGCACATTGATTTTAACAAAAAATGAATTGCCTCTTCTTAGTCATCAGCCGCATGAAATTTTATTGGTATTGGCCCTTAAGTTTGGGAAAAGATCCGGACACCATCTTTACAACAGATGACAGGTGAAAGACCGAAAGTGATCAATACAGCTCACCCTGACTTTCAGTCAGGTGAGCAAAAACACTCAGAAAGTTAAAAAATTTATAGTAATTTATATATTTTTTATACTTACCAATGACCCAGACATAGCTGGTGCTAACTCTTAAAATATAGGGCCAAACACAAATTTTGCCCCCCAATCCCCAAAATTTGCATCTAAAACTAAAGAAAACATGTCCTGAAAGGCCCTCCACACTTCGCCCCTACTGCGCATGCGCAGTGTCAAGGACGTTCCGAAATTGGCGCCATTTATCATTCTAATAACCAGTGCCTGGTAAGCGCTATGTACTCAGCGGTGAGGCAAGAGTTCCCAACTCCTGGGAGGGCCATCCCCGTCTGGGTCATTGGTAAGTATAAAAAATATATAAATTACTATAAATTTTTTAACATTTTTATACTGTACCAATGACCCAGACATAGCTGAATAGTAAAAAGGCTGGAGGGCCAAGGACATAGAGCAAAATGGAATACGCTCAATAAAATAAAATAGAGTCATCCCCTGTAGGGAAAAGAAGTAATAGGCCTTACATGTATCTTTCTTATTTATGATAAATTAGAAAGATACAACACCTTCCAAAATTGAGCTTCATATATCCATGTACTCTATTAATATCCAATATAATCCTTATACTAATAATTTTTAAAGTAAGCCAATAATAAAGTAAGTCTAGAGAATAGAGACTCTTATACTCCTAAAAGAATGTGAGAATTGCATAATCATGTCCGTTGACATATGCAATATTCAAAAGCTATACTTTAAAAACTAAGACTTGAATGAATTTTAAAAACTTAAACTTCTCACTAAACAACCATCCCAATAACAGCTCAGAATTACTAACTCCGGAGGAGGTATCCCCTTGTTTTCATAGTAAAACAGGTGACCCAAGGGAACACCCTCCCCCCCCCCTTTTTCTTGCCCTGGGTCAAATAGCCCAGAGCGAAGAGGGCAGCCGAACGGAGACACTGCCGAAACAGTCAGCCTACCTAGCTATAGTAGCAACTGTTAAGTGAATGACATTCTGAGCAGTAGATAATAGACCTAACAAAAGAGGCCTCAAGAAATTGACTCGATATTTCTAAGATAAAATTCATGAATGTGGATGGCTGAGCGCAATGAGCGGCCTTCAAAAATCTATAATAGCAACACTATTAATGTAAGCCCAAGAAGTAGAAGAACTCTTACTTCATGAGCCGAAATCTTAAGCACAACTGCTAAGTCAATGATATACCATAAGCAGTACCGATAGTTAATAGAATCCATTAACAATAAAATGGAGCGTAACGACCTTCTACTAGACATCAAAGACAGAAGAAGCTTACGCCCTTGTAATAAACAGATATCTGTTTATAAATACATAAACTGTACCCGGAAAGAGTAAAGGCCTATGCCCATACGAAGACGGAAGGACCTTAAAATAATAGGTTCCGGATAATAGGAGCCTAACTCTTATGCAACAATCCAACTTAAATAGTAACGGAAGTATTGATTCCGAAACTATGAAAGTGAAAATCATCCATCGATAGTGCATGAAACTCACTGACTCTACAGTAAGAGAAACCAACAGAATTACTGTCTAAAAGGTCAGAATTTGAAAACTACTGTTTCCAGAGGCTCAAATGATTACTTAGCTAAATAAGAACCGAAGTTAAAATCCGTATAGGAATTTAATCTAAAGATTCTAAGTCTATTTATCAAAAAGTTACTAACTGACTTAGATAAAGAGACAAAAGACTCAATTGTAAACTATCGTAGAGTGCATAGGTATGAGGTAACATAAACCTATAACCTAAATAATAACAGGCTGCAGTAGATCTTGTGAAACAAGTATACTAAAAAATAGCAATGAGTAGTATGGAGGGATCAACAATATGAACATAATGATCCCTACACCACGACGGAAGAGCCTCCACTTTAGTCGCATAGAATAGCGAAGAAGAGGATCTCCTATAGTAAGAAATCGTGTCCAAAGCTCGTCCAGTACAGTGCTTACAATGCAATACGGACCACACAACGGAATACATGAAGGTTGCGACCTTGCTGGTTGTGATAAAGATGACACGATTTACCCAGTGAAAAAAGATCCTCACATAGAGGAAGATTTCACGTTAAGACCCACAGTAGACAAGAGAGTAAATTACTCATGATCTCTGTGAAGATAGAGATGCTATCAACAGAAATGTATTGTGGTTGTTTATCTTAGCAATACCTGCTAAAACAACAGCGCCGGAGGATACGCGTATCCTATCATTCCGTCCTATAGATCAATAGAGCGTTAACACTATTAGCTCAGAGATCTGGACAAGCCAACACATACGTCTGCAATTGATTAGCAAGCTGTGTCATAAATAAATCATCATTGGGCGCTCCCATAGATAGCAAATCTGATTGAATACTTGTTTGTTGAGAGTCCATTCTGACAGCAACAAGCGACCCGTAAGAGAACGGGAGTCCGATAAAACAATCAGACGACCCGGAATATGACGGACCAAAACTGAACTTGGTGTACTATAACCAACAGACGGATTCTTTCCATTAAATTGAATAACGGAAACGAAAGAGTGCCTCCCTGGTTCCGGAGATACGCCACTACTGTCGAATTAAAGGACAGGAATTTGGGCATGCGTTTCTGAATAATGTTCATGCAATGTCATAAAGCAAGCCTAAAAAACATTATTCCGCGGAAGTTAAACTGATAGCTAAAAGACTGCGGAACCCAAAGACCCTGGCACTTCGAATCCGTAGGGATCAGTATATATCCCAATCTGTTTGACTGGCAACCGTCATAACAGCCACACTCGGGTCCGGCAACTGCGGCGGCACTCTCTGAGTCAACCACCGAATGTTTGCCCCAGTCTGAATCTCTTGTAACACTAGATAGACAAGAGAACGTATAAATCGAGCAATTCCTGGATTGCCGGAAAGTTGCCGTCGAAGAGAAGCTCCTCCGAGAACGAAGCGAGTCTGAGAGAGTTCTTAACCTTACTATCCACGCGTGTGGATGTAGCTAGGGCTGCGTCATGTCTAACCAACTCCAAACAGCCACTGAAGGGCGGAGTTATACGTGAACAAACTACTGCCCTCAAAAGAAATTACATAGAGAATAATATCCCGTAAATCTTTTCTTGAAGACGTAATGATAACGCCTCAGTAAGGCGGATTATGTATAATAAAGCGTCTAAGTTAAGTCTACTATACATAATGTCGTTCCCAACATTGAAACTGGAAAAAACATAAACGGCGAAAAAGAATATATGCAGTCTTTAATCACACCATCTAGACGCATATGAACTCTCGGTATGCCCTGCTCTGCCAAAATAAACTATTTGTAAAAATGATAAAATGGCAGAAATGAGCAACGCGGACAAGAAACTAAACTATCATGCTTAGTAGCAGGCTTGTATATATATATATATATATAGCGTCGAAAAATAAAACACATGTTGTAATGACAATATTGGACTGCGTCGGTAAGTCAGGGACAATGTCCCTGTACCGATCGAAAAATCCGAGTCCAATGACGCTATAAGTCTCTTATCCAAGATCGCAGCAATGAAGTCCGAAATAATAATCACTGGAAGAAATGCCAGAAGATATGAAAGGCATCTTCCGATACTACTAAAGGGAAAACTCGAAATCTTTCGAATCCCTTTCGCCATCCTGTCGGACCCTATAAAGCGTTCGGTCGTCCGTAGCTGATGCAACCGCGGACCGCACCGACCCAGCGCCGTCGGATAATTCCTGATTTGACCGAGAAACTGTCAATTGCTGGGATGCTGCGAAACAACTGTGCTAACTCGGATAGCACGTCCGTCACTGAGGCCTGAGGAGAAGCGGTCTTACGATGCATTGCCGCTGGAAGCTCCGTGATCGTTACCCCGTGCATACTTCCAATATGCGAGCGAACGGAGTGTATAGGCCTCGTGTCCCTTGGCTACCGGATGGCGCGACCGTGGAATCACTGAATGCCGAAACTGATCGGATACTCGAGGTCACGTAGCCAATGTGCGGTCGTGTGCCCTGCTGTGAGGATGAGGAAGCATTAAAGACAGTCTCTCGGACTGTCAATATAACGGAGCGTCCCGAGCAACGGACATATGCTCCGAATGTAAAATATCTGAACCACAACATGCGGTCCCCTATGTTGTTGGGCGAGAGAGGAACCTCTCTCGCTCACAGCCCGGACGGACCTGGACAAGCCAGGAACCGGACTAACAGGCTTCCTCCGATCTGTCCTCAATCTGCCGTCACTGGGTGAGTACTAAAGTAATTAAAGTGCTCGCATCACCCAAATCTCCTTCCTAGACCGCAACGGACGAACCCGGCAGCCGAACCATTCGATGAATGTACGCTACACCGGGTGAGCTAGCGAATGTCACTCCGTAAGCGATAGACATATTCCATGAGCACTTATTGCCGCTAACTCTTCATTAACTATGACGACAGAGGCACACTTTTGAAAGACATCTCCATAACTCTTCGAACAAGAAACCAGAAATGCTTGGATAGCAAGCATAAAATAATAATATATATAGCGTCGTTCAATAATTCGAAAGTTTGTGTGACATTATTGGACTATGTCGGAACTGAGGGACGATGTCCCTGAACCGAACCAAAAATTTCTAAGTCCACCGACGCTATCAGTTTCTTATCCGGCATCGCAGCATATGTTGTTCCGAAAGGGAAAGCTTGAAATCCTCCGAATCCCTTTCGGTATCCCGTCGGACCGGATGAAACTTTCGGACGTCCGTACCCGCTTCCGCGGAGCGTCCCGACCCAGCATCGTCGGATAAAATATATGCGACAGATTCAGTTGATGCTGGGATGCTGCGATAAACTGTGCTATTAAGGAAAGCACGTCCGTTCCCGAGGCCTGTGCAGTAGCGGACTTACGATGCATTGCCGCCGGAAGCTCCGTGTACGTTGACTCCCGCACACTTCCTATGCGAACGTCCAGAGTCTGCAGGCCTCGTGTCCCCGGCTACCGACCCAGCGCCGTCGGATAATTCTCGATCCGACCCCGTTTCTGTCGGCTGCTGGGATGCTGCGATAAGCTGTGCTATGTGCACAAGAATGTCCGGCGTCGAGACCTGCGGAGGCGCAGTCTATCGCTGCTTCGCCGAGGGCAGCTCTGCATCAGATGGCTCCCGCATACTTTTCCTATGCGAACGTCCGGAGTCCATCGGTCTCGAATCCCTGGCTGCCGGATGGTGTGACCTGGTCGCCGAAGAATCCTTGATCGGCGAAGCTGGTAATATATCGGCGGTCACGCAGCCAAGGTGCGGTCGTGTGCGCTGACGAGAAGAGGAAGCCTTAGCAGTCTCAGCGGACTGCCTATACAACGGAGCGTCCCGAGCGACGGACGTATGCTCCGCTAGCGACACATTTTGTACCACAACATCTGGGGCCAGATGTTGTTGAACGAGAGAGGGGCCTCTCTCGCTTGCCGTCCGGATGGACCGGAACGAGCTATGAACCGGACTAAAAGGCTTCCTCCGTTCTCCCTCCGATCCGCCGTCACTGGGTGTGCATTAAGTTAATTTTATAGTGCTCGCATCACCCCAAAATTCCTTCTAGACCGCAACGGACGAACCCGGCTGCCGAACCATTCGGTGAATGGACGCTACACCGGGCGAGCTAGCGGACGTCAAAGGCCGTCGAACCTACTAGGGTCCTCTTAGGCAATTGGCGTTTTACATGAGCACTTTTCCGCTAGCCCTTCATTAATTGTGACGACGGAGGCACACTGTTGGAAGACATCACAGATACATCACCCTAATCTTGATCGTCTGAAATAGAAATTGATAAAGTAGAGTGACCCTGCGGGGAAAGGACCGGGGTGTCCAAATCCCCAACAACATACCGTGACATACGCTTCCCATATTGTCATCGAAATCATACGATACAGAACAGGAGTTAATGCGAGTACACTGACCACATATAGAATGATAATAAAGTCAGAGGAAGACTTCCTCTTAAAACAATTGATCAATATCCTTTCAAAGTGAAAAGAAAACAAGTCCTGGTACTCGCACTAACCCCTGGCAATCAAAATACATAATAATAATATGATCCATTAATATAGAAAAAATAATTGAAATCAAAATATTTTGAAAAAATATTTTTTCAGAACAGCCCAAGTTTCTGAAAAGTAACGTTGAGCCCCAATGGATCCCAAGCCTAAGTGTGGACAAAAATTTTAAAAATATTTTAAACAATTTATTCAACACTTACGAACAATAATAATGTATCTAGTTATGATTAAAATAACATAAAGATATTATTTTTTAGAAATCCCCCCCTCACACAGAGGGCTGTTGTAAATGTAAACAATGAGTGTAAAAACACTAAAATAAGACTCCAGGCACCCAGGCCCGAAATCAGTTACCAAAAATACACTATCTGATGCAAAACAGAGACTTCCAGGGAAGAAACTGCAGAACATCAGATGGTAGATGCAGAACACAACGCCTAACCACCCGTAGGTGAAGACGTAAACATGGGGAAGAACAGAATTCATTCTGTTATTCAGCTAAAACTCCCAAGAAATTTTAGTAATAATAATTACAGAAACTATGCCAAAAGCATGGGAGAATAGCAAGGGGGAACTTAAAGGACAGGGAGAGAGGAAAACACTTGAAAAAACAGTGTAACTAAATAATCAGAATGACAACAAAATGGCTGCTGCCTTGAAAATAGGTAACTTAACATAATTTCATTAAAAAATTTTAAGTTACAGCCCTGATAATATTCTGTCACACATTCTTTTCCTCTCCTCCTTCTCTATCCTCCTTAGAATCACCATTTCACTAATATTTATGTGTCTGGCATCATTTAAACTGAGATTTAAAAGCACAAAGATCAGTCAGATGTTAACTGATGAAGGGCCAAACTTAGAATGATAAATGGCGCCAATTTCGGAACGTCCTTGACACTGCGCATGCGCAGTAGGGGCGAAGTGTGGAGGGCCTTTCAGGACATGTTTTCTTTAGTTTTAGATGCAAATTTTGGGGATTGGGGGGCAAAATTTGTGTTTGGCCCTATATTTTAAGAGTTAGCACCAGCTATGTCTGGGTCATTGGTACAGTATAAAAATGCAGATGTCTGTTTCTCAACCCTCACTCCCCTCTCCCAGCACACAGTCCTACATTAGGCCTAAAATTATGAAAATGACTTGAGAGCTTTCCTCTAAAATGATCTCCTAGGTTGGTTAGAATTTTGTGCTGAAATATTCAGTGCTCCTGGAGACCATCTGTTTGATGGATTGAAGAATATCTTCAAAGAACAATTTGCATATTACACTAAGTTTAATTTTTGGCTCTGTTATGGAGAACATTTGAGGTTTGATTATTAAGCTCTAAGCCTAGCCACCTTGGAAGCACTGTACACTGATGCCCATGTGTCATTTAATAGCTTGTTCTATGATTACTGTATCCCAAACTTCCTATGTTGATAGTAATTCTAGCAGAAGCTGTAGAACTTGCATAGTCAAAATGCATGCAGAAAAAGATAATTGAGCTTAGAGCTGTGATTAAGTTAGGACATCCCTCAACATCCATCTAGTGATGAGATGATTAATCAGTATACAACTGGCTGATATTCAACCACCAGTCTACCCATCAGAAGTTAGGGTAAATATCAGCAAATAATGATGGTTAACCAGAGGACACCGTTGGACAGTGCATAATACGCCCGCACTTCCAGAAATTATAAAATATTATTCATGTTCTAATTGAACTTTACTGTCAGTTTCTCCGTTTTAGTTAACTATACTTACTCAAAATGTCCGAAAAATGAAAAAAAATCTGGAAAACTCTAAAAAAAAATGATAAATTTAAAGTAATTTGTATATTTTTTCTACTACTTACCAACATCCCAGACTAGCTGGTGCAAACTCGATATTATCAAGAGCCAATCACAAATTTTGAACCCCCCCCCCCCCATCCCCAAAATTTGCATACAAAACCGAAAATTAAAAGTCCTATCTGGCCCTCCATACTTTTATCATCTGCACATGTGCAGTGGTCAGGAAAAGACCGGAATTGGCGCCAACATCATTCTTTGTAGATGAGCGTACTAATAATAACTCAGCGGGGAGGTATGAGTGCCCACTCATGGGAGGGCATTCCCTGTCTGTATGCTAAATGGGTGTAACGAGCCCCCAATTTTTAAGGCTAGCCCGGACTAAGCCCCATAAATTAGGATGGCGTATTTGATAGCAAGAGACTAACCCCCACAAAAATATGTCATATAAAAATAATAAACAAGCTGTATCTAGGATCAGATATAATCTACAAACAAAACAGCTTCACTCATAGTTACACACTTATCAAGCCGGAGATTTTACAAAAATCCCCCCCCCCCCACCCCTTTTTTGAAGGAATATTCTTCAAAACAAAGAGGGGAGCGTTCTGGAATCAGTGAAAAGCGGTACCCATTAAACAATATATATTCGTCGAACAGCCACCCAAATATGAATTATTATTAATTATTGGTGCTTAATGCCACTTCAGAAGCCAAGGCTATCATGGCGATTCCGGTAATTAATAGCACACGCTCCTAACGTATACCAGAGACAGAATACGTAGATAGGACGAAAACCGGTGATATGAGTACAACCATACACTTGTTCAATAGAATTCCTATGGAAAGTGTCTGAAGGCTACTATGGCGTCCACAATGACATTAAATGTCTTGACACAAAGGAATTCAACACCGAGAGGGAAAAGACATACCTATTCCCTCTAATGGCTCTATTCCAAACAAGACAGCTGTCTCGGCCTATCTATGCACTATTCGTCCGACTTCAGGACAGGTGATTTAAAAAACCCGGAGAATATTTCGACGACCTCTATTGCTTTTCTTCAATAGGACAGCCTATACCTCTGCAGGGAGAGACTCTCTTGGAAGAATTCGCCAAAAGAATTTTCCAACACGCACTTGTTGTAAGTGGAGCTTTGCTCAGACTGATAACCGCAGGCCTGCCGAGACTACATTTTTATCCACTGATCTTCTGTAACTTTATCCACTTTTTTGCGAGGTTGATAACCTTCTGCTAAGTGGAAAGCAACAGAAGTCCATTCTCGACAACCTCTATTGCTTCCTTCAATAAGAGAGCCTGTACCTCCACTAGGAGCGACTCCCTTTTGAAAGGATCTGCCGGAAGATTAGTCCAACATGGACATCTAGTAAGTGGGGGTTTATGTTAGGAATCATACCTGTAGGCCTTTCGAGACAACACCTTTTACCCACTGATCTTCCGTGACATAAATCCAGTTTCTCACGAAGTTGATAAAAACCTTCCGTCAACTGGTAAGCAATAGGGGTCTTATTCATCACCTGTACGACTAACAAGGCGTACGGAGGGAGAAACTACGTCCTCCCCGCAAAGAACCTCGTCCCGTCCTGGATCAGACCTATGCTCCTTTCCCAAGACGCTATACTGACGACCTTCGGAGTAAGTATAAGAGGGTTATTGTACCCTCGTGAGGAGTTCCCTTAGCTGATTTAAGCGGAACAGCCTTGCTTACCCCTGTCTGCTGAAGCATGTTGTTGAGGCGCAGACTTCAGTAGCAGTGTACTGGAAGCTTTCTTGTAGCTTGTTCATAGACTAACGAAAGCTCATCGTCAATAGGAGACTGGAGAGACTCGGAGAGAGCTTTTCACCTTGTCATCTATAAGTGATGACGACGCAAGGGTAGCATCATGTCTGATCAACCCTCAATTTGCCACTGTCAGGGCGGAGTTGTATGTGGCATACATGACTGCCCTGGAAAGAACTCTAAGCAAGGAACAATGTCCTCAAATTCCTTCCCATTAAGACATTGTGCCATAGCTCTGGTGAGGTGATCTGCGTAGGACATCACGTCCAGATTCGCTCTATTGGATGAAATAGCACATTCCATCACTTCCGAGCGTATAGAATGATGCAGGTAGGGACATATTTCATCCCCGGCCTGCTCATCTAAACGCAGAGGAGCTCTCTGGACATCTTCTCCAACCGTTTTAAATGAACGTGGTCCAAGGAACGGTAAATTTATTGAAGATGTTGATAAGAAACCGCCTTTCTCTAGCACTAGAGAGGTTGAATATGGCTTCGTTAACATGACCGAAGGCCTCCGACACCTGTAGAGACGGTTTTGGGAAGGAAAGAACATTCTCTTTCCTTCACACGAAATCTGCTTCAGAGACGACAGCAGTTTCTCTACAGTAGTCGCAGCTTGCTGATCAGGTAAAACAAAGTCAGTATAGAGTATAGTATTGATAAATAAAATTTATCGCTACCATATGCCGTTCCGAAAGGGAAGGGTAATCCTCTTTCTTGTCCCTTTCACCATCAGACTGATTCAGCTGTGACATTCGGTCATTCACATCTGCATGTACAGATAACTGGACTGACCCAGCACCATCCGACAGCTCACTACCGGAGGCTGCTCTTGTACTAGCTGGGATGCTGTGCAATCTGCGACAGCAAGTCTGTTACGGGGGCTTGAGGAGTAGCAGTCTACTGTTTTTTCGCCGCTTGCTACTCCTGGGACTAAGATCCGAACATAGATCTCTTCTCCGAACGTCCCAATGAACAAAGCCTTGGATCGCTAGCTACTGGATGGTCCACTTTACGGGGCAAAGACTGGCTCTGACTTTGCACAACTGGCTGGATATCCGAAGTCAGGTAGCTAGTTTTATAACATAGCAGAGGAAGCCGTGACTGAAGCCGACCCCGGCTGTAGTCTAGATAGAGCATCCCAAGTGGCGGGTGGACATATGCTCCGACTCGTGCAAGTTTCTCAAAACAACATTTGGCCCCAAATGTTGTTGGGTTAGAGAGGGGGGCCTCTCCTGTGAGCGGTCTTATTAGACCTTGCTGAGCCTCCCTAAAAGAAACTTGCTGACGTCCTCCCTATTTCCTTCATCGCTGGTTGAGCTTTTGATTTTGAGGTGCTCGCTCTACCTAAATTTACACTTCCTGCGACCACAACGGACTTACCCAGTGTCATGGCTCCTACCGACGGAGTAACCACTTCACCGGTCAAGCCAGCTGCTTACAAGGGATTAAGAACACTAACTAGAGGCCTTAACCCTTGCTTATATTCATGAGCACCTTGCAGCTAGCTCTATTTGCTCAACAGAGCGCGATGACGGTAGCACACTTTGGATGGGTGTCACAATACCATCACCATGTTCCTCTGAAATAGAAACTCAAAAATTGAATTATATTACGGTGAGAGTTCTGGCATAGGAACCTCACAGCCAACAACGTATCGCGACACCCGTCTTCAACGTCTGTCATGCCTATGTACACAGTAGGACAAGAATCCGCAGGAGTGCGTCGACTACAGGCAAAGCAACAAGCATGTAAATCCGAGGAAGACTTCCTCACCTTGCATTTAGAGCAGTAAGCTTTCATAATTACAATCAAAAGACAAAGTCGATAGCACGCCTACAAACTCCACAACAAAATATATGATAAAGATACATGAAAAATTGTAATCCAAATTAAATTAAAAAATTTATGAAAAAAAATTTAGAAAACTTTTTGAAAAAATGCCTAAGTTCCCAAAGAGAACATTACAAGCCCAAGGGCATCCCGATAGAGCCTAAGTGTGGACAAAATCCAAATATTATGAGCTACACTACCGGAATAATAATCAATGTATCCAACAGTAATTCTACAGTAATATAAAAGTGTCAATGATACTGTAGCTCAACTTGTTAAGACATGTACATGTATAGTATGTGACATAGCAATGACAAACATCTAGGTAATGACCAGATAACAACGATACATATAAAGTATTGTAATGGTCTGTATATGGAGGGTAATTTAAAAAAAATCTTCTTCTTCAGATCCATCAGTCATAAATACTGACCATAGCCTGTAACAAATGTATAGGTAAAGTATTGTAAAGGTGGGCAACAGTCGGATGCTAAACTAGAAAAGAAATCTTTGAGTCCCAGAGTGGGTCTGACTGAACCCCAAAATATTTGTTCTCATAGCACATTGATAACAAAGGCACCCCAAAACACTTGTTCCTGTCCCAAGGTGATAACAAAGGTACCCAAGAAGTTCCATGAAGATCGGTTCTTAAATACAGCCTCTAGCCTGAGCCGTATAGAAGTTGTGTACAAAAAACTGACTGGACCTAATTTCGGTACAAAATGGCCACTGGCAGCCATTTTGAATCGCACCCAGAAACACTTGTTCTCGTCCCAAGGTGATAACAAAGGTACCCAAGAAGTTTCGTTAAGATCGGTTCATAAATACAGCCCCTAGTCCGAGCCGTATTGACATGTGCACTTACTGTGTATAAGTAGCACTGAATAAATCAAAGTTCATCTAATTTGCAAAATGTCTGCATGAGAAAAAAACCTGTATTATATGTGATGTATTCCATGTTACTAAACATTCATACAAAAATTTATTAAAATCAGAACTTTCATTCAGAAGTTCTGTACAAAAAACTGATTGCACTCATTAAAGTACAAAATGGCTTCTGGTGGCCATCTTGAATTTTGGTGCGCACACAAAAACAATCGTTCTTGTCCCACGGTGATAACAAAGGTACTCAAGAAGTTTCGTAAAGATTGGTTCATAAATACGGCCTCTAGCCCGAGCCATACTGAACTGTTGACGGACAGATGGACGACGGACAACTGGCCATGGCATAACCTTATGTCAAAGTTGAGCTAATAATATACAATACTACATATATTTGAGGACGTTGCCAATGTAAACGTCAAGGAAAAAAACGGAAGCAAGACATCAGGCACAAAAAGGCCTAAAGTCAGTAACCAATTTAAATGCTACCAGATGCAAAGCTAGATCTTCATACAAAGAAAAAACGATACATCGGGTAGAAGATGCTAGACTAAAACGACCTAACACCCCTAGGGTGAGGACGTAACCATGGGGAAAAACAGAATAACTATTCTGTAATACACGTTAAACTCCCAAGACATTTAATAAAAAATTTCAATAAAAAATAGCCAAAAAGCTTAGGAGTTTAACAGGAAGGGTTCATGGAAGGATAGGGAAGGAATACTTAACAAACAGTGGAATAAGCATTAGCAAGAATGATGTCAGGCGAATGTCCTGAAAATGGGAAACATGAAATAATTTTTATAATTATAATAAAGTTTAGAGACTGGCGGTTGTGATTTTTACCTGCGTCGCCAGCAGCAGAGCAGGTCTAGTAACCGTTCGACTCCGTCCGTCTGTCAGTCAGTCCGTCCGCCCAAAACACTTCTTCCGTCAAAGTTTTCTTGGCTTCTATGAAAGCGAATGATTTTTTATTTGGTCTGCTGCTTCATAATGATGAGTTGTATCGTGTATCTAATTTTCAGATCTGCCGTGTAGCCACTTCCTGTTTGCCGATAAATTGCATGCAGCGACACAGGTCCAGACCCAGTATTGGTCTTGGCTTGTTTCACTTCGGTTTCGGTTTTTTAGGGGGTGAAGACCAGGGTTTCGGTTTTTTTCTACTTTATGCATTCTCAACTAATTTTGGGAATTTGGAAGTGGAGAACCAGTGAACTCATGTTCAAGTTTGAAGTGATAGTCTAAGAATGTTTTTACCAGGTGAACTTGAATTCATTCAGGTTGTTCATAATTCAAAATTGTTATTGCAGGGTATCAGAAAATTAAATTTAAACACGTTTAGGCCTCTGACCATGATTTTCAAGGACTGTTATAAGCTTGATGAGATTCGGAGACAGAAAAATTTTAACACTGTCACCAATGCAAATCATTTACAGTACTGTAACCATTACTTCAGAGGAGTCTATCAGGGGTCAGCCTGGCAGCTGATTTTAGTGGGAAGTGACTTCTCCCTCCAGAGATTTTAGGGAGAAGTCAGGGGCCAGGAGGGAGAAGTCAGTGGACATGAGGGAGAAGACAAAAAAAGAAAACCCATAAAATGTATATGACATTGTGACAAAATAAATGTACATAGAGGACACAATTGTGGAGAAAAAAATAAATAAAAGTTATACAAACACACATACACACACAAAACTAAGTCATGTAGGTTAAAATCCTCCCACCTCCCCTACAAAAAATTGCATCGTTCATGCTTTCTGAATACCCTAACTCTTTCCCTAACAGTGATGACTAGGGTTACCATGCAGTTGATTTTGTATTTGCCTCAATGCAGTGGATTTGAATTTTAGCATCACCCATGGTGAGAGCATTCTCTGTAATAGAAAGTATATTCTTTTAAAAACAAGAGGCCCCACGGGGCCTGAAGCGCTCATCTTGTACAGAACACAATTTAAACAGAGTCCAAGAATGAGTCTACATTAAGCAAGCCATCTCCATAGGCTACACTGTCAATCCTTGAGTCCCTCAGGAGTGACAAAAATAATCTGGGCATCATGCCTTTTCTTCAGTTGATCATAAGTAAAATGTAGAGCTCCCCTATGAAGCCCCTTGATACAACCTATGTGGATTAATCTTAGTACCTCTAGAGGGTACTGAATACAAAATTTTTAATTCTTCAGCAAAATGGCCAATTCCGGCTCCCATAGAGAGCCCAAATATTAACCCAGGCTCTTGATTTGAACACAGTCAAATCTGACTGCCCTAGAGATGTTGTGTACCGAATATGAAAGCATTCTGACTGTTGGATCTGAAGAAGAGAAATTGTAAAGAAATTTCTTCGAATTGCACTAAATTCAAATAGCGAGCCCAAATATTGACCTATGGATCCGATTTGAACAAACTTGAATCTGACCCCCCTAGAGATGTTGTATACCAAATGTGAAAGCATTCTGTCAAGTGAATCTGAAGAAGAAGATTTTTGAAGAAATTCCCTCATATTGTACTAAGTTAAATTTCATGTTCCCATATGGAGCCCAAATATTAACCTAGGCACTCGAATTGAACAACCTGGAATCTCCCCCCACTAGAGATGTTGTATACCAAATATAAAAGCATTCCGACTGGTGGATCTGAAGAAGAAGATTTTTAAAGAAATTTTCTCATATTGCATTAAGCATTCCGACTGGTGGATCTGAAGAAGAAGATTTTTAAAGAAATTTTCTCATATTGCATAGTGAGCCCAAATATATACCTAGGGATCTGATTTGAACAAACTTGAATCTGACCCCCATAGAGATGTTGCATACCAAATATCAAAGCATTCTGACTGATGGATCTGAAGAAGAAGATTTTTTTTAAATTACCCTCCATATTGAAGAAAGATAAAATGTGGGCTTCCATAGGAAGCCCAAATATTAACCTAGGGACTTGGTTTGAATAATCTAGAATCTGACCCTCATAACAATGATGTATACCAAATATTAAAAGATTCTGACTGGTGGTTCTGAAGAAGAAGATTTTTAAAGAATATTCCCCATATTACCCTATGTTAAAACTTTGGGCTCCTGTCGAGAGCCCAAATATGAACCAATGAGCTTTATTTCAACAAACTTTTATCTGACCCCCCTATGAATGCTGTATACCAAATATCAAAAGATTCTGATGATTGGCTCTGGAGAAAAGATTTTTTTAAATTTTTGCAAATATGCTGACTCAGCATTTTTTCGATGCCCATTACAGAACACCCTAACAAAACTGATGGCAATTTTTTTTTACCATTCAATTCTACTGGTCATAAGGATACTTCATACCAAATAAAAGCTCTCTGTTCCATGGGGTTTGGGAAATATGGGCGTTTGAAAATATTTCTATTTTTAGCTCCCAGGGTTCCCATGGGGATGCGGGAATTTTTTTTTTTTGCATGGGTCAAGTACTTATGACCCAATACTACCTCAAACCAAATTTGGTTCATACCGGACCATCGGTTCAGAAAATATAAATTTTGGGCGGGGCCAAAAATCTTACCCCTCCTATTACAAAGCCAAATATTACTTCACGAACTTCGTTTGAACAAACTTGATTCTACACCTCATATGGAAGCTCCATAGCAAATATCAAGTCATTGTACACACTGGTTTTTGAGAAGAAGATTTTTAAAATATTTTGGAGCATTTTCCCCCACTCCCTCCCTATGGGGCTGGGCATGCTGAGTTGAACAAAAATGAAATGCCCCTTTGGGACCATCACTCACACAAACTTTCACTTGAATTGGCCCAGTGGCTTTGGAGGAGAAGACCAAAACATGGTGTTGATGGACGACGGACGGGAAGCGATGAGATTAGCTCAGCTTGACTTTGTCAAGATGAGGTAAAAATATTTAAAGTATTAAAAATAAATTTCAAGTCCACATCAGAAGCTGGGTCATTCGTTTTTTTCTGAATGTCCTAACTGAATTGAAAAGCTTAGTTAAAAAAGTTTTCAACATCCTTCGTAAATTAAGCGTCATTAACAATTTTAGTTAATTTATTTCTTAGGTAAATAACAAAATATTTCAGTTGTCTCCCTTACCTGCTGCGCTGCGTGATAATACTCTGTTCAGAAAAATGACAAGTTCTGCCAACCATCTAACATTGACACGATGTGTGATTGGTGCTATGAGGCCTGCCATTTTTATCCATCCTAATATGTGTGATTTCTATCATAGCCTTATCACATTTAACCCCTTTCCAACACAAGTTGAAAAACTTTCAATGCAAATTTGGCGGGCGAATTTCAATGCAACCAATTTTTCAGTGGAACAGAGAGTAACCGTAAGAAATTTCGACGTTTTTATGGATGAAACTGTCTCCTGAACATTTTTTTGGTTTTGAAATGGTGGTTAACTTTAATAAATTCTAATTAACTCGATGTGTGTCTTGTGTGATTCGTTGTTTTTGCTGACACTTTTGTTTTTAAACAGCACTTCGATCAGAGTGTATACAAAACGTATCCCCATATGCTTAAATTGTGCTTTTAATAAATTTATACATGCAATGTATGTTTGTCGTACGCAGGGACAACATTTTGATTTCGGGTCATTTTGATTGTCGTACACGGGACTTGGATCTTCAGTCACAATTTTAACTCAAGAAAACTTGTAACTCTCAGGTGGTGCACGCGGTTGGTTACCAAGTTCTACTTTCGTTTCTGTAATCAGTAGATATCCGTTCGTGGCGCTTGGCGCATTCACCGCCCCCCCCTCCCCTCCCCCCAACACACGATCGTGGATGATATGGGTTAGTTCTAAGAAATAACACCTGCGTTTTCAAATTAGATCAACCCTTGAACCAGGATACATAGATTATGCATTGTATTAATGATTAATTAAAAAAAACCCGTAATGTCAGTTGTATGACTGCAATTTCGGTGCAACTCGCGTTTTTTTTTTCACAACCGAAACCGAGGTGTGGCCTCGGTTAACCACCAGTCTCTAATAAAGTTACAGCCCTGAATGTCTGAAACCACAGTTGTTCACTTTCATCATCCATTAACAGCCTTGGATTCACCAATTCTTGCATTGATTTGTGTCTGGCATCCTCAAAAAAGGAAATTTTAAAACACAAATGTCAGATCACTGTTACTGACTTTAGGGCCAAACAAAGAATGATGTTTGTGCCAATTCCGGTCTCTGCCTGACCACTGTGCATGTGCTGATGATAAAAGTATGGAGGGCCAGATTGGACTTTTAATTTTGGGTTTTGTATGCAAATTTTGGGGATTGGGGGGTTCAAAATTTGTGTTTGGCCCTTGATAATATCGAGTTTGCACCAGCTAGTCTGGGCCATTGGTTATCAGTATAAAAATATCTAAGTTCAAGGGTAGTAACTCCACCAAAAATCAACCAAGTGGAATGAAATTCGAACTTGATCTGTAAGTATCCATAACAAAGCTATATAAAAGATTTTTTCTCAATATGTCAATCCATAATGAAAAAAAGTCCGAAAAACGGTAACTAAGTTCAAGGGCAGTAACTCCACCCAAAATCAACTGAGAGGAATGAAATTCGAACTTTATCTGTTAGTATCTATAACAAAGCTGTATACCAAAAATTTTCTCAATATGTCCAACGAGAAAAAGACCGGAAAATGAAAAAAAATCCCGAAAACTCTAAATATTCTAGTTCAAGAGCAGTAACTCCACCAAAAATCAACTGAGTGGAACAAAATTCGAACTTGAACTTGATCTGTAAGTATTCATAACAAAACTATAAATAATTTTTTTTTCACAATATGTCAATCCATAACGAAAAAAAGTCCAGAAAGTTAAAAAATTTATAGTAATTTATATATTTTTTATACTTACCAATGACCCAGACATAGCTGGTGCTAACTCTTAAAATATAGGGCCAAACACAAATTTTGCCCCCCCAATCCCCAAAATTTGCATCTAAAACTAAAGAAAACATGTCCTGAAAGGCCCTCCACACTTCGCCCCTACTGCGCATGCGCAGTGTCAAGGACGTTCCGAAATTGGCGCCATTTATCATTCTAATAACCAGTGCCTGGTAAGCGCTATGTACTCAGCGGGGAGGCAAGAGTTCCCAACTCCTGGGAGGGCCATCCCCGTCTGGGTCATTGGTAAGTATAAAAAATATATAAATTACTATAAATTTTTTAACATTTTTATACTGTACCAATGACCCAGACATAGCTGAATAGTAAAAAGGCTGGAGGGCCAAGGACATAGAGCAAAATGGAATACGCTCAATAAAATAAAATAGAGTCATCCCCTGTAGGGAAAAGAAGTAATAGGCCTTACATGTATCTTTCTTATTTATGATAAATTAGAAAGATACAACACCTTCCAAAAATTGAGCTTCATACATCCATGTACTCTATTAATATCCAATAATCCTTATACTAATAATTTTTAAAGTAAGCCAATAATAAAGTAAGTCTAGAGAATAGAGACTCTTATACTTCTAAAAGAGTGTGAGAATTGCATAATCATGTCCGTTGACATATGCAATATTCAAAGGCTATACTTTAAAAACTAAGACTTGAATGAATTTTATAAACTTAAACTTCTCACTAAACAACCATCCCAATAACAGCTCAGAATTACTAACTCCGGAGGAGGTATCCCCTTGTTTTCATAGTAAAAACAGGTGACCCAAGGGAACACCCTCCCCCCCCCCTTTTTCTTGCCCTGGGTCAAATAGCCCAGAGCGAAGAGGGCAGCCGAACGGAGACACTGCCGAAACAGACAGCCTACCTAGCTATAGTAGCAACTGTTAAGTGAATGACATTCTGAGCAGTAGATAATAGACCTAACAATAGAGGCCTCCAGAAATGGACTCGATATTTCTGAGATAAAATTCATGAATGGATGGCTGAGCGCAATGAGCAGCCTTCAAAAATCTATAATAGCAACACTATTAATGTAAGCCCAAGAAGTAGAAGAACTCTTACTTCATGAGCCGAAATCTTAAGCACAACTGCTAAGCTAATGATATACCATAAGCAGTACGCTAGTTAATAGAATCCATTAACAATAAAATGGAGCGTAACGTCCTTCTACTAGACATCAAAGACAGAAGAAGCTTACGCCCTTGTAATAAACAGATATCTGTTTATAAATACATAAACTGTACCCGGAAAGAGTAAAGGCCTATGCCCATACGAAGACGGAAGGACCTTAAAATAATAGGTTCCGGATAATAGGAGCCTAACTCTTATGCAACAATCCAACCTAAATAGTAACGGAAGTATTGATTCCGAAACTATGAAAGTGAAAATCATCCATCAATAGTGCATGAAACTCACTGACTCTACAGTAAAAGAGAAACCAACAGAATTACTGTCTAAAAGGTCAGAATTTGAAAACTACTGTTTCCAGAGGCTCAAATGATTACTTAGCTAAATAAGAACCGAAGTTAAAATCCGTATAGGAATTTAATCTAAAGATTCTAAGTCTATTTATCAAAAAGTTACTAACTGACTTAGATAAAGAGACAAAAGACTCAATTGTAAACTATAGTAGAGTGCATAGGTATGAGGTAACATAAACCTATAACCTAAATAACACAGGCTGCAGTAGATCTTGTGAAACAAGTATACTAAAAAATAGCAATGAGTAGTATGGAGGGATCAACCATATGAACATAATGATCCCTACACCACGACGGAAGAGCCTCCACTTTAGTCGCATAGAATAGCGAAGAAGAGGATCTCCTATAGTAAGAAATCGCGTCCAAAGCTCGTCCAGTACAGTGCTTACAATGCAATACGGACCACACAACGGAATACATGAAGGTTGCGACCTTGCTGGTTGTGATAAAGATGACACGATTTACCCAGTGAAAAAAGATCCTCACATAGAGGAAGATTTCACGTTAAGATCCACAGTAGACAAGAGAGTAAATTACTCATGATCTCTGTGAAGATAGAGATGCTATCAACAGAAATGTATTGTGGTTGTTTATCTTAGCAATACCTGCTAAAACAACAGCGCCGGAGGATACGCGTATCCTATCATTCCGTCCTATAGATCAATAGAGCGTTAACAGTATTAGCTCAGAGATCTGGACAAGCCAACACATACGTCTGCAAATGATTAGCAAGCTGTGTCATAAATAAAACATCATTGGGCGCTCCCATAGATAGCAAATCTGATTAAATACTTGTTTGTTGAGAGTCCATTCTGACAGCAACAAGCGACCCGTAAGAGAACGGGAGTGCGATAAAACAATCAGACGACCCAGAATATGACGGACCAAAACTGAACTTGGTGTACTATAACCAACAGACGGATTCTTTCCATTAAATTGAATAACGGAAACGAAAGAGTGCCTCCCTGGTTCCGGAGATACGCCACTACTGTCGAATTAAAGGACAGGAATTTGGGCATGCGTTTCTGAATAATGTTCATGCAATGACATAAAGCAAGCCTAAAAAACATTATTCCGCGGAAGTTAAACTGATAGCTAAAAGACTGCGGAACCCAAAGACCCTGGCACTTCGAATCCGTAGGGATCAGTATATATCCCAATCTGTTTGACTGGCAACCGTCATAACAGCCACACTCGGGTCCGGCAACTGCGGCGGCACTCTCTGAGTCAACCACCGAATGTTTGCCCCAGTCTGAATCTCTTGTAACACTAGATAGACAAGAGAATGTATAATTCAAGCAATTCATGGATTGCCGGAAAGTTGCCGTCGAAGAGAAGCTCCTCCGAGAACGAAGCGACTCTGAGAGAGTTCTTAACCTACTATCCACGCGTGGATGTAGCTAGGGCTGCATCACGTCTAACCAACTCCAATCAGCCACTGAAGGGCGGAGTTATACGTGAACAAACTACTGCCCTCAAAAGAAATTACATTGAGAATAATATCCCGTAAATCTTTTCTTGAAGACGTAATGATAACGCCTCAGTAAGGCGGATTACGTATAATAAAGCGTCTAAGTTAAGTCTACTATACATAATGTCGTTCCCAACATTGAAATTGGAAAAGACATAAACGGCGAAAAAGAATATATGCAGTCTTTAATCACCGTCTAGACGCATATGAACTCTCGGTATGCCCTGCTCTGCCAAAATAAACTATATGTAAAAAAGATAAAATGGCAGAAATGAGCCACGCGGACAAGAAACTAAACTATCATGCTTAGTAGCAGGCTTGTATATATATATAAATATATAGCGTCGAAAAATAAAACACATGTTGTAATGACAATATTGGACTGCGTCGGTAAGTCAGGGACAAAGTCCCTGTACCGATCGAAAAATCCGAGTCCAATGACGCTATAAGTCTCTTATCCAAGATCGCAGCAATGAAGTCCGAAAAATAATCACTGGAAGAAATGCCAGAAGATATGAAAGGCATCTTCCGATACTACTAAAGGGAAAACTCGAAATCTTTCGAATCCCTTTCGCCATCCTGTCGGACCCTATAAAGCGTTCGGTCGTCCGTAGCTTGATGCAACCGCGGACCGCACCGACCCAGCGCCGTCGGATAATTCCTGATTCGACCGAGAAACTGTCAATTGCTGGGATGCTGCGAAACAACTGTGCTAACTCGGATAGCACGTCCGTCACTGAGGCCTGAGGAGAAGCGGTCTTACGATGCATTGCCGCAGGAAGCTCCGAGATCGTTACTCCGTGCATACTTCCAATATGCGAGCGAACGGAGTGTATAGGCCTCGTGTCCCTTGGCTACCGGATGGCGCGACCTATTCGCTGTGGAATCACTGAATGCCGAAACTGATCGGATACTCGAGGTCACGTAGCCAATGTGCGGTCGTGTGCCCTGCTGTGAGGATGAGGAAGCATTAAAGACAGTCTCTCGGACTGTCAATATAACGGAGCGTCCCGAGCAACGGACATATGCTCCGAATGTAAAATATCTGAACCACAACATGCGGTCCCCTATGTTGTTGGCTTCCTCCGATCTGTCCTCAATCTGCCGTCACTGGGTGAGTACTAAAGTAATTAAAGTGCTCGCATCACCCAAATCTCCTTCCTAGACCGCAACGGACGAACCCGGCAGCCGAACCATTCGATGAATGTACGCTACACCGGGTGAGCTAGCGAATGTCACTCCGTAGGCGAGAGACATATTCCATGAGCACTTATTGCCGCTAACTCTTCATTAACTATGACGACAGAGGCACACTTTTGAAAGACATCTCCATAACTCTTCGAACAAGAAACCAGAAATGCTTGGATAGCAAGCATAAAATAATAATATATATAGCGTCGTTCAATAATTCGAAAGTTTGTGTGACATTATTGGACTATGTCGGAACTGAGGGACGATGTCCCTGAACCGAACCAAAAAATTTTAAGTCCACCGACGCTATCAGTTTCTTATCCGGCATCGCAGCATATGTTGTTCCGAAAGGGAAAGCTTGAAATCCACCGAATCCCTTTCGGTATCCCGTCGGACCGGATGAAAATTTTCGGACGTCCGTACCCGCTTCCGCGGAGCGTCCCGACCCAGCATCGTCGGATAAAATATATGCGACAGATTCAGTTGATGCTGGGATGCTGCGATAAACTGTGCTATTAAGGAAAGCACGTCCGTTCCCGAGGCCTGTGCAGTAGCGGACTTACGATGCATTGCCGCTGGAAGCTCCGTGTACGTTGACTCCCGCACACTTCCTATGCGAACGTCCGGAGTCTGCAGGCCTCGAGTCCCCGGCTACCGACCCAGCGCTGTCGGATAATTCTCGATCCGACACCGTTTCTGTCGGCTGCTGGGATGCTGCGATAAGCTGTGCTATGTGCACAAGAATGTCCGGCGTCGAGACCTGCGGAGGCGCAGACTATCGCTGCTTCGCCGAGGGCAGCTCCGCATCAGATGGCTCCCGCATACTTTTCCTATGCGAACGTCCGGAGTCCATCGGTCTCGAATCCCTGGCTGCCGGATGGTGTGACCTGGTCGCCGAAGAATCCTTGATCGGCGAAGCTGGTAATATATCGGCGGTCACGCAGCCAAGGTGCGGTCGTGTGCGCTGACGAGAAGAGGAAGCCTTAGCAGTCTCAGCGGACTGCCTATACAACGGAGCGTCCCGAGCGACGGACGTATGCTCCGCTAACGACACATTTGTACCACAACATCTGGGGCCAGATGTTGTTGAACGAGAGAGGGGCCTCTCTCGCTTGCCGTCCGGATGGACCGGAACGAGCTATGAACCGGACTAAAAGGCTTCCTCCGTTCTCCCTCCGATCCGCCGTCACTGGGTGTGCATTAAGATAATTTTATAGTGCTCGCATCACCCCAAAATTCCTTCTAGACCGCAACGGACGAACCCGGCTGCCGAACCATTCGGTGAATGGACGCTACACCGGGCGAGCTAGCGGACGTCAAAGGCCGTCGAACCTACTAGGGTCCTCTTAGGCAATTGGCGTATTACATGAGCACTTTTCCGCTAGCCCTTCATTAATTGTGACGACGGAGGCACACTGTTGGAAGACATCACAGATACATCACCCTAATCTTGATCGTCTGAAATAGAAATTGATAAAGTAGAGTGACCCTGCGGGGAAAGGACCGGAGTGTCCAAATCCCCAACAACATACCGTGACATACGCTTCCCATATTGTCATCGAAATCATACGATACAGAACAGGAGTTAATGCGAGTACACTGACCACATATAGAATGATAATAAGGTCAGAGGAAGACTTCCTCTTAAAACAATTGATCAATATCCTTTCAATGTGAAAAGAAAACAAGTCCTGGTACTCGCACTAACCCCTGGCAATCAAAATACATAATAATAATATGATCCATTAATATAGAAAAAATAATTGAAATCAAAATATTTTGAAAAAATATTTTTTCAGAACAGCCCAAGTTTCTGAAAAGTAACGTTGAGCCCCAATGGATCCCAAGCCTAAGTGTGGACAAAAATTTTAAAAATATTTTAAACAATTTATTCAACACTTACGAACAATAATAATGTATCTAGTTATGATTAAAATAACATAAAGATATTATTATTTAGAAATCCCCCCCTCACACAGAGGGCTGTTGTAAATGTAAACAATGAGTGTAAAAACACTAAAATAAGACTCCAGGCACCCAGGCCCGAAATCAGTTACCAAAAATACACCATCTGATGCAAAACAGAGACTTCCAGGGAAGAAACTGCAGAACATCAGATGGTAGATGCAGAACACAACGCCTAACCACCCGTAGGTGAAGACGTAAACATGGGGAAAGAACAGAATTCATTCTGTTATTCAGCTAAAACTCCCAAGAAATTTTAGTAATAATAATTACAGAAACTATGCCAAAAGCATGGGAGAATAGCAAGGGGGAACTTAAAGGACAGGGAGAGAGGAAAAACACTTGAAAAAACAGTGTAACTAAATAATCAGAATGACAACAAAATGGCTGCTGCCTTGAAAATAGGTAACTTAACATAATTTCATTAAAAAATTTTAAGTTACAGCCCTGATAATATTCTGTCACACATTCTTTTCCTCTCCTCCTTTTCTATCCTCCTTAGAATCACCATTTCACTAATATTTATGTGTCTGGCATCATTTAAACTGAGATTTAAAAGCACAAAGATCAGTCAGATGTTAACTGATGAAGGGCCAAACTTAGAATGATAAATGGCGCCAATTTCGGAACGTCCTTGACACTGCGCATGCGCAGTAGGGGCGAAGTGTGGAGGGCCTTTCAGGACATGTTTTCTTTAGTTTTAGATGCAAATTTTGGGGATTGGGGGGGCAAAATTTGTGTTTGGCCCTATATTTTAAGAGTTAGCACCAGCTATGTCTGGGTCATTGGTACAGTATAAAAATATGGTAACCAAGTTCAAGGGCAGTAACTCCACCAAAAATCAACTGAGTGGAACAAAATTCGATCTTGATCTGTAAGTATCCATAACAAAGCTGTATACCAAAAAGTTTCTCAATATGTCCATCCATAACAAGAAAAAGTCCGGAAAACAATTCCGGATAGATGCCCAGTTAGACAGACCAATAGACGGACGGACACCAACACCATAACATAATACAACCGTTTTTAGAGAATGGGCATATAAAAAGAAGGGCTTGGGCCTCATAAACTAGATCTTCTGTTTCTCAGGCCATTTTTTTTTTAAATTGCATACAAGCAGGTGGTTTTCTATTTTTTTTTTTTAATTATTTCTTTGCCATCAAAAGTTCATGTTCTTGGTTTGTTTTATGCCTCATAATCTACACAATAGCATGGGTGGTAGTGCATTTCGTCACTTGAGTGCAAGGCTTTGCAATGCTAAAGCATTGCCAAGCCTTGTTGCACACTAGGGCCAAATGTATCAATTTTATTATCTTGGGTAAATATCAGACATAAACCATTTAATTTTTTTTTTCAAGTTTGCACTGGTTATAAAAAGAAAGCATGCGGCAGCCAAAAGGACCATGCAGGAGGGCCTGGGAAACAGATTTTAAACTTTTTTAGGCCTTGTTTACATTTCATTGCTGCTTCACCTCGATTTATTGAACTTACACATGTTCTTTTAGAATAGAAGTAACAAATAAGATGTTTTAGGATAGAACTTAGATGTGAGTCTTCCATGGAAGACGTGTGTCGCCTGGCGTTTCAGACAGAATTCTAAGTGGAAAGGGGGCATAACTCTGGAAAAAATACAGCGGATCAAAAAATAAAATAGGAGGTGCACAATGCCATTATGTGATAAAGAATCACTGAAAGTTTCATCAAAATCCATTCATAGGTTAAAGAGGAGTGGCGGATAAGAGAAAGTGTGACGTGGACGACGACGCGGATGACAAAAGTAATCCCTATATGTCGCTCCCGATCAAAAAATAAAATAGGAGGTGCACAATGCCATTATGTGATAAAGAATCACTGAAAGTTTCATCAAAATCCATTCATAGGTTAAAGAGGAGTGGCGGAGAAGAGAAAGTGTGACGTGGACGACGCAAGACGACAAAAGTAATCCCTATATGTCGCTCCCCACTTCGTGGGGCGGCGACACAAAAATGGTTCAACAATGCAACTGTATCACATTTCCATTTGAATACATTAACTGACACCTGCAACTCAGGGGTTGTGTGATCATGCAACGACCCTTCATGTTGGAATGCCAGTTCTGCACAGAATAACCCAAATTTCAACTTTTCTTAAATGACTGCCCTTGTGGTGTATTTTTAACAGGATTTCTGCAGACAAGGAAGGGTGAAATTCAAGTCTATTCAAGGCTGTTTCTCAACATCTTCAGCATTTTGAAGGCCCTAAATCAGCTAAATACAAGGGCTTTCATGGCTTTGCCTTCACTAGTCGTAACTAGGACTCTTTAGTTATGACAGTCTCAGCCCACATCCCTTGAAGGGAAGTGGGAGGAGGGGGTAAAGACCAGAGGGTCCTAGTTAGGGCTCTGCCTTCACAGACTATGGCCAAAATTCCAATATGAATAGTTTTCTTGTCTCCATCATGTCCAACCTAGATATCAAGTGTGCTTCAAACTGGTCAAAGAAATTTCAGCTGTAGTGAGTAAATCGAACAAATGTAAGTCGAAGGTCACTGTGACCATCAACATTGGTACAACCACTCCAAAATGAATAGGCTTCTTTATTTCATTATGCTCAGTGCACATTTTGGCTTTGACTTAAGATTGCTCACGTGAAATTTTGAATTTATTTAGTTATCTATCGGGGTTCATTGACACTTTAACAACTCTCCAACTTGAAGCAGACTTATCATTGGCTTAGCACAATGAAACATCATGCTTCCACTTAGGTAACAGGGATTAAGTACACGATACAGATTATACAGGTCTGGAGCAAACCTACAACCTTTTGACCTCAAGCCCATCCCCTAACCTAGACGATACAACAATACTTCCAGAATTTTTAATAGAGAACAGAAACAAATTCACTTTACAGTTGGAGACTGATAAAGCTATATCCACTGGAATTTTTCATGTGAATGAAAATATAAAATTTACAATTCACTTTTATTACAATATAGATACTTACTTCCAATAAATCTTTGGCTTTCATATCTAATTCTGGAATGAAGCATGTTAATGGTCTTGGTGGTGATTGTTTAAATGAACTATAAGGCAAAGAGACGTTTTCAGGCCACTCACATTCCGATGGTAGACCCATAATACTGTCAATTATAAATGAAAAGAAGATATTATTTATTTGATTTGAAAATAATTAATAGTGAGAAGCAATTAACAAGCTCAAGGTTCATACATTCCAGAGAATGAAAAAAATCAAGAACTGTCCAAAATTTTCTTCAGAGAGTTTTCAGCAGTTCACAAGATCTTGGCCAAAATGGTCTCATTATGGGGTCTTTCAGTAGTTAACAGATTTAAAAAAATATTTCTCATGTTACACGAAGTTAAAATACAGGCTCCCATGATGAGCCCAAATATGACTCCATGTACTTGATTTGAACAAACTTCAAGCTCCCCCAACCCTCCAAAGATGCAGTATACTAAATATCAAGAGAGTTTGACCAGTTGATCTGAAGAACATTTTAAATAGATTTCCACATATTGCACCAAGTTAAAATGCAGATTTCACATTGGAAGACCAAATATAAACCCAGGGTGTAGGATATTGTATATCAAGTATCAAAAGATTCTGATTAGTAGTTCTCAAACAGATTTTTTTTTTTTTTTTAATTTTTGGGTGCTAATAGAACTGTGGAGTCCCCACCCCCACACCTGTGGACAAGGAAAATGCACATCAAATGAATCAATTCAGCCCAGCAGTTAAGGAGAAGTCAATAATATAAAGTTCTCACTTGATGGAAGGACAAAGGGACGACAGGCGGAAAGTGATCACTCGGCTAACAAGAAGGGGGTGTCCATCCCCATCAGCTCACCATACATGCCATGCAATAAACCTAGGCTTATTACAAATCAATCACATCAGGTTTGCACTCACCCAAAGTAGTCTGACGCACCTCGGGCTATGATATAAGCCGAGTCTACATTTACAAAAAAGTCTAACATTACATTAAAAAACTCCAAAAAATGTCTGGTCAAGGGTTCGAGGTGAGGGATGTTGTACAAACACGAGAGCGCGAATGCGCACGAGTGTTTCACAATATAGTCCCTCGCCTCAAATGAATATTTTCACGTAGCAAGTCCAGTCAAGCGATGACTCTGTTTATTACTTTTCATTATTAACGATAATTATATTATTTAACACCTTACCTAACGTAACGGCCAAAAAAAGCCAGCGCTATTCTCAAAACTTGCCAATTAATTTTCATTATTTTTTGTCTCTAAAACATAGATTATGACCCCTCATTGGAACGAGCTCGTCGAGCTCGTTCCAATGAGGGTTCATAACCTATGTTTTTGAGACAAAAGATGAAAATAATAATTATTCAAGAATTTTTTTTGCAAGTGTCGTCTGCTTTTCATGTTAGGTAAAGGGTTAGAAAACAAGAGGCCCCCAGGGGGCCTGAGGGCACTCACCTGACATGGTAGTCTAAATATCAAACCAGGGACTTGACTTGAATAAGCTGCATACGCCCCTCCTAAGAAAAGCATATACCAACTAGATGAAGTGATTGTGCCCACACAATACACAGGATTTTCCTTCTATTTTCAGTTCCTTCACTTTTACGTCCCAAAATTGAGATAAACGCATAAAAAACAGATTTTTTTTTATTTTTGTTCAGAAATGTTCGAAGTCCCAAACAAAGTATTTTCAGACTAATATTTGTTTTTCTTCTTAAAATTGACCAAAACGCATAAAAAACTAATTTCCAGATTTTGGTCCCAAATTTTCTAAGCCCCACCCGGACCCCAAATTTTCAGTGTTAAAAAAAACTAAATTTTTTTGTCTTAAAATTGACCAAAATGCATAACAAGAGACCCAAGGGGGCCTGATTACGCTCACCTGACATGGTAGCCTAAATATTAACCCAGAGAATTGATTTCAACAAGTTGCATCTGCTCCTCCTAAGAAAAGCTTATACCAAATATCCAAAGATTCTGACCAGTGGATCTAAAAAAAAAAAGATTTTTAAAGAATATTCCTCATATTGAACAAGTTATAATTCAGGCACCCACAGGGAGCCCATATAAGAACCCAGGGACTTGGCTTTAACAAACTTGAATCTCACCCCCCTAAGGATGCTGCACACCAAATATCAAAACATTCCGACTGCTGGATCTGAAGAAGAAGATTTTTAAAGAAAATTCCTCATTTTGAACTAAGTTATCATTCTGGCTACCACAGTGAGCCCAAATATGAACCCAGGGACTTGGCTTGAACAAACTTGAATCTCACCCCCCTAAGCATGGTGCATACCCAATATCAAAAGATTCTCCCTGCTGGATCTGGAGAAGAAGATTTTTTAAGACATTTGCCTGTAATGCACTAAGTTCGAATTCGGGCTTCTATACTGAGCCCAAATATGAATCCAGGGGGCCGATTTGAACAAACTTGAATCAGATCCACCCCACAATGTTGCAAACCAAATATCAAAAGATTCTGTCTGCTGGATCTGGAGAAGATTTTTGAAGAAATTTGCCTGAAATGCACTAAGTTCGAAATCGGGCTCCTACACTGAGCCCAAATATGAACCCAGCACTAAGTTCGAATTCAGGCTTCTATACTGAGCCCAAATATGAATCCAGGGGGCCGATTTGAACAAACTTGAATCAGATCCACCCCACAATGTTGCAAACCAAATATCAAAAGATTCTGCCTGCTGGATCTGGAGAAGATTTTTGAAGAAATTTGCCTGAAATGCACTAAGTTCGAAATCGGGCTCCTACACTGAGCCCAAATATGAACCCAGGACGCCGATTTGAACAATTTTGAATCAAATCCACCCCACAATGTTGCATATCAAATATCAAAAGATTCTGCCTGCTGGATCTGGAGAAGAAGATTTTTTAATGTTTTTCCCATTGCCTACAGTGTTAAAAAGTGCTGACTCTGCACTTTTTCAAAGTCCTGAAAAAAGTACCTTGTGATCAAACCGATAGGGATTTTTTTAACCATTCTATTCTACTGGATAAAAGTAAGCTTTACACAAAATAGGAATTCTCTGTGCCGTGTAGTTTTGGAGATATGGCAGTTTTAAGGTATTTCCTTTTTTTAGCTCCCGAGCTTCCCACGGGGCAATGAGAAAATTTTTTTTCATCAATCAACTACTTATGACCCATTATCATCTCATATCAAATTTGGTTCAAATCGACCTCATGGTTCTGAAAAAAGAAATTTTAGGCATGGCCAAAATTTTTGCCCCTCCCATAACGAAGGCAAATAATGCCCCACAAACTTCTCTTGAACAAACTTGATTCTAAACCTCAAAAGGACTCTGTATACCACATATCAAGTCTCTGATACTGGTGGTTCATTAGAAGAAGATTTTCAAAAAATAAGGCCATTTTTTCCACCCCCACCCCCCTGCTCAATATGAGCCAAAACCTAATTTGCATAAAAATCAAAATGCCCCTATATAACCACTACTTACATGAAATTTAATTAAAATGTGGCCAATGGTTTAGGAGAAAGAGGCTCAAACACCACCTTCACGCAGGACGACGGACGACAGACGATGGACAGACGACGGACGAAGAGTGATAAGAAAAGCTCACCCTGACTTTCAGTCAGGTGAGCTAAAAAAACAAAAAACTAATTTCCAGATTTCGGTCCAAAATTTCGAAGTCCCACCCGGATCCCAAATTTTCAGTGTAAATAAAAAAAAAAAATTGTCTTAAACTTGACCAAAATCCATAAAAACTGAAAAACTCATTTCCGGATTTTGGTCCAAAATTTTCTAAGTCCCACCCAGACCCCAAATTTTCAGTGTAAAAAAGAAAAAAAATTTGTCTTAAAATTGACTGAAATACATAAAAAAACAAAAAACTCATTTCCGTATTTTGGTCCAAAATTTCTGAGTCCGGACTGGGACCCCCAAATTTTAGGCCTAAATATGAACCCAGGGACTTGGCTTGAACAACCTTGAATCCCCCCCCCCCCCCCCCCCCCCCCCCCCCCCCCCAAGGATGCTGCATACCAAATATCAAAAGATTCTTATTGGTCGATCTGAAGAAGAAGATTTTTAAAGAATATTCCTTATACTGCACTAATTTAAACAGCTGGGCTCCCATAGAGAGCCCAAATATGGACCCAGGGAATTGATTTCAATAAACATGTGAAACAATATTCCAAAGATGTTATATGTGAAATTTGAAAGCTTTTGGAGCAATGGTTTGGGAGAAAAGTAGTCTTAAATGTTTTTCCCATTACCCACAGTGTTAAAAAATGCTGACTCAGCACTTTTTCAAAGTCCCAAAAATGTACCCCATGATAAAAGTGATAGCAATTTTTTTTGACCATTCCATTCTGTTGGTCCTAAGGAAGCTTCACACCAAATAAGAATTCTCAGTGCCATGTAGTTTTGGAGATATGGGCATTTTAATTTTTTTCTATTTTTAGCTCCTGCGGTTCCCATGGGGCGACAGGAAAATTTTTTTTAGCATAAATTAACTACTTATGTCCCAATAAAACCTCCTGTCAAATTTGGTTCAAATCAGCCTCTCGGTTTGGAAAATAGAAATTTTGGGCGGGGCAAAAATTCTTGCCCCTCCTATAACGACGGTAAATATAGCCCCTAGAACTTCTCTTGAACAAATCTAAGTCTACACCTCACAAGGAAGCTGCACACCCAATATCAAGTCTCTGCTACTGCTGGTTCATGAGAAGAAGATTTTTTAAGATTTAGGCTCACTTTTTGGGCGTGGCCCTACCAAGGGGCAAGGGTCAACTTGATTTGAACAAACTTGAATTGACATATGATAGGGAACATGCACACCAGATTTGGTTCAATTTGGTTGAGCAGTTTGTGAGAAGAAGTCGATAAAAGTTAACGATGGACGGACGACGGACGGAAAGTGATCAGTAAAGCTCCCCTTGAGCTTCGCTCAGGTGAGCTAAAAAAAAGTTCACGATGCTGGACGGACGACGGAAGCAAGTGATAAGTTTAGATCCCTTCGGTGAGCTAAAAATTCCTCATTTTGAACTAAGTTACAATTCGGTGCTCCCACAAGTGATCCCAAATATGGACCTAGGGACATGGCTTGAACAAACTTGAATCTTACCCCCTACCAAATATCAAAAGCATTCTGACTGCTGGATCTGAAGAAGAAGATTTTTAAAGAAAATTCCTCATTTTGAACTAAGTTATCAATCAGGCTTTCACAGTGAGCCTAAATATGAACCCAGGGACTTGGCTTGAACAAACTTGAATCTCACCCCTCTAAGGATGCTGCATGCCAAATATCAAAACATTCCAACTGCTGAATCGGAAGAAGATTTTTATAGTAAAATTCCTCATATTGAACTAAGTTATAATTTGGGCTCGCACAGGGAGCCCAAATATGAATCTAGGGACTTGGCTTTAACAAACTTGAATCTCACCCCCCTAAGGATACTGCACACCAAATATCAAAACATTCCGACTGCTGGATCTGAAGAAGATTTTTAAAGAAAATTCTTCATTTTGAACTAAGTAACAATTCAAGCTCCCACAGTGAGCCTAAATATGGACCTTTGGACATGGCTTGAACAAACTTGAATCTCACCCCCATAAGGATGCTGCATACCAAATATCAAAATATTCCGACTGTTGGATCTGAAGAAGAAGATTTTTAAAGAAAATTCCTCATTTTGAACTAAGTTATAATTCGGGCTCCCATAGTAAGCCCAAATATGAACCCAGGGACTTGGCTTGAACAAACCTGAATCTCACCCCCCTAAGCATGCTGCATACCCAATATCAAAAGATTCTGCCTGCTCAATCTTGAGAAGAAGATTTTTAAATAAATTTGCCTGAAATGCACTAAGTTCAAATTCGGGCTCCTATACTGAGCCCAAATATGAACCCAGGGGGCCGATTTGAACAAACTTGAATCAGATCCACCCCACAATGTTGCAAACCAAATATGAAAAGATTCTGCGTGCTGGATCTGGAGAAGAAGATTTTTTAAGAAATTTGCCTGAAATGCACTAAGTTTGAATTCAAGCTTCTATAGTGAGCCCAAATATGAATCCAGGGGGCCGATTTGAACAAACTTGAATCAGATCCACCCCATAATGCTGTACACCAAATATCAAATGATTCTGCCCACTTGTGCTGGAGAAGAAGATTTTTTAGTAATTTCTCTAATATACATTGGGTGCTTTCGGAGTTATGCCCCCAATGGAGCCCAAGTGGGCATGTCCATTTTATTTGAACAAACTTGAATTGACATATGGTAATGAACATCCATACCAAGTTTCGAGCAAATCGACCTAGCGGTTTCAGAGGAGAAGTCGTTTGAAAAATGTTCACGATGCTGGACGGACGACAGACGATGAGCTAAAAAGCAAAACAAAACAATGAAGTCCCCATTACACCCACGGCAAAGCATCTTCGTTTGCATGCACAGATACATGACACAATTGTTGATTGCATAATTCACTTGTGAAGTTATCGTTTATAATCAAACCAGGAAATCCCAGTAAATCACACTTTGGAAAGTAATAAAAAGTATTCACATGCTGGGAGCCATATTAATTGAGCTCTATTTGAACGAGAGACCCGGTTATTAAATTGTTGCTCCATTGGGCAAATTACTTTGAAAGATAAGCTGTTGAATATTTGAATCTCTATGAAAATTAATGTCTTGACAGTGGGGGGAATTATTGGGCAGTTTTGCCGCTCTTCCATACACACCCCTCAACCATTTTTTTCAGGAATCATTCTTGATTCTAATTCTCCCAAAATTTGGAGAAATTCTAGCCCTATGTTCTGGAATTCTCCACCTCAGTCGTGATTGATAAAGGCAGTACTTGTCAACGTCATTGGCTAATTAGTATTTTCAACATCGAACTTTACATTGTTTTTGTAATCAACCATTAAAACTAGATGACAAATGACATACTTACTCAAAAATTTTCATGAGTTGGTCAATATCTGATCTTCCTCGAAATAAAGGTCTGAAATTGATAACAAAATCAGTGTTAACTTCCACTGTTACCAAAGGTTTACTTTTCAAGGTGTACATCTGCCACTTTCATGGGTTTTCCCTTTTAACCCTTTACTTAATGAATTGGCCGCATCCGCCCGTATAATTTTCAAATTAAGCAGTTAAAAAATATATTTCATAAAAATTCCAAAAAAAACATATCATGTGACCCCTCTTTGGAACGAGCTCGTTGACCTCATTCCAAATAGGGGTCACATGTTATGGTTTTGTTGAAATTTTTTCAAAAAACAAAAATTAAATTTTGATATCCTGTGCCTTGGGTGAAGGGTTATGAAACCTAGCAAGCTACAGTGACAGGGCTCTTGATATCTCATGATTCCTCATTACAGTGGCACCATATAAATTGAAAAGCTGCTTTGCCAGTGAAGAAAGTTCAACCGACATATTAACATTTTGTTCCATTTTCTCTTCTATTCTTTCCTCTCCACTCTGTTTTCTCCCACTTTCGCTCCCTTCTTGCTCATTATATAGAGAGTAATCGCCTGACTGGACTGGTTACGTGAAATAATTCATGAGAGGTGAGGGACGTTGTACAAACACGAGTGTTTTACAATATAGTCCCTCGCCTCAAATGAATTATTTCACGTAACCAGTCCAGCCAAGCTATTAATCTGTTTATCACTTTTCATTATTAACTATAATTATATTATTTAACCCTTTACCTAACGTAACGGCCAAAACTGGCAAGCACTATTCTAAAAAATCACCAATTAATTTTCATTATTTTTTCATTTTTTGTCTCTAAAACATAGGTTATGACCCCCTCATTGGAACGAGCTCATCGAGCTCATTCCATTGAGGGGTCTTAACCTATGTTTTTGAGACAAAAAATGAAAAAAACAGTTATTCAAGGATGTTTTGCAAGTGTTGTCTGCTTTTCATGTTAGGTAAAGGGTAAAAAAAAACAAAAAAACAATTAAGTCCCTATTACACCCACGGCAAAGCATCTTCGTTTGCGCACACGGATACATGACCCAATTGTTAATTGCATAATTCACTTGTGAAGTTATCGTTTATAATCAAACCCTGAAATCCCAGTAAATCACACTTTGGAAAGAAATAAATTTTCTAAATCATCCTATATTCATTTTATCGAAGACTGTCACACTGTCAAAGCAAGGCTCGATTATGTCATTTAAAAAAAAAAACTCCCATATCTCTGTGCTCATCAGAGAAGACACTTCAGACTTTGCAGATGCATTTACCCCCAAAACGAAAACTAACAACAACCATTTCATTACATTTTCGTTTTGCTGATGTTACAGCCAGAAAATCATGTGAAGCTGTTTTGCATGACATTTCAGGGTTCGATAGAGCACTGAAATATGAGAACACAGTACATTTGATTTTTTCCAATCTGACATCCAATTCCAATGTTATAACATCAAAATGAAAATTTACCAAATTACTGTCCTAATTTAGACTCTTCCATTTCTGGGATCTTTGGAATTACTGTATCAGGGTTCAAACAGCAGGGTACTGGAACCCCATATTTGGACTTTACTCTGAAAGTGCCAGTACCACATCTCAAAAGCTTCATATTCAGTGGATGTGCTTCATATTATCTTTGAAGTGAAATTATTAATTCGGTATAGATTTCCCTTGTTATAATTTATGGGCGAGTGCCGGCACTCTCCCATAATTTGTAACAAGGCAAAGAACGATATGCAAACAAAATATGATGACCAAAAACAATTTAACACTCTACCAGTTAACAAACCCTTAATTAATGTATCATGCTCTAAAATGGTACCAACACAGTCAGTAGAATACATACTCACCTGCAATTAAATTCTGCAATGACATGCTATTAAATAATTCTGTGTACTCACATGCAATTAAATAATTGCTTACTCACATGTGATTGAATAATTCTGTTTACTCACATGTGATTAAATAATTCTGTTTACTCACATGCGATTGAATAATTCTGCAAATATACATCCACAACTCCACATATCAACAGGTGTAGCATACTGCTGTTGTAAAATAACTTCAGGAGCTCTGTACCACAACGTAACAACCTGAAAAATGGCAACAATATAGAATACTGCAGTCTGTAGTTGAAAATAACTTCAGGAGCTCTGTACCACAAATTGACAATGTAACAATCTGAATGAAAGTGTCAATGGCAGTGTAGCTTAAGGGGTCGTCCAACCTAACTTTGGTCAATTTGTTGACATTTTTCCCAATGCATCAGAAACAGAGAAGAGAAGTAAGGAAAGGCACATTATGTATCAAAATAATTAGTAAAGTGCATAGAAAAGGTACATATAATTTTTTTCAAGAAAAAAGGTGAATTTTATGATTTTGAAGAAGATTAATTTGCCAATGGCTTAAGTAACGAACCAGTAAAACCACAAATAATTGGTAATTCGAAAGCCTTGTCCTCAATATAATGATAACATACTACAGACTCGGAGAAAGCATTTTTTTGACACACACTCTGGTGGGTTTTGATGTTTGAATGTAATAACACCAACACAAATTTTGGATGTTCCGGATGTGGCCATGTTTCAATGATGTTTTTCTGGTCATGTGATTACGATGTGGTTCTTGCAGAAATACTCAATTTGGGCAATCGTAAGAATGCAAGGACGTGATCACGCCCTTTATTTGTTCGAGACAATGTATGAGTGGATTTGCAAACTGGTGACAGCAAATACTTGAGCTGTTCATGTCATAACTGCAAAATATGGTTCGAAATTCCCTCTCGTGTTTACAGGCCGTCTGAACTTTTTTGTTGACAAAAAATCTGAATTAATGCGCACTAGAAAGACAACATGAACCACTTGTAAAAAAATAACCGAGTGTATAAAATCGGGACAATACACATAAAATAAGGCAATATTCATAACAAAGTAAGCAGAATGCTTCGGAAATCACTTTTTCACGAAGTATATTCCAAGTGACCTAGAACTATATTGAGCATGTTGATTTCCCCCCGATGTTGTGAAGTTATTTACTTCCTAGTAACCAGGGAATTTGTCGCGACTGTCTTTGATGTCTGCAAAGGACCGATTGAAGATGGGTTGAAAATGATGCATTCGCACTTTTAAATAAGGTGCGCTTGGACGATGCTGAGAATTCAGTTTTTTCTTGCAACCAACCATACTAACACAAGCGTCAATCAGTGTCTTTTGTCATCGTTTTGCACTGACAAATGTGACAAATCTCCTTCACCGGAAACCATCCCCCAATTTGCATATCACAACAAACATAACCGCTGTCACTGAGTGTCAGCGTGGCCGTGTGGTCAAAACCGAAACGAATTATCGAATGCACGGTCAATATTAGCTGCAATTGGCTTTTAAACAAATGAAATACACGAAATATTCGCAATTTCTTCATTATCCATGCCAAGTTACTTTTTAACCAGACCACATTCATTCAGTTTCGTTTGTCGGCATCAAACTGATATTGTTTGTGGTAATTAAGTAGTACGAGAAGGCGAAGGAAGCCAAATATTTCCCATCATCTATTAATTAATTAAAATTCATAATTTCTTCTATTTTACTGAAATTATGAATTGATAAGGTGGGTGTGTTGCGATTATTATGCCCCAGACCTGGAAGTTGGAAAATCAAAGGTGCAGTGGTGACCTCTGTCCTCTTAATCTTAGTCTTACCCATTCATCATTACATGTACCAACATTCTCCCTTGTATCTCAACCATTGCTACTCCAACTTGAAGGATATTTGGTGTTGTGATCGAGCATCATGGGGAAACAATACCTGTGTAGCTGCTGTAGCATGTGTTTCTTCCCACATTTTTTCCGAGTTGTGTTACTTTTTCACTCTTTTGAGTTAGAAAATTTTGTTTATAACTAGTTGATTTGCTACAATTTGTTGCAAAGTGCCTGCTAATACCCTCAATTGTATTGCTACAGAATTTTCTGAAGATTTTGTTCCTATTACTTATCAAGCAACAACTTAATGAATATTCTGTATAAAGCCACCAATCTGATGTTTGACACTTTTATCGGAGCTGTTTTGAAGGCTTATGGAACTCAAAATGTTGATTATGGCAGGACTTTTCTATTCACCCATTAATCGATAAATTAAGTGTTATAGTTGGAAGTAAGAAGCATGAAAGGTCCAGAACTAAAAGTCTAAAAAGAATGTTTTGCAATGTAACATGATTTTTGCAGATACACTTATTTGGAGGGTTACCTGTCTGATAGTGTTTGGAACATGTGTGGCCAGGATCTTCAAAAAGAAAAAAGAGTTAAACTTTGAGAAAAATGGCATATGCCTTGAGTGCCGGAGGTAGAGTCATACAAGGAAGAGAGCCAGACCTGGGTTGATGTAGCCCAAACAGTTAACGTATGTCAATCAAAGTTACCAAGTTATAGTAAAATCATTCCAAAACGAGTCATCCTACCAAGTTACAATGAAATCCCTTCATAAATATAATTTGTAGACTTTGCTAAAAGAATCTAGGTCACGTGTTGATTCGGTGGTCAAGGTTGACCAATCATAACCAAAATAGGAGTCTCATCTTGAAATCATACTAAGTTATCTTACCAGGTTACAATGAAATCCCTTCATAAAAACCTGTAAGCAGTGCTAAAGGAATCTTGGTCAAGTGACCAGATCAGCATTAACGGCTGACCAACCGTGACCAAAATACGACAGTCTCATCTAGACATCATACCAGGGACAAGCCTAGGGTGGAATTTTAAGGAGACTTCATGTTTCCCTCCAGAAAAAGTAGGGAGACTGCAGAGTCAAGTAGGGAGACTTCATAGGCAAGTGGGGAAAATTAAGAATATTTATGTACCACCCCTTCATATTTACAGCTCGTGGTCCTCCATTAATGCCCAATTAATCGAGGTCCAGTTGTCTATGATGCATCTATGCCAGGTTAAAAAAATCACAAAGAAATTATTGATTGAAAATCCCCCACTGCTACCCTCTCCTTCAAGACCCCTCCCCTCTTCTTTGTGCCAATCCCCCAGAACCCGACAAAAAAAGAACGTTCTCAGCTAGACATTATACAGAATCATCCTACAAAGTTACAATGAAATCCCTTCATAAATACGACTTGTAGACTGTGCTAAAGGTTTTAGGGCTCTCGCAGCCATCAGAGTTGACCGATCGCAACCAAAAGGGAACGTTCTCATCTATACATTACACAGCGTCATCCTATCAAATTACAATGAAATCCCTTCATAAATATGACCTGTAGACTGTGCTAAAGGTTTTTTGGGTCCGCATTGTTGTCACGGCCGACTGATTGCGACAAAAAGGGGATGTTTCCATCTAGATATTATGCAGAGTCATGCTACCAAGTTACAATGAAATGCCTTCATAAATACGACCTGTAGACTGAGATAAAGGTTTTCGGGTTTTGGGCTCTTACAGCCATCACAGTTGACCAATCGTGACCAAAAGGGGATGTTCTCATCTAGACATTATACAAAGTCATCTTACCAAATTACAAAGAAATCCCTTCATAAATACGACCTGTAGACTGTGTTTAAGGTTTTCGGGTTTTGGGTCCACTTTGCTGTCACGATTGACCAATTGCGACCAAAAGGGGATGTTCACACCTAGACATTATTGAGTCATCGTACCAAGTTACCATGAAATCCCTTCATAATTAAGACCTGCAGACTGTGCTAAAGCTTTTCGGGTTTTGTGCTCTCAGACGTCACGGTTGACCGATCAAGACCAAAAGTGGACGTTCTCATCTAGACATTATAGAAAGTCATCCTACCAAGTTACTATGAAATCCCTTCATAAATACGACCTGCACAATGTGCTAAAGGTTTCAGGTTTTGGGTTCTCGGAGCCATCACAGCTTACCAATCGCAACAAATTTATATATTTATATTTATTTATTGGTGTTTAAGGCCACATATTTTTGCACAATGGCTAATCGTGACCACAACATGAATATCAACTCAAGACCAAGGGTGAGCGTTAATAAGCCATGTTGCCCATTTTAGAGAGGGTTTGCACCTCCCAAGCATTGGTGACCGGGTACTATTTTACCAGTAAAACAGAGCCTGTTTACTGCAGTGAACAGGCACTGCTTCACTTCCCAGGGTTCCCGCGAGGAGATCGCAACAAAAGGGGATGTTCTAATCTAGACATTATACGGAGTCATCCTACCAAGTTACAATGAAATCCCTTCATAAATACGACCAGCAGACCATGCTAAAGGTTTTCAGGTTTTGGGCTTTCGCAGCCATCACGATTTGTGACCAAAAGAGGACGTTCTCATCTGGACATGACCTCAAACCTGCAGATAAAATTTGTGATGATCGGACAAGAACTACAGGGTGTAGCCTGTGCTAAAGAAAATGTGAACAGACTTTCAGACTGACAGACTTCCACATGCGTGATGGCTATAGCTTATCTTGACTTTGTCAAGTTAAGCTAAAAATGTCAACAGTGCAGCATACTGCTGCTGTAAAATAACTTCAAGAGCTCTGTACCACAATGTAACAACATGGAAAAACAAGAGTTAAATAATACAGTCTTGAGCTGTTCAAACTGTACCACATCTTATATTTTGCGGTGTTTCTAAAAAAACTTAAATAAGAATACTTGAACCAAAGTATGTCTTGCAATGCACCAATCTAATTTAATGCCATTAGAATAGATTAATCTTGTCTTTATCTATTGTCTTGTTTTAAAACAAAACTATCATTAAATGGGAGATATGTGAGGATGAAAGAGGCCCCAGATAGTCCCAGATTGACAACCAAGTCAATAGAATGGCTGTGTTGTCTTCAGAGCTAAATTTCCATGCAGCTGATATACTTCAGATTTCCCCTCCCCCTACCCTCAACAACCAGGGCTTGAGAAGCACAATTTTGGAAGTTCAAACACTGGGAGGTTGGCTGTGTTGTGCACAGATGAAGTTTTCATCAAAAAACCTAAAACCTTGAAAAATTTCCAAAAATATAGGGCAATAACTCCACAGTGGAATGTCAGACCAACGTCAACTTTGAACCTGATATGCATTTCCTCTGGATAAGGCTATATACTGACTATGAACAGGTAAACTCTAGTTTGGCTTGAGTTATTATCCAGAAACCTACAATTCAGAAAATTTTGATAAAATAAAGGACAATAACTCCACTACTGAATGTCGAACAAACGTAAAGAATGAGTTTGATCTGCCTTTTACTTGTTGAAGGTTTTATGCCAAAAAATGGATCAGTTATGTCAAGTATAGCTGGAGTTATCATTCAGAAACCACAAATCAAATAAATTCTGAGAAAATGAAGAGCAATAACTCCAATATTGATAGTCTCACAAATGTCAAAATCTGCCTTTTACTGGAGTAAGTTTGTGCACCAAAAATGTATTGGCTATGTTGAGTACAGCTGAAGTTAATCATCCAAAAACCAAAAATCAGGATATAAAATCATGAAAATTCTAAGAAAATAAAGGGAAATAAGTCCACAATAGAATATGGAACAAATGTCAAAATCAACCTCGATCTACCTTTTACCTCAGTAAGATTGCATGCCAAAAATGGTTTGGCTATGATGAGTACAGTTGGCCTTTTTAACATCTAGAAACCTAAAAGCATGGGAATTCCATGGGATTTCCAAGTTACAAGAAAATAAAGAGCAATAACTCCACTCCTGACTGTTAAATATCAAAATCAAACCTGATCTGTCTTATTTATTGGTATTTAAGGTTATAATTTTCTGCACAATGCAGGCATACAGATTTAAAAAATTCACGGAACCTTCAAACAGGTTCCATGTGTTTGATGTCTGGGAACTCCACAGAACCAACTTTTGGGTTTCAACACAAGCTATCGGGGAACGTATTTTATTTTTTACTTATTCTGTTCTCATATTCGCAGTCCAAATATAGCCTGAAAGACCATATTTTAATTTTTGGTTTGGTACGTCCCAAACAAAATGAAAGTGTCAATGACATTGTAGCTCAACTTGTGTACGACATGAACATGTTTAGTATGTGACACAGCAATGACACACATCAAGGTAATGACCTGATAACATTATTTATTTATTTATTGATGTTTAAGGTCACATATTTATGCACAATGGCTAATCATGACCGTGACAGTTTTACGGGCGGAGGAAGCCGGAGTACCCGGAGAGAACCACCGAGCAACGACGAGCAGCTGCCAGCTCCCCAACATCGTAACTCCGCACTGCAGCACAGGCAGGGTTAGATTGGTTGAAGACAAGCGTACTATCGACGTGCAGTACGCCTTAGTACACAGCGTCATCGTGCCCCCACATGGGCAATGGGAGTGAAGTGTCTTGCCCAAGGACACAACGCAGTTGCCGCAGGTGGGATTCGAACCGAGGACCTCTCGGCGTGCAGCCTGCACCTCTACCTACTGAGCCACCGCGCCCCCTACCTGATAAGAAAGGTACATGTAAAGTATTGTAAAGGTCTTACATAAATACTGACTGTAGTCTGTAACAAATCAAAGTTCATCTAATTTGCATAATTTATGCACAAGAAAAAAACACGTATTATATGTGATGTATTCCATGTTACAAAACATTCATTCAAAAATTATTTCACTTTTTACTTTAAAGTTGGAACAAATAAAAAAAAAAAAATAAATAAATAAAAATTCTTTGTGTATTCTGATTTGGGAGGGGTGAAACGCTCAAGTGCTAAACATCCTTTGCCGGAAAGTAATGGTATTGAATTAATTGGGCCGAAATGTCTGTTAACCTTGATGAATAAAAGCGTGAACACACCTCTTCTCCTTGGTCTGCACAGAGCGCTGTAAAGAACATACCTTGCATTTTAGCAAAAATATTTTCCCCTCATCGTCAGTTTCAGTGATAAAAAGTGACTTTGTTATTGTTTTCAATCATACAGTTTCATGGGTTTGGCTTCATGTGGTTTTGTTGTCAAACACGCCAAAATTGGGTGCATTCGATTTTAGTAATTGAGAATCAGAAACTGTTGGAAACACGCATGCTCAACAGTTTGGATTCAATTGAGATTGTCGAAATGAGCACAGTGTTGTTATTGTTATGATCACTGTTTCATCGATGATAAATAATACAATTTTTGTCTTGGCAGAAAATGTTTAGTGTATTTTTAAGTGCCTCTTGATGAAAAGCGTAACGCTAAAAAATTTATGAGAACCCATTTTTCATTTCAGTGATTTTGTCCAGACGGAACCTGCACCGAAACAAACAAGCTTTTCCATGAAATCTGCATGCCTGCAATGGCTAATCGTTGACGGCAACATGGAGATAAAGTCAAGTTTAGTCAATTTTTTATACCCATGTTGCCCATTTTAAAGGATTTCCACCCCAAGTAATGGTGACTGGGTCCTATTTTATCAGTAAAACAAAGCATGTCTGCCACAGTAATGAAGCACTGCTTCATTTCCCAAGGTTCCCATGGGTGAGATCTGCCTTCAACTCGATTAAATTTGTATGCCAAAAATGGATTGGCTGTGTTGAGTATGGATGTAGTAGTTATCATCTGGAAACTCCAAATGATCTAAAATCATCAGTCAAGCATAGCACTTTGAACAACAGGGCTTATATTTCGTCTAAATTTGTGAGAATCCATTTGGATTCTCGTGAAAATGGTTGCAAGAATCCATACCTACCATGAGTGTCCCAGGATCCCATGATGCCACCAAGGTTGAACCACTGTTGTATACTGATAACACATGTTAACCTTTTACCCAACACACCTTTTTAATTTTTAAAACTAAATTTGATAATTTCTAAACAATAAGTAAATGATAAAATAATTAAATGAACAATATTTACCTATAAAATCTTACAAATATGGCTGTCGTTGGAACAGGCTCAATGAGCCGGTTCCAATGACAGCCATATTTGTAAGATTTTATTGACAAAGTGTCAGGATATTTCAGGTCATGTTAGCCTTCTATTTGTTAATTTGTTGCCGCTGTGTTAGTTAAAGGGTTAAATTGACTCAATTTTTTTCATGCGAATCCTAGCAGAGGTGCAGCAAGAATCTACAGGGATTCTCGTCGGTGTTATTGCGCGAATCTTTGTGCGAATCGATTCTCGGAATTCTCGTTGAAATATAAGCCCTGAACAAACTTTAATTTAGAAGTCCTGATTATGTTATATACTGAAAAACAAAGATCCTGCCTGGTGGATCTGAAGAAGATAGGGAGCCAAAATATGAGACCAGAGGTTTGCTTTGAACAAACTTGAATCTCCCCATCAGACTCATGGATATGAAGAAGATTTTTTTAAAAACAGTCCTTATATTGCACCAAGTTAAAATTTGGGATACCACAGGGAACCCAGATATGACCCAAGGGAACCCAAATATGACCCAATGGACTTCATTTGAACAAACTGTAATTTGAACCTTCTAAGGTTGCTGTATTTAAGATATCAAAAGATTTTGACTGGTGGATCTGAAGAAGAAGATTTTAAAAAAAATATTCCTATTACACTAAGTTAAAATTTGGGCTCCCACAGTGAGGACAAATAGGACTCGAGAGACTCATTTTGAACAAACTTCAAGATGACCCCACTAAAGATGCTGTATATCAGATATTTTTGAAGGGATTTCCCCATATTACACCGAGTTAAAATTTAGGTTGCCATAGAGAGCACAAATAAGAACCCAGAGATCTGATTTGAACACATTGGGGATACTGCAAACCAAATATCAAAAGATTCTGACCGATGGATCTGAAGGAGAGGATTTTTCAAGAATATTCCTCCTATTTCACTAAGTTAAAATTTGGGCTCCTTTTGGGATGTGATTTGAACAAACTTGAATCTTAACCTCCTAAGGATGCTGCATATCAAAAATCAAATTATTCTGCCTGGTAGATCTTAAGAAAACGATTTGTGAAGAATATTTCCCATATTGCACTAAGTTAAAGTTCGAGTTCTCATAGGGAGCTCAAATATGATCCAAGGGACTTGATTTGAACAAACATGAATCTGAACACACTAAGGATGCTCTTTAGCAATCATCAAGATTATGACTGACCATTCTTAAGTAGAAAATTTTTAAAAGTTTTCCCTCATAAGGATCCCAAATATGAGCCCAGGAACTTGCTTGGACCTAATTTGAATCTCACCCCATTAAGGATGCTACATACCAAAAATCAAAAGATTCTGACCGAGGGATCTGAAGAAGATTTAAAAACAAGAGGCCCCAGGGGACCTGAGGGCGCTCACCTGACATGGTAGCCTAAATATCAACCCAGAGAATTGATTTCAACAAGTTGCATCTGCTCCTCCTATGAAAAGCTTATACCAAATATCCAAAGATTCTGACCAGTGGATCTAAAAAAAAAGATTTTTAAAGAATATTCCTCATATTGAACTAAGTTATAATTCGGGCTCCCACAGGGAGCCCATATATGAACCCAGAGACTTGGCTTTAACAAACTTGAATCTTACCCCCCTAAGGATGCAGCACACCAAATATCAAAACATTTTGACTGCTGGATCTGAAGAAGAAGTTTTTAAGAATATTCCTCATTTTGAACTAAGTTACAATTCGAGCTCCCACAGTGAACCCAAATATGGACCAAGGGACATGGCTTGAACAAACTTGAATCTTATCCCCCTAAGGATGCTGCATACCAAATATCAAAAGCATTCATCTGCTGGATCTGAAGAAGAAGATTTTTAAAGAAAATTCCTCATTATGAACTAAGTTATCATTCGGGCTCCCACAGTGAGCCCAAATATGAACCCAGGGACTTGGCTTGAACAAACTTGAATCTCACCCCCTAAGGATGCTGCATGCCAAATATCAAAACATTCCGAATGCTGAATCTGAAGAAGATTTTTAAAGAAAAATTCCTCATATTGACTAAGTTATAATTCGGGCTCCCACAGGGAGTCCAAATTTGAACCCAGGGACCTGACTTTAACAAACTTGAATCTCACCCCCTAAGGATGCTACACACCACATATCAAAACATTCCAACAGCTGGATCTGAAGAAGAAGATTTTTTAAGAAAATTCCTCATTTCGAACTAAGTTACAATTCAAGCCACCACAGTGAGCTCAAATATGGACCTAGGGACATGGCTTGAACAAACTTGAATCTCACCCCCTTAAGGATGCGGCATACCAAATATCAAAACATTCCGACTGCTGGATCTGAAGAAGAAGATTTTTAAAAAAAGTTCCTCATTTTGAACTAACTTATCATTCAGGCTCCCACAGTGAACCCAAATATGGACCTAGGGACATGGCTTGAACAAACTTGAATCTCACCCCCTAAGGATGCTGCATACCAAATATCAAAACATTCCGACTGCTGGATCTGAAGAAGAAGATTTTTAAAGAAAATTCTTCATTTTGAACTAAGTTACAATTCGAGCTCCCACAGTGAGCCCAAATATGGACCTTGGGACATGGCTTGAACAAACTTGAATCTCACCCCCCTACGGATGCTGCAAACCAAATATCAAAACATTCCGACTGCTGGATCTGAAGAAGATTTTTAAAGAAAATTCCTCATTTTGAACTAAGTTATAACTCAGGCTACCACAGTGAGCCCAAATATGAACCCAGGCAGTTGGCTTGAACAAACTTGAATCTCCTCCCCCTCCCCTAAGCATGATGCATACCCAATATCATAAGATTCTGCCTGCTGGATCCTGAGAAGAAGATTTTTAAAGAAATTCGCCTGAAATGCATCAAGTTCAAATTTGGGCGCCTATACTGAGCCCAAATATGAACCCAGGAGGCTGATTTGAACAAACTTGAATCAGATCCACCCCCCAATGTTGCATACCAAATATCAAAAGATTCTGCCGTTTGGATCTGGAGAAGAAGATTTTTTAAGAAATTTGCCTGAAATGCACTAAGTTCGAATTTGGGCTTCTATACTGAGCCCAAATATGAATCCAGGGGGTCGATTTGAACAAACTTGAATCAGATCCTCCCCACAATGTTGCATACCAAATATCAAAAGATCATGCCTGCTGGATCTGGAGAAGAAGATTTTTTAAGAAATTTGCCTGAAATGCACTAAGTTCGAATTCCGGCTTCTATTCTGAGCCCAAATGTGAATCCAGGTGGCCGATTTGAACAAACTTGTATCAGATCCTCCCCACAATGTTGCATACCCAATATCAAATGATTCTGCCTGCTGGATCTGGAGAAGAAGATTTTTAAAGCAATTTCCTCATATTGCACCGAGTAGAAATTTGGGCTACCACAGTGAGCCCAAATATATACCTAGGGATCTGATTTGAACAATCTTGAATCTGACCCCCTTAGAGATGTTGCATACGAAATATCAAAGCATTCTGACTGGTGTATCTGAGGAAGAAGATTTTTTTAAATTACCCTCCATATTGAACGTAGGAAGCCCAAATATTAACCTAGGGACTTGGTTTGAACAATCTTGAATCTGACCCTTATAACAATGATGTATACCAAACATTAAAAGATTCTGACTGGTGGTTCTGAAGAAGAAGATTTTTAAAGAATATTCCCCATATTACCCTATGTTAAAACTTCGGGCTCCTGTAGAGAGCCCAAATATGAACCAATGAGCTTTATTTCAACAAACTTTTATCTGACCCCCCTATGAATGCTGTATACCAAATATCAAAAGATTCTGATGATTGGTTCTGGAGAAAAGATTTTTTTAAATTTTTGCAAATATGCTGACTCAGCATTTTTTCGATGCCCATTACAGAACACCCTAACATAACTGATGGCAATTTTTTTTGAGAAGAAGATTTTTAAAATATTTTGGAGCATTTTCCCCCACTCCCTCCCTATGGGGCTGGGCATGCTGAGTTGAACAAAAATGAAATGCCCCTTTGGGACCATCACTCACACAAACTTTCACTTGAATTGGCCCAGTGGCTTTGGAGAAGACCAAAACATGGTGTTGACGGACGACGGGCGGAGACCGATGAGATTAGCTCAGCTTGACTTTGTCAAGATGAGCTAAAAATAATATGAGGTGTACACTGTCCTAAAGAGCTGAGGGGTGGGTTAATGTGGACCTCACTGTTAATGTACGTGGCCCTCACAGTTAACGTATGTCAACGAAAGTTACCATGATACAGTGAAATTATTCCAAAACGTGTCATCCTATCAAGTTATATTGAAATCCCTTCATAAATATGGCCTGAGGACTGTGCTAAAGGTTTTTTGGGCTTCGGCTCCTGTAGCCGTCACAGTTGACCAATCACGACCAAAAGAGGATGTCATCATCTAGGCATTATATGAAGTTTCATGAAGATCGGTTCATAAATGCTGCCCCTAACCCGAGCTGTATTGACATGTGTACTTACTGTGTATAAGTAGCACTGAATAAATCAAAGTCCATCTAATTTGCATAATGTCTGCATGAGAAAAAACCTGTATTATATGTGATGTATTTGATGATACTAAACATTCATACAAAAATTTATTCAAATCAGAACTTTCATACAGAAGTACTGTACAAATGAAAGTGTTAGTGACACTGTAGCTCAACTTGTTTAAGACATGTACATGTATAGAATGTGACACAGCAATGACAAACATCTACGTAATGACCTGATAACAAAAGTACATGTAAAGTATTAAATTGTAAAGGTCTGTACATAAATGCTGACCGTAGCCTGTAACAAATACATAGGTAAAGTATTGTAAAAGTGGGGTGACAGATGCTAAATTAGAAAAGAAATCTTTTGAGTTCCAGAGTGGGTCTGACTGAACCCAAAAATATTTGTTCTCATAGCTGTGATAACAAAGGCACCCAAAAACACTCGTTCCTGTGACAGGGTGATAACAAAGGTACCCCAAGAAGTTTTGTGAAGATCAGTTCATAAATACAGACTCTAGCCCGAGCCGTATTGACATGTGCACTTTATACTGTGTATAAGTAGCACTGAACAAATCAAAGTTCATCTCATTTGCATAATTTCTGCGTGAGAACAAAACTTGTATTATATGTGATGTATTCCATGTTACTAAACATTCCTACAAAAATTTATTCAAATCAGAACTTTCATACAGAAGTTCTGTACAAAAAACTGATTTCACTAATTTTGGTACAAAAAGGCTGCTGGTGGCCATCTTGAATTTTGGACTGCACCCCAAAACACTCGTTCTCGTCCCATGGTGATAACAAAGGTACCCAAGAAGTTTTGTAAAGATCGGTTCATAAATACAGACTCTAGCCCGAGCTGTATTGACATGTGTACTTACGGTGTACAAGTATCTTGAATTTTGGACCGCACCCAAAAACACTCGTTCTCGTCCCACAGTGATAGCAAAGGTACCCAAGAAGTTTCGTAAAGATCGGTTCATTAATACAGCCTCTAGCCTGAGCTGTATAGAAGTTGTGTACAAAAAACTGACTGGACCTAATTTCGGTATAAAATGGCCACTGGTAGCCATCTTGAATTTTGGACCGCACCCAGAAACACTCGCTCTCATCCCAAGGTGATAACAAAGGTACTCAAGAGGTTTTGTGAAGATCGGTTCATAAATACAGCCTCTAGCCCGAGCTGTATTGACACATGAACTTACAGTGTATAAGTAGCACTTTATAAATCAAAGTTCAACTAATTTGCATAATTTCTGCGCGAGAAAAAAACCCGTATTATATTTGATGTATTCCATGTTACTAAACATTCATACAGAAATTTATTCAAATCAGAACTTTCATACAGAAGTTCTGTACAAAAAACTGATTGCACTAATTTTGGTACAAAATGGCTGCTGGTGGCCATCTTGAATTTTGGACTGCACCCAAAAATACTCGTTCTCATCCCAAGGTGATAACAAAGGTACCCAAGAAGTTTCATGAAGATCGATTCATAAATACAGCCTCCAGCCATAGCCGTATTGATATGTGCACTTACAGTGTATAAGAAGAACTGAATAAATCAAAGGTCATCTAATTTGCATAATTTCTGCACAAGAAAAAAACCTGTATTATATGTTATGTATTCCATGTAACTAAACATTCATAAAAATGTTTATTCAAATCAGAGCTTTCATACAGAAGTTCTGTACAAAAAACTGATTGCACTAATTTTGGTACAAAATGGCTGCTGGTGGCCATCTTGAATTTTGGACTGCACCCCAAAACACTCGTTGTGGTCCCACGGTGATAACAAAGGTACCCAAGAAGTTTTGTAAAGATCGGTTCATAAATAAAGCCTCTAGCCTGAGCCGTATAGAAGTTGTGTACAAAAAACTGATAGGACCTAATTTCGGTACAAAATGGCTACTGGCAGCCATCTCGAATTTTGGACCGCACCCAGAAACACTCGTTTTCGTCCCAAGGTGATAACAAAGGTATTCAAGAAGTTTCGTGAAGATCGGTTCATAAATACAGACTCTAGCCCGAGCCATATTGACATGTGTACTTACGGTGTACAAGTAGCACCGAATAAATCAAAGTTCATCTAATCTAATTTGCATAATTTTCGCACGAGAAAAAAACCTGTATTATATGTGATGTATTCCATGTTACTAAACATTCATACAAAAATTTATTCAAATCAGAACTTTAATACAGAAGTTCTGCACAAAAAACTGACTGCACTAACTAAAGTACAAAATGGCTGCTGGTGGCCATCTTGAATTTTGGACCGCACCCAAAACCACTCGTTCTCGTCCCATGGTGATAACAAAGGTACCCAAGAAGTTTCGTAAAGATTGGTTCAAAAATACGACCTCTAGCCCGAGCCGTATTGGCATTCGCAGTTACAGTGCTGAAAGTAACATTAAATAGATCAAAGTTAGTCTCATTGGCATAATTTATGCACGAGAAAAAAACCTGTATTATAAGGGGTGTATCCCATGGTACTAAACATTCACACAAAACATTATTCAAATCAGTGCTTTCATGTGGAAGTTCTGCGCAAAAATCTGATTGCATCTAATTTTGTGCAAAATCGCTGCCAGTGGCCATCTTGAATTTCAGACGGAACCCCAAAACACTCGTTCTCGTCCCACGGTGATAACAAAGGTACCCAAGAAGTTTCGTAAAGATTGGTTCATAAATATGGCCTCTAGCCCGAGCCGTATTGGCATTTGCACTTACAGTGCTGAAAGTAACACTAAATTAATCAAAGTTAGTCTAATTTGCATAATTTACGCACGAGAAAAAAACTCATATTATATGTGATGAATTCCATGGTACTAAACATTCATACAAAAAATTATTCAAATCAGAGCTTTCATATGGAAGTTCTGCGCAAAAATCTGATTGCACCTAATTTTGTACAAAATGGCTGCCAGTGGCAGTCTTGAATTTTGGACCGGACCCAAAAACACTCGTTCTCATCTCATGGTGATAACAAAGGTACCCAAGAAGTTTCATAAAGATCGGTTCATAAATATGGCCTCTAGCCCGAGCCGTGTGTATGGGGCGATGGACGGATGGACAGACGGCCAGATGGACAATACCTCAAATTTGGCTTCGCCAAAGTTGAGCTAAAAACTGATTGCACTAATTTTGGTACAAAATGGCTGCTGGTGGCCATCTTGAATTTCGGACTGCACCCCAATACACTCGTTCTCGTCCCACGGTGATGGCAAAGGTACTCAAGAAGTTTCGTAAGGATCTGTTCATAAATATGGCCTCTAGCCCGAGCCATATTCACAGACGGATGGACAGACGACAGGACATGGCATAACCTCAAATTTGACTTACGTCAAAGCTGAGCTAAAAATTATAATGAAAGTGTCAATGACACTGTAGTTCCACTTGTTAAGACATGTACATGTATAGTATGTGACACAGCAAAGACAAACATCTAGGTAATGACCTGATAACAAAGGTTTATATAAAGTATTGTAATGGTCTGTACATAAATATTGACCGTAGCTTGTAACAAATGTATAGGTAAAGTATTATAAAGGTGGGTGACAGACAGATGCTAAACTAGAAGAAATATTTGAGTCCCTGAGTGGGTCTGACTGAACTCCAAAATATTTGTTCTCATTATTTATTTATTTATTTATTTATTTATTGGTGTTTAAGGTCACATACTTATGCACAATGGCTAATCATGACCGTGACAGTTTTACGGGTGGAGGAAGCCGGAGTACCTGGAGAGAACCACCGAGCAACGATGAGCAGCTGCCAGCTCCCCAACATCGTAACTCCGCACTGCAGCACAGGCAGGATTAGATTGGTTGAAGACATGCGCACCAGTGACATGCAGTATGCCTTAGTACATGGTGTCATCATGCCCCCATGTGGACAATCGGGGTGAAGTGCCTTGCCCAAGGACACAACGCGGGAGTGCGAATCAGTCGCTGAAATGGTCACCCATCCAACTACTAACCGCGCTCGACGTTGCTTAACTTCGGTGATCTGACAAGAACCGGTTGCCACGACGCCACCGCGCCCCCATTTGTTCTCATTGCACAGTGATAAGAAAGGCACCCCAAAACACATTCATTCCTGTCCCAAGGTGATATCAAAGGTACCCAAGAAGTTTTGTGAAGATCAGTTCATAAATACAAACCGCAAAGAAATTGTGACAAAAAACTGATTGGACCTAATTTCGGTACAAAATGGCTACTGGCAGCCATCTTGAAATTTGGACTGCACTCAGAAACACTCGTTCTCGTCCCAAGATGATAATAAAGGTACCAAAGAAGTTTCGTGAAGATCGGTTCATAAATACAGCCTCTAACCCGAGCTGTATTGACAAGTACACTTACTGTGTACAAGTAGCACTGAATAAATCAAAGTTCATCAAATTTGCATAATTTCTGCACGAGAAAAAAACCCGCACTATATGTGATGTATTCCATGTTAGTAAATATTCATACAAGAAATTATTCAAATCAGAGCTTTCATATGGAAGTTCTGTGCAAAAATCTGATTGCACTTAATTTTGTACAAAATGCCTGCCAGCGGCCAACTTGAATTTCGGATCGGACCCCAAAACACCCGTTCTCATCCCACGGTCATAACAAAGGTACCCAAGAAGTTTCGTGAAGATCGGTTCATAAATATGGTCTCTAGCCCGAGCCGTATTGAATTGTTGACGGAGAGGGCAGACAGATGGCCAGATGGACGACTGGCCATGGCATAAGCTCAAATTTGACTTACGTCAAAGTTGAGCTAAAAATTATAAAACTGAAATGGAAATTTTTCGTTTACCATCAAAGGAAGTGTTAGAAGGAAAGAAAGATAAAAGATAGGCATTAGGTGAAACATTATCCAGGGAGGGGTCGTGAGTGAAATCTGGAAGCTGATGAAAATTTCTAATTATTTTAACCCTTTAACAAACACGAAAAGAAATCAACACTTGCAAACAAAATTCTTGAATAACTAATTTTTTTCATTTTTTGTTGCAAAAATATAGGTTATGACCCCTCATTGGAACGAGCTTGACAAGCTCATTTCAAAGAGGGGTCATAACCTATGTTTTTGAGACAAAAAATGAAAATATGAGAATGAATTGGCGATTTTTGAGAACAGTGCTGGCCGGTTGTGGCCGTTACGTTAGGTAAAGAGTTAAGAGTAAACATAGCAGGTCATCTTCAAGTTATTATTTTATGTAAAGAGTTAGTTTTTATTGTTCATTCATACTGCTAACATCTTGTTATCAAAGTTTGCACTAGCTATACTTACAACTGAGGTTAAGGCCACTTGGAAACCATACACTCTTGCCAAACCAAAATCAGCGAGTTTGAGCTGGCCATCATGGGTTATAAGAATATTCTGTGGTTTTAAATCTCTATGGACCATATGGTTTTCATGAAGAAAATCAACTCCATTGAGAAGCTGCTGCATTAGGTCCTGCAAAAATAAATTTACAAAAACTTGAATGCAAACATATAAGTGGATATGAAAGTATGGTATGAAATACTGTGGGGGATCAACATGTTCAATTGATGGAGAACATTAAGTAAAGTAGAAACAAAAACATGGTATGACATACTGTGGTAAGTGAAAGGAAAGCGTGGTGTGCAATACTGTGGCAACATAAAAGTACAGTAGAAATGACAGTTTGGTGTGAAATACTGTGGGCCTCAACTTGTTCACTGATGCAGAACTTGTCTTTAACAATACAAAGCTCTCTTCATTTTATCGAGCACTAACATAACAAGAGGCCCCAGGGGCTTGAGAGTGCTCACCTGATATGGAAGCCAAAATATAAACCCAGGGAATTGATTTCAACAAGTTGCATCTGCCCCTCCTACGAAAAGCTTATACCAAATATCCAAATATTCTGACAAGTGGATCTAAGTGGACTTGGCTTGAACAAACTTGAATATACCCCCCCCCCCCACCCCTCCCAAAGGATGCTGCATACCAAATATCAAAGCATTCTGACTGCTGAATCTAAAGAAGAAGATTTTTAAAGAAAATTCCTCATTTTGAACTAAGTTATAATTCAAGCTCCCACAGTGAGCCCAAATATGAACCCAGGGACTTGGCTTGAACAAACTTGAATCTCACCCCACTAAGCATGCTGCATACCAAATATCGAAAGATTCTGATTGGTAGATCTGAAGAAGTATGTTTTTAAAGAATATTCCTCATACTACACTAATATAAACATTTGGGCTCCCATAGAGAGCCCAAATATGGACCCAGGGATTTGATTTCAATAAACATGTGAAACAATCTTCCAAAGATGTTATATGTGAAATGTGAAAGCTTTTGGAGCAGTGGTTAGGGAGAAAAGTAGTCTTAAATGTTTTTCCCATTACCCACAGTGTTAAAAAATGCTGACTCAGCACTTTTTCAAAATTCCCCAAAAGTACCCCATGATAAAACCGATAGCAATTTTTTTGGACCATTCCATTCTGTTGGTCGTAAGGAAGCTTCACACCAAATAAGAATTCTCAGTGCCGTGTAGTTTTGGAGATATCGGCGTTTTAATTGTTTTCTATTTTAAGCTCCTGCGGTTCCCTGGGGCAATGGGAAAATTTTGGGGGGCATAAATCAAGTACTTATGACCCAATAAGCCCTCATGTCAAATTTGGCTCAAATCTGCCTCTTGGTTTGGAAAATAGAAATTTTGGGTGGGGCGAAAATTCTTGCCCCTCCCATAACGAAGGCAAATATAGCTCCTTGAACTTCTCTTGAACAAATTTGAGTCTACACCTCAAAAGGAAGCTGCACACCAAATATCAAGTCTCTGCTACTGCTGGTTCATGAGAAACGTTTTTTTTAAGATTTGCGCACACTTTTTGAGCGTGGCCCTACCGAGGTGCGAGGTTGATGTGAACAAAATCAAAATGCGATGTCATAACAAACTATTATCTCAAATATCAATTAAATTGGTTCAGCGGTTCGGGAGGAAAAGACGCAAACACCATGTTCACGGACGACGGACGGCGAGTGATCACTATAGCTCCCCTGACTGAAAGTCAGGCGAGCTAAAAAGGAGGCTGGGAGGGGTGCTGAACCTTTCACCTAACAAGTCACCACCGATTCTTATGAGACACTTTATTGTACACTAACATTAACAAGAGGCCCCAGGGGCACTCAAATGACAAAGTTATTTAAATGAAAGTGTCAATGACACTGCAGCTCAACTTGTCCAAGAAGGGACTGAACTAAATAGAAAGATCGAGTAATGCCAAGTCATTTAATCAAAATTCTACATAAAAGACATCACACCAAAGCTACATATGAAATCTGAAGAAAAAAAAATGGGTGAGGGATGCAGCCTGTTGGGTGTATTAATGGAATTGTCGACAATTTATATGTCAAATCCAAGATGGCCGGTGGCAGTCGTTTTTCACAAAATGCAAAAAGATTTGATAACTCTTATCTAGACATCATACTTATTTATTTATTGGTGTTTTAAGGTCACATATTTATGCACAATGGCTAATCATGACCGCGACAGTTTTACGGGTGGAGGAAGCCGGAGTACCCGGAGAGAACCACCGAGCAACGGCGAGCAACTGTCAGCTCCCCAACATACTAACTCCACACAAGCAGGGTTAGCATTGGTTGAAGACAAGTGCACCATCGACGTGCAGGATGCCTTAGTACACAACACCACTGAGCCCCCACGCGGGCAATAGAGATGAAGTGTCTTGCCCAAGGACACAATGCGATTGCCGCAGGTGGGATTCGAACCGAGGACCTCACGGCTTGCAGCCTGCACCTCTACCTACTGAGCCACCGCGCTCCCCAGACCTCATACCAAAGTTACATATAAAATCTGAAATAGATTGGGTGAGAGGTGCGGACTGTAGAGTGTGCTAATGGAATTGTTGACAATTTATATGCCAAATCCAAGATGGCCACTGCCTGTCATGTTTTTCAATGAAATTCAGAAAAATTTGACAGTTCCCATATAGACATCATACCATAGTTATATATGAAATTCGTAAAAGATCAGGTAAGAGATGCGGCCTGTAGGGTGTACTCATGAAATTGTTGACAATTTATATCCAAATCCAAGATGGCTGCTGGTGGCCATGTTTTTCCAACAAAATTCGAAAAATTTGACAGCTCCCATCTAGACATTGCCCCAAAGCCACATATGAAAATTGTGACTGATTGGATTGCAGCCTGTTGGGTGTACTAAAGGAATTGTTGGACAATTTATATCCAAATCCAAGATGGCTACTGGCGGCCATGTTTTTTAACGAAATTCAGGAAAAAATTGATAGCTCCCATCTGCAGCTCACACCAAAGCTACATATGAAATCTGAAGAAAAAAAAATGGGTGAGACATCACACCAAAGCCACATATGAAATATGAAAAAAGATTGTGTGAGAGATGTGACCTGTAGAGTGTGCCAACGAAATTGTTGACATTTATATGCCAATTCTGTGATGGCCACTGGCAGGCCATGTTTTTGAACGAAATTTGGAAAATTTGATAGCTCCCATGTAGACTTTGCCACAAAGCAACATATGAAATTTGGGACTGATCGAGAGAGAGAGCTGCAGCCTGTAGGGTGTGCTAAAGGAATTGTGGATGGACAGAGGAACAGACGTACAGCTGTACGGACGTTTGGATGGATTGCAACCCATCCCAATAGCTCATACTTGACGTTGACAAGTTGAGCAAAAAAAGGATTGAATTATCATCTGTGGCTAGTTTATTTATCTCTGTTGTCCATGTCAGATGACGTTTTCTCGTATTCGGATGCTACAACAGAAAAAAGACAAGATTTCCAGTAAGGCACAACTAGGGAGCCCAAGTATCAACCTAGGGACTTAACTTGAACAAACTTGACCCCTCCACCCACCTCATCCCCCACCCCAGGATGTGTATACCAAATATCAATAGATTCTGAATGGTGGATCTGAAGAAGGAGATTTTTAAAGAATATTCATGATATTACACAAGTTAAAATTGGGACCCTCATAAAGAGCAAAAATATGAATTCAGGGACTTGATTTGAACAAACTTGAATCTGAGCCTGGCTAAGGTGTTGTATACCAAATATTAAAACATTCTGGATGGTGGTTTTGGAGAAAATTTTGAAAAACATTCCTCTTTTGCACCAGGTTAAAATTAGGCTCCTATGGGGAATCCAAATATTAACCCAGGGCCTTCATGTTCACAAACTTTAATCTGACCTCCCTCATGATGGTGTATACCTTATTCCAAAAGATTTGGATTGGGGGTTTGTGAGTAGATTTTTAAAGAATATTCCTTACACTGGACCAAGTTAAAATTAGGGCTCCAATGGGGAGCCCAAATATTAACTGAGGGACTTGATTCTCACAAACTTGAATCTGACTTTTCAAGGAATGTGAGTACCTTAAATAACAAGAGGCCCCATGGGGCATGAGGCACTCACCTGACAAAAATTGGTTAAAGAAGGATTTAATTAGCATCTACAACTAGTTAACACTAGAGAGGAATAAAGTTATTTAATTATTTATTACTCTGTTGTCCATGCCAGATGATTTTTTCTAGTACTGGGATGCTACCACAGAAATAATGCCCAGATTTCCAGTAATGCAAAACTAGGGAGTCCAAATATCAACCTAGGAACTTAACTTGAACAAACTTGAGTCTGAGCCTTTCCCTTCCACCACCAGGATGCTGTATACCAAATGTGAAAGCATTCTGACTGGTGGATCTGAAGAAGATTTTAAAAAAACCTCCTCATACTGCACTAAACTGAAATTTGGGCTACCATAGGAACACAAATATTAACCCAGGGACATGATTTGAACAAACTTGAATCTCACCTCCCAAGAGATGTTGAAAACCAAATATGAAAGCATTCTGACTGGTGGATCTGGAGAAGATGACTTTTGAAGAAATTCCCTCATATTGCACTAAGTTAATATTCAGGCTCCCATAGGGAACCCAAATATTAACCCAAGGACTCAAATTGATCAAACTTGAATCTGCCCCCTCCCCCTCCCCCAGAGATGTTGTACACCAAATATAAAAACATTCTAAGAGATGGTTCTGGAGAAGAAGACTTTTAAAGAAATTCCCTAATGTTGCACTAAGTTAAAATTCAGGCTCCCATAGGGAGCCCAAATATTAAGCTTGAGATATGATTCGAAAAACTTGAATCTGACACACCTTGAGATATTGTATACCAAATATAAAAGGATTCTAACTAGTAAATCTGAAGAAAAATATTTTTAAAGAAATTCCCTCATATTGCACCCACTTAAAATTTGGGCTCACATAGGAAGTCCAAATATGAACCCAAGGACTCGATTTGAACAAAATTGAATGTTACCCCCTAGAGATGTTGTATATAAAACAAGAAAGCATTCTGACTGGTGGAGCTGAAGAAGAAGATTTTTAAAGAAATTTCTTCATATTGGACAAAGTTAAAATTCAGGCCACCATAGGGAACCCAAATATTAACCCAGGCACTCGATTTGAACAAACTTGAATCTCACTCCCCTAGAGATGTTCTATACCAAATATGAAAGCAGTCTGACTGTTGCATCTGAAGAAGATTTTAAAGAAATTCCCTCATATTGGACTAAGTTAAAATTTGGGCTCCCGCTACTCCCGTATTTACTCTGTGTATTAATACACTTTATGTATTGATACACCCTGGTTTTCCCGAAAAAATATTTTTCAAAACCGCTCTAATAATTGAGACGGGTCAAAAATTATTTTTCTAAGTACTGATTCAGCCAGAATAAGGATGTCTGCTATGTGGTTGTACATTTGGTTGAGATATTTTTGAACGAAACTGTACTATACATTGTCTTGTATATAAATATACTTTGACTATACTGGTATCTGTACCTCGTTGTGACGAAAACAAACTTTTGTTGTGTACATTTGATTGAAACTTTGAATGAAACTGTTCATTTCTGTGTATACTGTATGTGTTTATTAAAAAAAATATTTTGACTGTGTTTCTTATTACTCACGTAAGAGAAGAAGTCTACTTATTACTGTTGTTCAAAAGTAAGTATCCAAATGTAAGTATGAGTACATCTGCGTGTAGAAAACAAACATTTTTTTTTTTTAAATTTCGATCTGCACCAATAGTTTATCAATAGTGTTACCAGCGATAAACACTGCGTGCGCATCGAAAGAGAAGAGCATTTGCTTGGCTGTTCGAGAGTATTTTTGAAGAGAAACAAGATTTCAGTTCTACTGATTTATTTATAGCACATCACAATGAAGTACCGGTACATAAAAAATCTAAAACATAACAAAAATAAAAACATGAATGAGCAGGAATTACATGAATCACAGATCATACCCCCATCATTGCGTGCATGTATACAAGCACCAGCACTTTACTAGCATGTATACTAATACTATATGAAGTATACAGAATCATCAAAAACACAACTCAATACATTCTCTAAAATTTGTGTCATAATAACACAGTTCCAGGCATTTCAAATTGACTTTGTATTCACATTTCGTATTCACAGATGAAATACAGTAGTCTCCCTTGAATCATACATTTTTACAAACATTCAATTTTTAAAACAAAGTGGAATCACAATATTTCAGAGTGAGGAGGTGGAACACAGAAAGCATTTCAGAAAATCTTCATACAGTGGAGCCCACTTAATTGAATATCTCTTAATTGTATATCCCTGTTAATTGAATATAATTTTCAAACACAAAACCATTTACCATACCTTCAGTACAAATTTGATCTATTAATTGCATATGGGTTGTAGAGTAAACTCCTGTTAATTGTATATAAAATTTTGTAATATGTCGAAAAAATTGCTGTGACAAGCACCAAATTCCCCTTATTTATCAACCTTTTTGTCCTCATACATCCAATAGAGACATTTATTATATTATATCTTGTTTGACAGAGCTCTAAGAGCTCTGTCAAACAAGATATAATAGAATAAATGCTCAGTTTATCTCCAGAACACAAGAAACTGACCAAATCCCTGTTAATTGTATACTCCTGTTAATTGAATAATTTTCTCTGGCAAAATGGATATTCAATTAAGAGGATTCTACTGTACTGATGATCGAGATAAATATGTATTGAATACCCCGCAGTCATCATTATTTTAATTATCATTACATATCTATTACTGAACACAACATTTGTGGACACCACAAAAATTCTCCCAATATATTTCAATACAAACAATCGCCATGTGACATGCACTGTTCCAAAGTTAAGTACAGCTTCTTTGAGGTTCACGCTTGAAAATGTCCCTCATTCCCATCACAAAAAAATTTTAAAAATAACTTAGAGGGTTTAATTTAACCTGTGGGTGTTATTACCAGAGAAGGAAAAAATAAGAGAATTATTCTTGCATTCATCGCACAGCTTTCATTGAGGCATTGTGGGACAAGTGCAAGAAAAATCCATTTTTTTCTTCAAGGATAATGACAGCCCGTACACACACACGATCGATCAAAACAGGCAACTGCATATCTCTTGGAACCAAAACCCATTCTGCAACTTTGTCATCAATGACCATTCCATATGATATCGGTCTTTGATAAAAATCAATCTTACACCATCTACTAAGCGATGCAGGGTGAAGTTTTAGCTTAGATGTTGCTTTTCGTATCCCAACTTGTCTTGCCAAATACACCTCTGCTTTCTTCTCTTTGACTTTCAAACTTTTGCACTTTTCTTTAACAGTGATTTCAGTTTCCTCTTCACTTGGGTTATTCAACTTTTTAGGAGGACTTTGGATATCTGCGACTTCATCTATTTTTTTTTTGCCAGCCTTCCAACTGGTCTTTTTACCACTGGCTTCTGTGGGCTTAATTTCAAACTTGGTCTCGCTTCCTCTGCTGTCTTGTATTTTACTATAAATCGATCCATGATTGCAAACTGAACTGTTTGTCAATTTGAGGTTGTATTCAGGTTTTATAACATCTGAGGGCTTAAAAAATTAACAAGAAACTCACTTTGAAGTTATACTTATTTTTATTGCTTACTGAATCCATATCATAGAAAAAGCAAACCGCTTGTGGTGCTTATTTTTCTCAACACACAAGTAGTAACAGTTTTTTGTTCAACCCTGAGCATGTGATTGTTTTGTTTATCTCAGCGGTTTGTTTGATGAGAAAACACCTGATGTTTGTTCAAGAACATACAGTCCGGTGTTGTTTTAAATTCCAACAACAAAGGAAATGGTAACAAACTTGATTTATTGTATATCAGAGACGTGGGCTGATTTTTTTTTGGTCAAAACCTGAATTCATGTTTGAGTCCTACTGACTGGAAAAGTGTGTCATAGGCATGTTCAAGTTTCTTGAAAAATATCAATCAATGTTGTCACGTCCATTCCTGAGATCTTGTGTGTACATACATGACCTTTCTCATACTGGTGATCAGCTGTTTGTACATCGTGTCGATCTATTTTCCCAAGCATTTTTAGTTTTTCTAATTACTGATACACATCTTTTGGGCATTTAATTTCAATTTCCAGGTACTGAGACAGGTAAAAAAAATAATTATTTTAAACTGTATTAATACAAAGAGTAAATACAGTATATTAACCCATGCACTCGATTTCAAAAGACTTGAATCTGCACCCCCCCCCCCCCCCCCCCCCCCACCTCACACCATAAAAATGTTGTAAACCAAATATGAAAGTATTCTAACTGGTTGTTGATCTGAATAAGATTTTTAAAGAAAGTTTCTCATATTGCTCCGAGTTAAAATTTGGGCTCTCATAGGGAGGCCAAATAGTAATCCAGGGACCTGATTTGATCAAACTTGAATCTAACCCACCTAGAGATGTTGTATACCAAATATGAGAAGATTCTGATTGGTGGATCTGAAAAAGATTTTAAAAGAAATTTCATCATACTGCACTAAGTTAAACTTTGGGCTCCAAAAGAGAGCCCAAATATTAACCAACCCAGGAACCCAAATTGAACAAACTTGAATCTGATCCCCCTAAAGATGTTACATGCCAAATATGAAAGCATTCTGAAAGGTGGATCTGAAGAAGATTTTTAAAGATCATTCCCCATATTGTACGAAGTTAAAAATTTGGGCTTCTGTATTGAACCCAAATATGAACCAAGGAGCCTCATTTTAACACACTTGTATTTGACAACCCCCCCCCCACCCCCACCCCCACCCCATGGATGCTATATGCCAAATATCAAAAGATTCTGATCAAAAGTTCTGGAGAAAAAATTATTTTTTTAATTTTTGCAAATATGCTGACTCAGCATTTTTTCGATGCACCTTGTAGAACACGCTAACACAATTGATGGCATTTTTTTTACCATTCAATTCTACTGGTCTCAGGGATGCTTCATATCAAATAACAGTTCTCTATTCTATGTAGTTTCGGAAATATGGGCATTTGAAAATATTTATATTTTTAGCTCCTGGTTTTTTTTGCATGAATCAAGAACCTATGACTCAATAATACCACATATCAAATTTGGTTCAAATTGGACCATCGGTTCAGACTTAGATGTGAGTCTTCCATGGAAGACATGTGTCGCCTGCACTATATTTTAATATTTCAGACAGAATTCTAAGTGGAAAAGGGGCATAACTCTGGAAAAAATACAGCAGATCAAAAAATAAAATAGGAGGTGCACAATGCCATTATGTGATAAAGAATCACTGAAAGTTTCATTAAAATCCATTCATAGGTTAAAGAGGAGTGGCGGATAAGAGAAAGTGAGACGCGGACGACGACGCAGATGACGCAAGACGACAAAAGTAATCCCTATATGTCGCTCCCCACTTCGTGGGGCAGGCAACACAAAAATAGAAATTTTGGGTGGGGCCAAAAATGGGGATTTCAAGTAATTTGTATATTTTTGATACTTACCAATGGCCCAGACTAGCTGGTGCTAACTCAAATTAATCCAGGACCAAACACAAATTTTGCCCCCTAATCCCCAAAATTTGCATGCAAAAACGAAAAAATTAAGTCCTAGATGGTCCTCCATACTTTTGAGATCTGCACATGCACAGTATCCAGGAAGGTTCCAAAATTGGTGCCAACCATCATTCTTTCTATAATGCCTGCTAAATGTTATAATCAGTGGGGAGGTATGAATGCCCATTCATGGAAAGGACCATCCCTGTCTGGGCCATTGGTAAGTATAAAAAATATACAAATTACTTAAAATTTATATTTTTATACGACAGCCAATGGCCCAGACTAGCTGAATCGTAAAAAGGCTGGAGGGCCTAGGACTTAAAGGAAAATCCAATCTTTCCATTACTTCAGTAAAGGATAGCTCCTACAGGAGAATACGAGAAGACATAGGAATTATATATGTCTTTCTCTTTTACGAGAAAAGAGAAAGGCATAATACCAACAATGTAATTGAGAATTACATAATATATACTACTAAAGTTTGCTAAGCACCACATATTTGACACATCAATGTGAAATTTGCTTGTGACATATTTGCGATATATTTAGTGGATATGATTGAGGAACGTATTGAGATGGTCCCCATTGTTTTCATTAGATCTCTTGACAGGCAGACTTTTCATGACAGTCGTGGAAAGCATGTACCCCTTGATTTTCATGATGTTTCCGTGTACTGTCTACATGTACATGACATGTGTAGGGTATTCAATCCTCATTTCAACACAAGCCCTTGTGATTTAATGATTGAATATGGCAAATGCAAATGTAAGAAGACATTTGTCTGAAGCAGAAATGTGGCGGGCTGTAGGAATGGTGGAGCAAGGGACTACCCATCGTCAGGTTGGTGAAGCCCTTGGTGTGCACCATACGGTGATCACCAGAGCTTGGGCAATATTTCATCAGTATGGCACACCAGTAAGACAGCATGGTGGTGGCAGAGACAGGGCAACATCTGCAGCTGGAGACTGTTTTTTGATCATTCAGGCCTGTAGGAACCGCTTTGCCACAGCAACCCAGCTTCGCAGTGACCTTCAGAATGCACCCGGAGTAAATGTTTCGAATCAGACTATACGGGCAAGGTTGCACGAATGTGGTCTCCGATCGAGAAGACCATGTAATCGCATTCTGCTGTCCCAGAACCACCACCAAGCATGATATGAATGGGCCATGGATCATGTTGGATGGACCGGAGAAGATTGGCGACCTGGCCTTTTTACAGATGAGTCAAGGTACTGCCTAGACCACACAAATAGGCATTCTAGGGTATGGAGAAGACCAGGAGAGCAAATCAATGCAGCCAACATTGCTGAGCATGACTGCTATGGTGGAGGGTCAATCATGGTCTGGGGCGGCATCAGCTGGGATGGAAGTACAGAGCTCTGTGTCCTTGAACGTGGTACATTGACTGCACAGTGGTATATTGATGAGATCCTGGATGTCTCATTGTATGCAGGTGCAGTGGGTGATAGATTCATTGTGATGGATGTTAATGCCCGTCCTCATGTTACCCATGCTGTCGGGGAGTACCGACAGAGGGAGGAGATTCAGCGTATGGACTGGCCAGCAAGATCCCCTGACCTCAATCCAATCGAACATGTCTGGAATGAGTTGCAACTTGCAATTTCAGCCTGTCCAGTCCAGCCAAGAAGTGTCCAGGAGCTCGGTGCCATACTGGTCCAAGAATGGAACAACATCCCACAAAGATTGTGAGCATGAGAAGGTGTTGTCAAGCAGTAATTAACAGAAATGGGTCTCATACTCGATAATGAACCCATACCAATGCACTTTGTCAACTTTTTGGCAAATTGAAAAATTTCCTCTTTTACCAATAATATCCATTTTCCATGGTTATCCTATTCAAAAGCTAAAAAATAATGTCAAACACAAATAAAATCTTAATTTCTGTACTTAAATCATTGAAGATACAGTACATGGATCATTATTAAGTTAATAAACTGATGAAACACATAACACACCATCTGATAACATAGATCTATAGCCCTTAATAGAGATGGGCTGCAGTTTGAGATTGTCAAACAAGAAGACCAGGAAATTGGCAATCTGTGGTATGGACGGATCGTATATGTCTATCGACTGATCCATACACCAACTGAAGAAAACCCTCCACTTCACTGCATAACTCAATGAAGAGGAGGCACTCCTACAGTTAGAAATTGCGTCCACTGCTCGTCCTGTAAAATGTTTTCCGTTCAAGAAGGACCGCACAACCGAAATACATATAGGTCGAGACCTTCCGGGTTGTGATGCAGTGCGAAGGACTTCCCCTGATAAAGAAGATCCTCTCATGGAGGAAGCTACCAGGGAATGTCCCATAACAGACACAGATTGATCCAAGGTTTTTGTGACGACAGAGGTGCTACTAGCAGGATTTTGCAATGAGACTGTTTGATCTTTAACAGGATCTGCTGAATCAACGGAGCTGGAGAATATGCATATCCTATCATCCCGCCCCATGAGAGATTGACAGAGCATCTACTGCATATGCTCGATGATCTAGGCATGGCAACATGAACATCGGTAACTGATTGTTTAGGTGTGTCGCAAAAAGATCTGTCATGGGACGATCCCACTGGCAGCAAATCTGCCTGAATATTCACTTGGTGAGAGTCCACTCCGATGGCAACAGGCGACCTTTCCGAGAGAGCGAGTCTGCTAATACATTCAGACGACCCGGTATATGACGGACTGAGAGATGAACGTGATGATTCAGAATGAATAGGAGAATCTTCTCCGTTAATTCGCTTAATGGAATTGAGTGAGTGCCACCTTGGTTCCTGAGGAAAGCAACTACTGTTGAGTTGTCCGACAGAATTTGAACATGGACTTTCGCGATTTGACGAATCCAATGTTGTAGTGCTAGCCATATTGACATCATCTCTTTGATGTTTATGTGCTTCTCTAGGAACCGAGAGTCCAAAAGACCCTGGCACTTCAAGTCTGCGGAACTAAGGGATGTGCCCCAGCCCATCTGACTCACATCCGTCATAATCGTGAAAGCCGGATCTGGCAGTTGAAGCAGAACGCCTTGAGTCAACCACTGAAGATCTGCCCAAATCTTAACCTTTTGTTTTACTAGGTCCGTTAAAACAATACTGGCTTCGAGCGAATGCGTCTTCACACTCCAGTTCTGAGTAAAGAATATCTGGAGGGGACACGTGCGCAGGCAGCCCATCGGAATAGGATCTGCAGCTGCTCCGCACAGCCCCATCAGTCGCATATACTCTCTCGCTGTTACTGTGTCAGAGTTTAGACAAAAGCGAGCATAACAACTGACTAATTTCACTCTGGGTAACGGCAGATGAACCAGATTGTTGTGAATCTCGAAGTTCATTCCAAAGTGAGTGAACGACTTGGACGGAGTAGATCCAACGTTTTCTCATTTACTATGAAACCGAGATGTCAGAACAGTTGTAGCAGACTTTGAACATCGTTCTGAAGAATAATTCTGTTGCCATATCTCTGAAGAATGTCATCAAAGTAAGCCGACGTTACCACAGACGAATGAGCTCGGAAGTATGACATTACTGAGTTCATTATTCGAGTGAAAGCCCAAGGAGCCAGGTTCAGGCCAAAGCACATTGCTCTGAACTGGTAAACCTCTCCTTGCACAGCAAACTGCGGTACTTTCTGAATGCTGGATGTAACAGGACATGAAAGTAAGCGTCTTTTAGATCTATGCTTACCGCATAGTTGTTCACTCGAATGCTTGCCTTTACCGACTGAATGGTTTCAGTATAGAACTTTGGAGCCACGATCAATTTGTTTATCCAGCTCATGTCTATTACCGGTCAGAACGTGCCGTCTGGCTCCAGTACGTGGAACAGGTAACTGTAAAAACCTCGAGAATGTTGATTCTCGACAACCTCTATTGTTTCCTTTGATAAGAGAGCCTGTACATACGCTAGAAGAGACTCTTTTTTGAAAGGATCCGCCGGAAGATTTGTTCAACACGGACATCTTGTTAGTGGGGGTTTTGCTTGGAATGATAGCCGTAGGCCTTCCGAGACTACACTTCTCAATCACTGATCTTCCGTGACTGCTATCCAGTTTCTCGTGAAGTTTGTTAACCTTCCGCCAACTGGCAAGCAATAGAGGTCTTGATCATCACCTGTAGGACTCATGAGACTTACGGGAGGAGAAACTACATCCGCCCGGCGAAGAACCTCGTCCCGTCGGCTTAGAGGCATCTTACCTATAATCCTGGTCAGACCTAAGCCCCTTTCCCAAGTCGCTGTACTGACGACCTCCAGAGTAATTATAAGAGGGTTTCTTGTACCTGAGTGAGGAGTTCTCTTTAGATGATTTAGATTTTGAACGTCGTCGCTTATCCCGGTCTGCTGAAGCGTGTTGTTGAGAAGCCGACTTCAAAAGCAGAGCACTGGAAGCTTTCTTAGTAGCCTGTTCATAGACTAACAAAAGCTTGTCGTCAAACAGAGTATGTCCGGAGACCGGAGCGACTCGGAGAGAGCTTTTCACCTTGCCATCTATAAGTGATGACGATGCTATGGGCAGTATCACATCTGATTAACTCCAACTTTTCCACTGTCAGGGTGGAGTTACACATGGCATACATAACTGCATTGGAAAGAACTCTTAAGCGAGAAACAAACATCCTCAAATTCCTTCCCATTAAGACGTTGTGCCATAGCTCTGGTAAGGTGATCTGCATAGGGCATCGCATCCCGATTCGCTCTATTTGATGAATGGATCCGCTACCATATGTTGTTCCATCGCTATCATATGTTGTTCCAAAAGGGATGGCTAATCCTCTTCTTTGTCCCTTTCACCATACGAGTGAATCAGCCGTGATGTTTGGTCCATCACATCTGCGTGTGCAGATGACTGGACCAACCCAGCACCATCCCACAGCTAACTACTGGAGTCTGCTCTTGCACTTGTTGGGATGCTGCGATCAGCTGCGCAATCTGTGATAGCAAGTCCGTTACCGAGGCTTGAGGAGCAGCGGTTTTCTGTTTTTTAGCCGCTTGCTGCTCCTGGGACGCATTTCCTGAGATGGATCTCTTCTCCGAATGTCCCGATGATCGAAGCCTCGGTTCCGTAGCTACCGGATGGTCCAACATCACAGGTGAAGACTGGCTGTCTTTGAGCAGCTGGTTGGATATCCGAAGTCGGGTAGCTGGAATGTGGTCGTGTGTACTTTTGAATCGTAGTGAAGGAAGCCGTGACTGTAGCTAAGGCCGGCTGCAGTCTAGACAGAGCGTCCTGAGTGGCAGGTGTGAAAGTTTCTCAAAAAGAACATTTGGCCCCAAATGTTGTTGGGTAAGAGAGGGACCTCATCGAGCCTCCCGAAAAGAAACTTGCTGACTTCTTCCCTATTTCTGTCATCGTTGGGTGAGGTTTTGATTTCAAGGTGCACGTTCTACCCAAATCTACACTTCCTTTGACCGCAACAGACATACCCGGTATCACAGCTCCCACGGATGGAGTAACCGCTTTAACGGTGGAGCTAGCTGCTTGCAAGGGATTGAGAACACAAACTACAGGCCTTATCCCTTGCTTAATATTCATGAGCATCTTTGCAGCTAGCTCTGTTTGCACATCAGAGCATGACGACGGTAGCAACTTTTGGTGGGCGTCACAATACCATCACCATGTTTTGTTCCTCTGTAAAAGAAACTGAAAAACTCGAATTATCTTGTAGTTAGAGTTCCGGCATAGGAATCTCACCGCCAATGACGTACCGTGACACCCATATCCAATGTTTGTCATCCCAATCAACACATGTAGGACAAGAATCCGCAGGAGTGCATCGACTACAGGCAAGACAACAAGCATGTAAATCCAAGGAATACTTCCTCGCTTAGCATTTAGTGCAGTAAGCTTTCATGATTCAATCAAAATCCAAAGTCGATAGCACTCCTACAAACTCCACAATAAATATATCATAAAGATACATGAATAATTGCAATCATAATCAAATTCTAAAAATTAAATCCAAGCATTTTTCGAAATTTTTTTGAAAAAGCCTAAGTTCCCAAAGGGTACATGAAGAACTCAAGGGCATCCCGATAGAGCCTAAGTGTGGACAAAATCCAATTTTTTTTTAGCTACACTACCGGAATCATAATACATGTATCCTATAATAATCCTACAGTAACATAATACTAAATACTACATAGAGCCTAAGTGTGGACAAAATCCAAATTTTTTTTAGCTACACTACCGGAATCATAATACATGTATCCTATAATAATCCTACAGTAACATAATACTAAATACTACATATATTGAAGACGTCAAAGAAAACAACATCAAGGAAAAAACTGGAAACAAGACATCAGGCACACAAAAAGGCCCAAAGTCAGTAACAGATTTTAATGCTACCAGATGTAAAGCTACATCTTCATACGAAAAAAAAATGATACATCAGATAGAAGATGCAAGACCAAAATGACCCAACACCCCTAGGGTGAGGAAGGAACCATGGGGATAAACAGAATAAACATTCTGTAATACATGTTAAACTCCCAAGAAATTTAATAAAAAATTTATGTGGACAAAATCCAAATTTTTTTTAGCTTCACTACCGGAATCATAATACATGTATCCTATAATAATCCTACAGTAACATAATACTAAATACTACATATATTGAAGACGTCAAAGAAAACAACATCAAGGAAAAAACTGGAAACAAGACATCAGGCACACAAAAAGGCCCAAAGTCAGTAACAGATTTTAATGCTACCAGATGTAAAGCTACATCTTCATACGAAAAAAAAATGATACATCAGATAGAAGATGCAAGACCAAAATGACCCAACACCCCTAGGGTGAGGACGGAACCATGGGGATAAACAGAATAAACATTCTGTAATACATGTTAAACTCCCAAGAAATTTAATAAAAAATTTCAATAAAAATAGCCAAAAAGCTTAGGAGTTTAACAGGAGGGCTTCGAGGAGGGATAAGAAAGGAACACTTAACAAACAGTGGATAAAACATTAGCAAGAATGATGAAGTCAGGCGATGTCCCGAAATTGGGAAACATGAAATAATTTGTATAATTATTATAAAGTTACAGCCCTGAACGTTTCCAACCACCGTTGTTTCCTTCCATCATCCATTTACGGCCTTGGATCCACCAATTTTACCATTGATTTGTGTCTGGTATCCTCAAAAATGGAGATTTAAAAGCACAGATGTCAGTTCATAGTTGCTGACTTTAGGGCCAAACAAAGAATGATCGTTGGCACCAATTTCGGTATCTTCCTGGATACTGCGCATGCGCAGATCTCAAAAGTATGGAGGACCATCTAGGACATATTTTTTTCGGTTTTGCATGCAAATTTTGGGGATTGCAGGGCAAAATTTGTGTTTGGCCCTGGATTAATTTGAGTTAGCACCAGCTAGTCTGGGCCATTGGTTGCCGTATAAAAATATCTTTCCCCTCCAATTATAAAGGCAAATATTGATCCAAGAACTTCGTTTGAACAAACTTGATTCTACACCTCAAAAGAAAGCTCCACACCAAATATCAAGTCATTGTACCCACCGGTTCATGAGTAGAAATTTTTTTTTTAAGAATTTTGGAACATTCTAAGGTCCATAACATACAATAATGCATCTGCCTAAGGCCATAAAAAAGAACCTCTGTTTCTCAGGCCGACGTGCATGGTCATTTTTGCTTCCAACCTTTTTATCACCTCCAAAAATCTTTTAAAATTCAAGTTATTAAGCTCATTTCGGTAAATCGATAGTACCAATGCTTGCATTAGCGAATTTTAAATACCACACACTCTGCATTTATTTTACAGCATACTTTGATAAAGTGGGTGGGTTTTTAGCAATACTCAAGTCAGAAAATGTTTTATACCGTAACAAGGAAGTATATCAACAGACAGAGTGGCAGTGTCTTTCAGGCTGACAACAATTACAAAGGGGAATGGTTAATTCCCCCCAAGGTTGATTCGCACCAACCCTGAGAAACTCTGCCAAGTCAGGCGCCGAGTTGAATGAAACACATTCTCCAGACATAGTTTGTTTTTTTTTTTGTAAATGGCTGTCATTGTGTTATTTGAAACTGTGTAGCGAGTTGACCAGTTATGGAATTAAGTGAATTTTGGAAGCAGGATAATTGTTTGAATCAATGATATCTCAAACAATAACCTTTGATTGATATAAAAATAATATTTGCATTTGAAATTAAATCGTATATTATCCGCTGTGTGCAGTCGAATTGGGAAAAAAAACACGCAAACACTTATTCGTTTTGTATTTAATTTTTCAGAAAAAAATGATTTGTGAATGAACTGCTCGTTCAAATAGGTTGTTATAATTACGGATATATTGGGAAAAAATTCCAATTCACGATTTTCTTGGGCAAGTTGTGTGGTAATTTCATATTTTGATAAAATAAATCTGTAAAAGTTGGTAATTTACAGCACTTCGACATTTTTCCCAGAGACGTTCTGTCACGTTTCACTGAGAAAAAAACCATTCCAAATACCCTTCATTTATTACCCAACACCCCACCAGTGAATAACCAATGTGGCTGCGTGGACCACCAGGACGTTGGGGGGGGGGGGGGGGGGGGGGGGGGGGGAATTACCACAAACAATCTCTCGTGAGAAATAAAAAATAAACAAGAGGCCCCCCCCCCCCCCCCCCCCCAAGGATGCTGCATACCGAATATCAAAAGATTCTTATTGGTAGATCTGAAGAAGAAGATTTTTAGAGAATATTCCTCATACTGCACTAATTTAAACATTTGGGCTCCCATAGAGAGCCCAAATATGGACCCAGGAAATTGATTTCAATAAACATGTGAACAATCTTCCAAAGATGTTATATGTGAAATATGAAAGCTTTTGGAGTAGTGGTTTGGGAGAAAAGTAGTCTTACATGTTTTTCCCATTAGGCCAAATAAAAAAACTGAATTGATTCTCAGGCAATTTATTTTTCAAATCAGTGAGGGAGGGAGGATTTTATTTTTATTTATTTTTTTTTTATTTTCGTGTAAAGGGTTGAGTATACTCAGTAAATCTTTTTGCTGTCTTTCCACTTGAAAAAGAGAAAAGGTTGTATTTTAGTGTAATTATAGTATACCTTTTATAACTAACTGCCGTAACAATAGCTAAAAGAATTTGTATTTTATTGTTCTTTTTAATGGTATAGATCTGCCAAGCATCATATTCCATTAGAATAGACCCCAGTAACCAATGCTTGGGGTAGGAGTCCTTTAAAATGGGAAACAAGGCTCTAAATGATTGGTTAAACTTGAGTTTATATCGGAGTTGCAGCCATTATTAGCCATTGTGCAGAAATATATGACCTTAAACACCACCTTAAACACCAGAAAATAAATAAATAATTAAATCATGATCCAGTATATCAGAATTTGCCTTGTTACAGTTTATGGGAGAGTGCCTCTGGGCACTCTCCCATAAACTGCAACAAGAAAAACCAATTTACTGCAAACACAGCTAAATAATTATATGTCGAGAAATGTGAAGAAATGACCATTCCAAGTTTTCACAAATTCTTTAAAAAGCATGACATAAATAATGAGGAGGTTCAAATCCAACGAGGGAGGGCCTGAGAATCAAAACATTATTTTTTTTTAGCCTTACCCACTGTGTTAAAAAAAAACTGACTTGGCACTTTTTCAAAGTCCCAAAAATGTACCCCTTGATAAAACAGATAGCAATTTTTTACCATTCCATACTGTTGGTCTTAAGGAAGCCTCACACCAAATAAGAATTCTCAGTGCCATGTAGTTTTGGAGATATATGCATTTTAATTTTTTTTCTATTTTTAGCTCCTGCAGTTCCCATGCGGTGACAGGAAAAATTTTTGGGGCATAAATTAACTACTTATGTCCCAATAAAACCTCATGTCAAATTTGGTTCAAATCAGCCTCTCAGTTTGGAAAATAGAAATTTTGGGAGCGGCAAAAATTCTTGCCTCTCCCATAATGATGGCAAATATAGCCCCTAGAAATTCTCTTAACAAATCTGAGTCTACACCTCAAAAGGAAGCTGCACACCTAATATCAAATCTTTGCTACTGCTTGTTCATGACAAGAAGAATTTTTAAGATTTAGGCTCACTTTTTGGGCGTGGCTCTACCAAGGGGCGGGTCAACTTGATTTGAACAAACCTGAATTGACATATGATAGGGAACATGCACACCAGATTTGGTTCAATTTGGTTGAGTAGTTTGTGAAAAGAAGTCGATAATGTCAAGTTAACGCTGGATGCCGGATGGATGGACGACGGATGGGAAGTGATTAGTAAAGCTCCCCTCTTGAGCTTCGCTCAGGTGAGCTAAAAAAAATACCGCCCACCCGCATCCTTTTTGAGGAAAAATGGCCCGAGAAACAGACAATCAACTTTGTATGGCCTAATACTTCATTTATTATGTGCGTAAGCATTGAAAACCCGCATGTAATCATCTGAATACCAGTTAACTGGCTAGGCAGCCTCCGAGGTACCCAAAGACTAGCAATTATTTATGATGAATTATGTGCTCGAAAATGACATATAGACGAACAACCACTGGAAACCAACCAACTAAAAAGTGGATATACCCATGAGGTCGCCATAGAACACGACCCAGCCATAATCGAGAAGTCATGAAATGCACGTATGTATTTAAACTCATACAAGGCTTATGGGAAGAAAACTACATCTTTCCCGGTAATCGCCTCTAAACACATTGGTGGGGGGTGGGGGGGGGGGGGGGGGGGGGGGGGTTAGTGGGAGGTAGGGAGATTCAAAGTCATATTGAACCCTCCTCACCCACATTACTCTAAACGTTCTTGTGTCAGTCATCAAATAATATAGGAACCGCAATGGTTCCCTCACGTCTAAACGACTCCATTATGCCACTATGGGCGGAGAAGGACGTGAAGAAGAAAAACTTCCCCTGATAAAGAAGGTCCTCTCGTGGAGGAAGCTTCCGGGGAACATCCCATAACAGACACCTGAGAAGACTGATCCAAGGTTTTTGTAATGACAGAGGTGCTACTAGTAGGATTTCACAAGACTGTTTCATCTAAAACATAATCTACTGAATCAGCGGAATTGGAGGATACGCATATCCTATTATTCATTCCCATGCGATCGACAGAGCGTCTACTGTCTACTGAGTACGCTCGATGGTCTGGGCATGGCGACATAACTGATTGTTCCGGTGCATCGCAAACAGATCTATCATGGGGCGATCCCACTGGTAGCAAATACTCGCTTGTTGAGCATCCATTCTGACAGGTGACCTTTCCAAGAGTGCGAGTCTGCTAGTACGTTCAAATGACCCGGTATATGATGGATAGAAAGATGAAAATGATGATTCATGACAGAAAGGAGAATCTTCTCTGTTAGTTGGCATAACGGAAATGAGTGAGTGCTGCCCTGGTTCCTGATGTATGCTACTGCTGTCGAGTTGTTCGACCAAATCTGAACATGGACATCAAGTTTTATGAGAATCCAATGTTGTAGCGCTAGCCATATCGACATCATCACTTTGATGTCTATGTGTTTCTCCTGGAACCGAGGGTCCCAAAGACCCTAACACTTAGGGTCGTGCCCCAACCCATCTGATTCGCATCCGAAGCCAGATCCGGCAGTTGCAACGGAACTCCCTGAGTTAACCACTGAATATCTACCCACATCTCAACCCTTTGTTTTACTTGGTCCGTTAAAACAATACTGGTTCAAGCGAAAGCGTCTTCACACTCCAGTTCTGAGTAAAGAATATCTGGAGGGGACGTGCGCACAGACAGCCCATCGAAATGAGATCCACAGCCACTCCGCACAGCTCCAACAGTCACATGAATTCCCTCACTGTTAATGCATCTGAGTGTAGACAAAAGCATAACAACTGACTAATTTCGGTCTGGGTAACGGCAGGCGAACCAGATTGTTGTGAGTCTCAAAGCTCATTCCCAAGTGAATAGACTTGTATGGAGCTAGATTTGACTTTTTCTCGTTTACGATGAAACCGAGATGTCTGAGTAATAGAAGCAGACTCTGAACATTGTTCTAAGAATAATTCTGTTGCTGTATACCTGTAGAAGGTCGTCCAAGTAAGCAGACAAATGAGCTCGGAAGTATGGCACTACCGAGTTCATTATTCGAATGAATGCCCAGGGAGCCAGGTTCAGACCAAAGAATATTGCTCTGAACTGATACACCTTCCCTTGCATGGCGAAGGTACGTTTAGAAAGCCGGATGTACCAGGACATGAAAGTACGCATCCTTAGATCTATGCTTGCTGCATAGTAGATCACTCGAACGCTCACTTTTACCGACCAAATGGTCTCCATATATAAATTTTTGGAGCCATGATAAGCTTGTTTATCCAGTTCAAGTCTATTACCGGTCGGAACGAGCCGTCTAGCTTAGGTACGAGTAACAGGTGACTGAAAAAACCTTGAGAATCCCGATTCTCGATGACCTGTATTGCTTCCTCTAATAAAGAGCCTGTACCTCTGCTAGGAGAAGCCCTCTTATGCAAGGATTTGATGGAAGGTTTGTCCAACGCAGACAACTTGTTGGTGGGGTTTTCGCTCTGAATGATAGCCGTAAGCCATCCAAGACAACACTTCTCACTCACTGATCCTCCGTGACTATTATCCAGTTCTTTGCGGAGCTTGATAACCTTCCGCCAACTGGCCAGCAATAGAGGTCTTAACCATCACCTGTATGACCTACAAGGCTTACAGGAGGAGAAACCACATCCTCCCCACAAAGAACCTTGTCTTGTCTGCCTAGGGGCATCTGACCAATGTCCCGATCAGACCTACACCCCTTCTGATGACCTCAAGAGTAATTACAAGAGGGTTTCTTGTATCCTCGTGAGGAGTTTCCTTTTGACAATTTTTGTCTGGAACGCCCTCCTTTACTCTTGTCTGCTGAAGTGGGTCGTTGATACACCGACTTCAAAAGCAGAGCACTAGACGCTTCCTTAGTAACCTGTTCATAGACCAATGAAAGCTAGTTGTTGAAAATAATATGTCTGGAGATCAGAGCGACTCGGAGTGAGCTTTTCACCTCGTCATCTATCAATGATGACGAAGCAAGGGCACCATCTCATCTGATTAACTCCAGATTAGCCAATGTTCGGGCGGAGTTATATGCTGTATACATAATTGCCCTGGAAAGAACTCTAAAAGAGGTACGAACATCCTCAAATTCCATTCCTCTTCTTGAGATGAATCAGCTGAGAATCTTGGTCCATTGCATCTGCGTGAACAGGCGGCTGGACCGACCCAGCACCGTCCAACAGCTCAGATTCGGAGTCTGAGGGAGGCTGCACCTGCACTTGCTGGGATGATGTGATCAGATGAGCAATTTGCGACAGCAAGTCCGTCATCGAGGCCGGAGGAGCAGCGGTCTTCTGCATGCTGCTCCTGGGACGGTGTGTCGGAAACGGATCCTTTCTCCAAACGTCCCGATGATCAAGGCCTCGTCTCCCTAGCTATCGGATGGTCAAACTTCACGGGCAAAGAGTGGTTCCCTCTTCGTGCAACAGGCTGGATATCCAAAGTCAGGTAGCTAGGATGCAGTTGTGTGTGCTTAAATAACTTAGCGGAGAAGCCGTGACTGAAGCCGACCCCGTCTGTAGACTAGACGGAGCGTCCCAAGCAGCGGGTGGACATATGCAAGTTTCCAACCAGAAAACTTCATTTCGGCCTTGTCAAACACAGCGGAGGAAGCCTTGACTGAAAACGACCCCGGCTGCAGACTAAACAGAGATTCCCGAGTGGCGGACATATGCTCCGGCTTGTGCAAGTTTCTCAAAACAACATCTGGCTCCAGACATTGCTAGATTAGTGAGGGGGGCCTTTCCCGCTCGCGGTCTATCAGACCTCACCAAGTACAAGTACTTGCTGACTTCCTCCCTATTTCCATCGTCGCTGGGTGAGCTATTTATACTGAAGTGCTCGCTCTACCCACATCCACTTCTTATGACCACAACAGACTTACCCGGCAGCACGGCACCCAAGGTTGGACTACCGCTTCACTGGTCGAGCTAGCTGCTTGCAAGAGATTAAAACCCTTAACAAAAGGCCCAACTCTTGCAATAATGAGCACTGCAGCTAGATCTATATGCTCCACAGAGTGCGATGACGGTAGCACACTTGGATGGGTGTCAGAATATCATCACCATGTTCATGTTCCTCTGAAATAGAAACTGACAGAATGAATTAAAATGCGGTGAGAGGCCTGGCCTCAGAACCTCCCGTCAACAACGTACCGCGACACCCGACTCCAACATCAGTCATCCCAGTGAACCCAAGAATGACAAGAGTCTGCAGGAGTGCATCAACTAAAGTCGATATCAGTCCTCCAAACTCCACAACAAAATATATACATAAATTCAAAATATTTTTTGTAAACCAAAATTTTTGAAAAAACACCTAAGTTCCCAAAGGGAACATTAAGAGCTCAAGGGCATCCGGATAGAGCCTAAGTGTGGACAAAATCCAATTTTTGTTTAGCTACACTAACGAAAAAATAATCCATGTATCCCACAGCAATACAACAGTAATAGAATATAAAAAAACTACCAATATATGAGGACGTTGACAATGTAAACAACGTCAATGTAAACAAAACATCAGGCACACAAAAAGGCCCAAAGTCAGAACCAATTAAAATGCTATCAGATGCAAAGCTAGATCTTCATACAAAGAAAAAACGATACATCGGATAGAAGATTCAAGACTAAACGACCTAACACCCCTGGGGTGAGGACGTAACCCTGGGGAAAAACAGAAGAATATTCTGTAATACATGCTAAACTCCCAAGAAATTTAATAAAACATTTCAATAAAAAATAGCCAAAAAGCGTAAGAGTTTAACAGGAAGGGCTCATGGAAGGATAGGGAAGGAATACTTAACATAGGGCTTCACAGTATTCCAATTTGTAACACCGAGTACGGCATTTTTTTTAAATACCGCGATATGAGTAAATATCGAGTATTTGAGAACTGACAATCATTGTTTGATATGACCATGCAGAATCCCAAACGCACGCATTACTGCTCGTACTTTGCGATAGTTCTTCCTTGGAACGAATAGAACCACGTGTATTTGATGTTGCAAAGGAAGCACACAGGCCTGAAAATAAGCAGTCTGACATTTGCTGAATAAGGTCCCCAGAGGGTGAATTTGATGATGCTATCCCATACAGTAGGCCAATTTATCCTGTGGGTACCTCTTTCTTTTTAGTTTTGCGACCCTGATTCAGATTCAGGTTCAGAGAGGGTAAATTTAGTGATGCTACCCTGCTGTGCAGGGTAGCATCACTAAATTCACCTCTGGGGACCTCATTTTGCAGATGACAGTCTGCTTATTTTCTGGCTTGGAACCATATCTAAATTAAATAAAAGTATGATAGTTTATAGAGTGTGTGTGATGAATTTAGATGAAGTTCAAGTCCAAAAAGTTAAGTTTATCATTAGTTTGAGAATATTGACATTGCTAATCGACAATATCGTGAAGGTTGGTATATCGAGTGAGTTGAAATTGGCTCGGTACGGTATCGGTATTGAAAAAAATACTGAGTTTCGGTGAAATATCGATATACCATGAAGCCCTAACTTAACAAACAGTGGAATAATCGTTATCAAAAATAATGATGTCAGGCAGATGTCCCGAAATTGGGAAACATAGAATAATTTTATAAATATTATAAAGTTACAGCCCTGAACATCCAAAACCTCTTCTGAACACTTCCTTCATCCAATAACAGCCTTGTATCCACCAATTCTTGCATTGATTTGTGTTTGGCATCCTCAAAAAGGAGATTTTAAAGCACAGATGTCAGCTCATTGTTTCTGACTTTAGGGCCAAACAAAGAATTATGTTGCCGCCAATTCCGGTCACTTCCTGATGTCTGCACATGCGTGGAGAGTAAGTGTATGGAGGGCCAGATAGGATTTTTAATTTTTGGTTTTGCAAGCAAATTTTGGGGATTGGGGGGGGTTCAAAATTTGTGTTTGGCCCTTGATAACTTTGAGTTAGCACCAGCTAGTCTGGGCCAATGGATTATAGTGTAAAAATATGCTCTGCGGGCTAAGAGTTAATCCAGGTAAACGACAAGCACGTAGGTTTGATTACCTAACCTGATTCTATCAGGTTCTAATCCAGGTGAAGGGCATGCATTCAGGATTAACTACTCTGTTTCTGACAGGTCAAAACCAGGTGAAGGGCAGACGTTTGGGAGTGCCTAGCCTGCTTCTGTCAGATCCTAATCTGCATGAATGGGATGCATTTAGGATTACCTACCCAGATTCTGCCTGGTCCTAACTCAGGTGAAAATCATGCAATTAGGAGTACCTATCCTTAGTGCTGCACGGTAATATGGTAAACCGTTTGATACTGGTATTGAAATTGTCACCAGTTAAAAACCATCCATCAAAAATGAATACCAGTATACTGTGAGTAACGGTATACAATTCTTGGGCCTGGTATTATGATTTGAAATTAGTGTTTTCTTGAAATAAAAATATAAATAATGCGCGAAAATAGGGAAAACACATATTAAATGCAAGGGATATCATCAATAAAAAAGATATTTTTGGAGTTATAGATAGAAGTATCACTTACTGCCTTGGGGGAAATGAGTGATTTGAATGGATTCAATGGAAGACTAATCCATGTTTGCAAAGTTATTGAACCTATTGTTATGAAAATAAGCCATAAAATTATTAATCGGTTTACTTGCTTTCATCCGAGAGAGACTTGGATAAAAGTAAATTAGCAGGGCTCAAAATAACCTGTATCGCATCGCATTTCGCGATGCAAAACTCACTTTTAGCAACACAAATTATTATCTCTCATCGCGTTTTGCAATACGCAAACTCTGCAGTCTCTGGAATTCACGGTGGCATTTAGTAACGCTGTCACATTTTAAAGGGGAAAACCCACACTTTTTAGTACCACATGCATTATTGAGTCACAAATCTTTTATTGGGCGACTTTCATTTTGATTAAATTAACATGTATTATAAAGAAGAAAAAAAAGAAAACCCCGCTGTGCTGTTTTCATTTTTTGTACGATCCTGTACTGGTCTTAACAGGCTATGGAAATTTGACAAAACAGAGCAATGCACATCAAGGGAGGTAATAAACTTACACACAATGAGGTCATGTTACAGCAACACAAAGTGGAGTTTCAAGCATCTTTTAGCAGTGAAGACGTGAAAGAATAAATAAATGAAGATGATTACCTGTACTTTTTTCTAAAAGAACAACCACACGAGCTGAACTGAACAGTTACCAGGGAAAGAGAAGAATAATTCATATTTAATCTTGGTCAGACACAGTCATGTTAAAATGAGATGAGATGATTACTATTGTGGGCATGGTTTGGAGTAATATTGACAGAAATTGCACATGGCCAACTGGTGTTGGCAGTTACCCTTTCCGTCCACAAAAAAGAGAGGAGTCAAAATTTTAATAAAGACAAATTACTTACCAGTACCTCTTTAAAAGCACAGTAGTTCATTGCCCGCCCCCCCCCCCCCCCCCCCAAAAAAAATCCCCTTAGCAATGAAAACACAAAACAATGTCCCGTTTACGAATTGGCAAGTAGAAAGCTACAATATTTCACCTGTTTTCATTTCACTGCCCATGATGGCATGACTGGTGTGAAATAGATATCCCATCCAATTCATAGGGAAACTTCATGTTTTAGTTTATTTAATTTATGGACTAATTTTGTTCCATGGTTTTGCATGTGTCCCTCATTGAATTCGGACAACCTATTTTTGTTTTATTCCAATTTCTTCCTTTTGTTGGGGAGTGTTGGGGAGTATTCCATACGCATGATAACCTGTTGCTTAAATGTTGAAAAATGGGTGACTACAACACAAGAAAGTATGAGATGTGTGTGATTTGTGCTTTTTTAGGTTACAGGACGTTTTTAGCCCTGATTTGGGGAGAGGGGAGGGATGTCACACTTTGAACTTTGTTTTTTCTGAGTTACGACATAGGCACGATAACCTGTTGCTTAAATGTTGAAATATGAGGGACTACAACACAGGGATGTGTGAGATATGTGTGATTTGTGCTTTTTTAGGTTACAGGACGTTTTCAGCCCTGATTTGGGGGGGGGGGGGGGGGGGGAGGTGGGGTCGAGATGTCACACTTAGAACTGTTTTTTCTGAGTTATGAATGTAAACAGAATATGTGGAGGTGCAGTGTCAGATCGATTAATTAAACAAGAAATACTGGTTTGAATTCATGAATTTAGTATGCATGTATGATGTAATATAGATATATAGCCTACAAGAACAAGAGTATAGCCTTCTATCTATCTACTTGGTACTAGAAAGATGCTACGCAATTTTCAAAAAATGCTATGCAATTTTTTAAATTGTGTAGCATTTTGCTACGCATTGAAAAAAAATTATTTTGAGCCCTTCAAATCAGTCTTTGTCAGTTTAACTCCAGTAAAAACATGGTCGACCTCTCTTGTCTCGATAAGCATTTAATTATTGAGCCAGGCTATTGTTACCAACACTGTGTCAATTGCATGTGTGTTGCCTTATGAAAAACAGTATTATCACAGGCTTCGAAATAACAAGATTTTGATAAACCTAACAGCAGGTTGCCTCATTTGACAATGGTTAACCTGTTGATCGGTTACCTAGATTTTTTTCATAAACCTATTGGTTAACCATTGCATTAAAAGTATTAAAAGTTAAAAACTGACAAAGCTTCTGACATACCCAACTACAGTTCCTCCCAAATTAGTTTGGCGTTTAGACACAAGATACCCAAGGCAGGTGAAGTACAAAACAGGTACATACACACGCCCCCCTCCCCCCCCCCTCCCCATACACATTGCACATTCACGTGTGCACATTAACATTTGTTGTTCTTTGCTTTATATGATTTTTGTGTCTAATAAAAATTAAACGGTTTTAATTGTTTATTTTGCTGCGTGGCTTATTATTTCAGAAACCCAAACACATTTGTCTCGAACTGGGAGTGGGAAATGGGCAATTGTGTGGGGATGGCGTCAAATACCGTCGATGGACGTCTGTATTACGAATACATTGAACTTTGGGGCATGGGAGTTGCATTGGCAGTCTCTGATTAACATTGGAAAAGAAATAACTGTAAATCGTATCTTCCTTCCCCTACATTTCGGAATCCAGAGAATGTAATCCAAAATTCCAAATTAAAACTTTATTTGTGCCACAATGTTCGAAATCATTTGGAAAAACCCATGTTCACAACCATGCAGGCTGTTTATTCAAATGGAATAAGCACGTAAACAAGAAGTCAACATTGGTGAATAAAAGACGTTTTCATAATGTGTTCAAAATTTTTTATCATCGATTGGTAGGGTAAAAAGGGGCGGAATGCAAATAATTAACAACAGCTCATTTGATTTTCAATATGTCTCCTTTTTATTGAATTGAAGACTTATTTGCAGCTTCGCGCAGTGCAAGAGTTAAAACCTCACGTGCGGTAAATTTATGTATTAACAAAGCAGTTAGCTCCCTTTAGCTGTAACAGACAATCGTCTTTCTCAGAATCGAAACAAATTAATTGTTTCGAGAGCCAGAGGGCGCCGCGAGTTGGTACTGCAGATCTTCAGTGCTGCTATTTATTTATTTATTTATTTATTGATGTTTAAGGTCACATATTTATGCACAATGGCTAATCATGACCGTGACAGTTTTTCGGGTGGAGGAAGCCGGAGTACCCGGAGAGAACCACCGAGCAACGACAAGCAGCTGCCAGCTCCCCAAAATCGTAACTCCGCACTGCAGCACAGGCAGGGTTAGATTGGTTGAAGACATGCGTACCATCGATGTGCAGTACGCCTTAGTACACGGCGCCATCGTGCCCCCACGCGGGCAATGGAGATGAAGTGTCTTGCCCAAGGACACAACGCGGTTGCCACAGGGGAGATTCGAACCGAGGACCTCTCGGCTTGCAGCCTGCACCTCTACCTACTGAGCCACCGCGCTCCCTTCAGTGCTGCTAATACTATAGATTTATACCCCACAAGTACAGTAATGATTGAAACACGCTGTGTGATAACCACAAGCATTTTGTTCTCGTTTTGTGCACCGCAGTGATTCTTTTAAATCAGTGGGAGGAAAAACATAGAAAACTTTTCTCATCCTGTAACAACTAACTTCGTCGGCCATCGGCGCGATTTTTGGTTAACCGATCGAGCGCTCGTCTGAAAACAAATCTGCGTAACCGATAGGCGAACGGTACGAGCGTTCGCCTCTTATTTCGAGGTCTGTTATCAGCAGAAAAGTATGTGAGCATTTCTGCTGTAAAACTGTTGCTGTCACTGCTTGACACTGATATGCTCTGCACAGAAAACGACAAGCACCCCCTCACCAGTGACATTAAAACACGTATTAAAAATTATATGAGTGACAAGTATTGTGGGGACAGGACTCTAAAAATTATTTCTGTCTCTTCATTTCTTGATCCCAGATTCAAACATCAATATTTGTCAACTGAGTACTTTAAGAGTCTGTCAAACATGAAATCATGACTGACAAAAGTTTACACGTTGTTGATTCGAATGTGATTGAAAAGACCATATCTGATAATACACCGGAGAATGTTAATCAGCCCACACAAAAGAAACAAGAGGCCCCAGGGGGCCTGAGGGCGCTCACCTGACATGGTAGCCTAAATATCAACCCAGAGAATTGATTTCCACAAGTTGCATCTGCTCCTCCTAAGAAAAGCTGAAACCAAATATCCAAATATTCTGACCAGTGGATCTAAAAAAAGATTTTTAAAGAATATTCCTCATACTGAACTAAGTCATAATTCGGGCTCCCACAGGGAGCCAATATATGAACCCAGGGACTTGGCTTTAACAAACCTGAATCTCACACCCCTAAGGATTCTGCACACCAAATATCAAAACATTCCGACTGCTGGATCTGAAGAAGAAGATTTTTAAAGAAAATTCCTCATTTTGAACCAAGTTACAATTCGAGCTCCCACAATCAGCCCAAATATGGACCTAGGGACATGGCTTGAACAAACTTGAATCTTACCCCCCTAAGGATGCTGCATAAAAAATATCAAAAGCATTCATCTGCTGGATCTGAAGATTTTTAAAGAAAATTCCTCATTTTGAACTAAGTTGTCATTCAGGCTCCCATAGTTAGCCCAAATATGAACCAAGGGACTTGGCTTGAACAAACTTGAATTTCAGCCCCTAAGGTTGCTCCATGCCAAATATCAAAACATTCCAACTGCTGAATCTGAAGAAGAAGATTTTTAAAGAAAAATTCCTCATATTGACTAAGTTATAATTTGGGCTCCCACAGGGAGCCCAAATATGGACCCATGGACTTGGCTTTAACACACTTGAATCCCCCCTCCCCCCCAAGGATGCTACTCACCACATATCAAACCATTCCGACTGCTGGATCTGAAGAAGATTTTTCAAGAAAATTCCTCATTTCGAACAAAGTTACAATTCAAGCTCCCACAGTGAGCCAAATATGGACCTAGGGACGTGGCTTGAACAAACTTGAATCTCACCCCCCTAAGGATGCTGCATACCAAATATCACAAGATTCTGCCTGCTGGATCTTGAGAAGAAGATTTTCCAAGAAATTTGCTTGAAATGCGAGTTCGAATTTGGGCTTCTATATTGAGCCCAAATATGAATCCAGGTGGCCGATTTGAACAAACTGGAATCAGATCCACCCCACAATGTTGCATACCAAATATCAAAAGATTCTGCCTGCAGGATCTGGAGAAGAAGATTTTTGAAGAAATTTGCCTGAAATGCACTAAGTTCAAATTCGAGCTTCTATAGTGAGCCCAAATATGAATCTAGGGAGCCGATTTGAACAAAATAGAATCAGATCCACCCCACAATGTTGCATACCAAATATCAAAAGATTCTGTCTGCTGGATCTGGAGAAGAAGATTTTTTAAGAAATTTGCCTGAAATGCACTAAGTTCAAATTTGGGCTCCTATACTGAGCCCAAATATAAACCCAAGGGGCCAATTTGAACAAACTTGAATCAGATCCACCCCACAATGTTGCATACCCAATATCAAAAGATTCTGCCTGCTGGATCTTGAGAAGAAGATTTTCAAAGAAATTTGCCTGAAATGCACTAAGTTCAAATTTGGGCTCCTATACTGAGCCCAAATATAAACCCAAGGGGCCGATTTGAACAAACTTGAATCAGATCCACCCCACAATGTTGCATACCAAATATCAAAAGATTCTGCCTGCTGGATCTGGAGAAGAAGATTTTCAAAGAAATTTGCCTGAAATGCAGTAAGTTCAAATTTGGGCTCCTATATTGAGCCCAAATATAAACCCAGGGGGCCGATTTGAACAAACTTGAATCAGATCCACCCCACAATGTTGCATACCAAATATCAAAAGATTCTGCCCGCTGGATCTGGAGAAGAAGATTTTTTAAGAAATTTGCCTGAAATGCACTAAGTTCGAAATCGGGCTCCTATACTGAGCCCAAATATGAACCCAGGGGGCCGATTTGAACAAACTTGAATCAGATCCACCCTCCAATGTTGCATACCAAATATCAAAAGATTCTGCCTGCTGGATCTGGAGAAGAAGATTTTTTATTGTTTTTCCCATTGCCTACAGTGTTAAAAAGTGCTGACTCAGCACTTTTTCAATGTCCAGAAACTGTACCCTATGATAAAACCGATGGCAATTTTTTTTTACCAATTCTTTCTGTTGGTCCTAAGGAAGCTTCACACCAAATAAAAATTCTCTGTGCCGTGCAGTTTTGGAGATATGGGCGTTTTAATTTTTTTCTATTTTTAGCTCCTGCGGTACCCATGGGGCTACGGGAAAAAGAAAATCAGCATAAATTAGGTACTTATGACCCAATAAACCCTCACATAAAATTTGGTTCAAATCAGCCTCTCGGTTTGGAAAATAGAAATTTTGGGCGGGGCCAAAAATTTTGCCCCTCCCATAACGAAGCCAAGTATAGCCCCACAAACTTCTCTTGAACAAATCTGAGTCTACACCTCAAAAGGAAGCTGCACACCAAATATCAAGTCTCTGCTACTGCTGGTTCATGAGAAGAAGATTTTTTAAGATTTCAGCACACTTTTTGGGTGTGGCCCTACCCACGGGCGGGGCAACTTGATTTGAACAAAATCAAATTGCGATGTCATAACAAACTATTATCTCAAATATCAATTAAATTGGTTCAGCGGTTTGGGAGGAGAAGACGCAAACACCATGTTCACGGACGACGGATGACGGACGCCGAATGCCGGACGACGGACGGTGAGTGATCACTATAGCTCTCCTGACTGAAAGTCAGGTGAGCTAAAAAAGAACAATAGGCAGTTTATTTAACCCTTTACCCAACGTAGACGATATCAAAATTTATTATTTTAAATATCAATTTTTCAAATTTTTCAAAAAACTTCAACAAAACCATATCGTGTGACCCCTCATTGGAACGAGCCCGACGAGCTCGTTCCAACGAGGGGTCACATGTTATGGTTTTGTTCAAAAAATTTTGAAAAATAATATTTTTTCAACTGCTGAATCTGCATATTATGCGGGCGGATGCGGGCGATTCGTTGGGTAAATGGTTAAAGACAAGTCTGCTCATCAAGGTGAGAAAGCAAATGGTCTTGAGAGGCAAATTTTGTCATATATTGGTGAAGATACTCCCAACAGTGAAACTAACCCATTAGAAATAAATAGATATTGACTGAATCTTACCAGTCTTATAATCTGACCAGGAACTAAAATTATCAGGAGCGAATTGTCCAATCTTGGATACGAATCGACCAATGTTGAGTGCCAGCTCAACTTGCCCTTAGTAGCTCCTCCCCCTCCCCTATCTTCCTGCATTAAACTTCCTAACATGTCAGCTGTCACATGTCAGGCCAGTTGGACTGTTGATATTAAGCATGCCTCCAAGATGTGATCACCATTAAGTTTCATGATAGTCTGGTGTCAATCACTAGCTGACAATGTTTTCCCAGTGAAACAGCACTGATGGCTTCACACGTGTCAGCAATTCGAGAAAAATTGTTGCAAATTTCAAAATCTGCATAATTTGAAACAATTTTTGTCAGATTGCTGACAAACAACGAATTAATGAACATCAAAATTCTTTCACATCCAAAGTAAACTCAACACTCTGAATGTACCGAATTTCATGAGTTGTTTTCATTTGGGATGGTGGGACTGTGTACATCGCATTTATCAAGGGCATACGGAAAAGAAGGTATTTCAGTTTTATTTTGCTTTCAATCTGAAAGGTTTCATAGTATACTGCGTTATTGTTTTCAATATCATCACCGGTACTCAAATCCAAATACTGTGCAGTCCTACCTATCCTAGGGCCCTGCGAATCACATATTTTCTCAAATCAAATCACATTATTATTCGAAATCAAAACAAACCTCAAATCGAATCAGTGGCATCTTGAAGATTGCCGATGGGGTGCTATAAACCTGATTTTTTCCGACTGTGATGGTGCAAATCCCGCCGAAAAAATAACCCAACTACATTATCAAAGCATGCCTTCGTCAAAGGCATGCCTTGATGATGTAGTTGGAATATTAACCTGTAAGGATTATAGTTCATCATTGACATTGCTTGGAAACCTTAAATTCCGTCAAAGGCATGCCTTGATGATGTAGTAGGAATATTAACCTGTAAGGATTATAGTTCATCATTGACATTGCTTGGAAACCTTAAATTTGTATTTAACAGTGGTTAGGACTGGTGATATTGGGATTAGCATGGCTGGTGGCATGATTGAAATGTTATTTATGTTAATGTTACAGGAGTTACACTCAGTCTTTTATTTTAACATTATTTATGCACGATTTCCATCTGAACTATTCGTTTTGTGAGATGATGAAGATGACTGATACCAAGCTACAGTACGTGGAGAGAGGATTGTAACTAAAACACCCGCAGAGTGGAGTATCGCCCAAAGTATCACGTTCAAATTTTGTACATATAGACAAAAAACACAAGCACAGTTTCAGCTAATGGACCTCCAGGTTTAACCCAGAGGTCCTTTGGCTGGAACTTTGCTTGTGATTGTTATGCTTTGCAACAAATTTGCAATTATTGCTCAGGTGGAATCTCCACTCTGCGGGTGATTTAATGATAATACACTTTCCACGTACTGTATATTCCTATGAAAAAGATTCGAGAGGAAATGAATCGGGCAGCCGATTTCGAATTGAACTGAATATCAACTTAAGTTTCAAAATCGAATCGAATCTCGACGCTTCACAGAGCCCTAACTTATCCTGATTTCATCAGTTTTTTATGTAGATAATATGCCAGCATTTAGAATTACTTAAAGATCAAAGCCAAGGAAATCAACAGGAATTAGGATTACCTACCCTGATTCTGTCAGGTCCTAATCCTGGTGATGGACATGCATTCAGATACATAGATAAATCTTGATCAATATACTCAAACACAAGCATGAGGCGAATTTCTTTGTCAGAGTTTGCTGTTCCATGAATTACATCCAACAGTCTGAAAACAGAAACATTTCCTAATTAGTTCACTGATTTCAAATGTTTGTCATGTGTACATTTTTGCTACTGTTATGTAATTGAAAATAGAATATATTTTCATTTTTGGAATTAACTTTAAAAAATTTTCGACAATCCAGTAAAACTGTTTACATTAATTCCTTGAATCCTGAGCCCAATGTAACACATAACCAACTGACCATGTGCATTTTTACAGCCTTATTCAATGTATATTTTCATGTAGTGTGTGATATAGCAGTTATCTATATTTTTATAACCACATTCTACAGATGAGTCTGCTTATTTTTTAATCATCAGTGAAAACAGAACATTCGAGCAAAAGAAAATTTGTTTTCTTACCAAATATCAAAAGATTCTGTCTGGTGGATCTGAAGATCTTTGTGGAATATTTCTCGTATAGCAATAAGTTAAAAATTGAGCTCAAAATTTGAAGCCATGGACTTGATTTAAGCACACTTGAATCTGCCCAAACAAGAATAGCTAAAACATTTCTGCCAGGTGGACCTGAAGAAGATTTTTAAAGCATTTTCTTTGTATAACGCCAAGTTAAAAATTGGGTTCCCTTAAGGAGGCCAAATATAAACCCAGGGATTGAACTTGTACTGTAGCATGGAATTATTTTGCAATTATTTTCTGAAAAGCACCAACTAGTACCTTTCAGTAAATAATAGGAAAATAATAGGAAACTAGAGATGGTCTGTCTGTGGCATACCACCCAGTGTGGTTGACTGAAAAGGGGGCATTAAATTTTTCTACATAAAAAAAAGTCAAGCATCTTGAATCCGATCGGGAAAAAGATTATGTCACGCACTGCTCCTCATCATGTTGAGAATTTTGGTGAAGTTTCATGAAAATGCAACTAAAACTGTGGAAGTAGTTTGCTCCACAAGTATTTTGCAAAATCCAATATGGCCTCCAGTCGGCCATCTTGAATCCCATCTGGAAAAAATTTACGTCACGCATTGCTCCTCAACATGTCGATCAATTTATATTGAGTTTCATGAAAATGCCGCAAAAACTGTAGAAGTAGTTCACTCCACAAGTATTTTGCAAAATCCAATATGGCCACCAGTCGGCCATCTTGAATCCGATCTGGAAAAAATTATGTCATGCACTTCCCCTCATCATGTTGATCATTTTTGTGAAGTCTCATGAAAATGCGACTAAAACTATGGAAATAGTTCGCTCCACAAATTTACATGTTCAACGGACCGACGACGATAAACCCATCGACCAACCAACAGACAAGTTGACTCCTATGTACTCTCCTAAACTTTGTTTTGTGGGGGAATAATAAAGAAGATCTTCTAACACAATTGATAGCACCTATCTTTGTCACCCTGCATAAGCATACAAAGTTTCAAAACAACCTGATAATGAAAGTGTCCTCTGAGGCATGCCAAAGGAAGATGTTAATGCACAAATGCACTAAGTTTGAAGATCATTGCTTGTGGCAATGTTTTTTTCTCTCTTTTTTATGGAAATTCATAAATATACTCTGCAGAGAGTGCAAAAGGGATAAGTTGCTGCACAAATGCAGTAAGTTCAGAGGCAGGTGATAACAACAATAATTTTTTATTGAAAGGAAAAAAAATCAATAGCTCACATCTAGAGGTCACCCTGAACACACATACCAAGTTTCAAAGTGATCCGATCATAAATGTGCCCTGAAGGGTGTGCCAAAGGGAAATATTGAAGCCTGACTAAACTAAGTTCAAATGTCGTTGCAAGCGGCAACATTTTTTTTACAGAAATGGAAGAAAATCGAAAACTCCCATATAGATATCACCCCACACAAGCACACAAAGTTTCCAAGCGATCCAATCATAAATGTGCCCTGCAGGGTGTGTCAAAGGGAAATATTGATGCATAATTGCACTAAGTTTTTACTAAGTTCATCAGAGGTCGTTGCCAATGACAACTATTTTTGACAGAAATGGAAGAAAATCGATAGCTCCCATCTAGAGGTCACCCCAAACAAGCACACCAAGCTTCAATGCGAACCGGTCAAAAATGTGCACTATAGGCTGGGCCAAATGAATATATTGATGCCTGACTAAACTAAGTTCAAAGGTCGTTGCCAGCGGCACCATTTTTTGATGGAAATAGGAAGAAAATCAGTAGCTCCCATTTAGAGCTAACCCCAAACAAGCATGCAAGGTTTCAAAACAATTCAATCATAAATGTGCCCTGTAGGGTGTGCCAAAGGAAAACATTGAGGTTTGACTTTACTAAATTCTAAGAACGTTGCCAGCGGCAACAATTTTTGACAGAAATGGAAGAAAATCGTAAGCTCCCATCTAGAGCTCACCCCAAACAAGCATACCAAGTTTCAAAGTGATCTGGTCAGAAATGTGCACTGCAGGGTGTGTCAAAGGGAAATATTGATGCATAGCTGCACTGAGTTCATCGAAGGTCATTGCCAGTGGCAACATTTTTTGACAGAAATGGAAGAAAATCAATAGCTCCCATCTAGAGGTAACAACAAACAAGCATACAAAGTTTCAAACTGATCTCATCATAAATGTGCCCTGTTGGGCATGCCAAAGGAATATATTGATGCCTGACTAAACTAAGTTCAAAGGTTGTTGCCCGCGGCAACATTTTTTGATGGAAATAGGAAGAAAATCAATAGCTCCCATCTAGAGGTCACTCCAAACAAGCATGCCAGATTTCAAAACAATCCGATCATAAATGTGCTCTGTAGGGTGTGCCAAAAGGAAAAATTGAGTTCTGACTAAACTAAGTCCTAAGAACGTTGCCAGCTGCAACCTTTTTTGACGGAAATGGACGAAAATCGATAGCTCCCATCTAGAGCTCACCCCAAACAACCACACCACGTTTCATAGTGATCTGATAATAAATGTGCCCTGCAGGGTGTGCCAAAAGGAAATTTTGATGCATAACAGCACCAAGTTCATCAAAGGTCATTGCCAGAGACAACATTTCTTGGCGTTTATCAAAGAAAATTAATAGTTCCCATCTAGAGATAACCCCAAAAAAGCATACCAAGTTTCAAACCGATCTAATCAAAAATGTTCCCTGCACAGCGTGCTACAGGAATATATTGATGCCTGACTAAACTAAGTTCAAAGGTCGTTGCCAGTGGCAACATTTTTTGACAGAAATGAAAGAAAATCGATAGCACCCATCTGGAGGTCACCCCAAACAAGCATGCCAGGTTTCCAAGCAGATCATAAATGTGCCCTGTTGGGTGTGCCAAAGGGAAATATTGAAGTTTGACTAAACTAAGTTCTAAGAACGTTGCCAGCGGCAACATTTTTTGAAGAAAATCGATAGCTCCCATCTAGAGCTCACGCCAAACAAGCATACCAAGTTTCAAAGCGATTTGATCATAAATGCGACCCGTGAGGTGTGCCAAAGGAAACTGTGGACGTACGTACGTCGACGGACAAGAAGTGATGGCAATAGCTCAGCTTGACTTTGTCAAGTTGAGCTAAAAATCACAAAGTAATTATTGATTGAAAATCCCCCACTGCCACCATATCCTTCATGACTCCTCCCCTCTTCTTCGTGCCAATCCCCCCAGCACCCTCCTGTGGTTGCCTTTCACCAAAGTGTGCTAAGCTAATAATTTCCTAAGTCTGAAAGTGTGAACAGGACCAGAGGTAAGAAAGAAGCTTGCTTGGAAGGTACTTTTTCAAGATCCTGCATATGCAGTTAACAGTCATCAGCAAAACGAAATAAAAATACAGTGTTAGAAAATACGCCCGTTGTGTATATATTTTCAGCATCCTAAGTGACGTAACCTACTTTCAAACTGGGTTATTTTGTTGATTCGCGCAAGTCACCTATTTTTGTTTTGACACTTTAAGATCTGCAAAAAGTGACAATGGACAATTGATTCTCCTGTGATTTCAAATAAATGGTCGTTTATTTGACGAACGAAAATGCCCATTTATCACACTCAAGCACATTTGATTCTTGAAAATAATCGTTTTTATGTAAACCTCAGATCACTCTGTTCAGCCTTTCCTCACTTTGGCCAATTTTTAGAGGGCGACTTGTAATCGCTCCAACTATTTTTCTAGGTGACTTTGGGCTTAGAAGGGAAACATAATCACCCTAGTCTCCCTCACAGATGGTCCCTGAGCCTGCCTTTTACTATGATATGGGCAGACTTTGTTTGGAGCCCAACTTATAAATGCTGATTTGTCAGGGGGGCTTATTTCTCATGGACCAACTTTGTTTTGGTTGACTTCTCCCATGGCCAGATTTTGTTTAGGGCCAACTTCAAAACATATTTAACACAGCGGAACCATGTTAATTGAATAGCCACTTTTGAGAATTAATCAATTAACAGGAGTATTCAATTAACAGGGATTTGGTACCTTTCCTGCAGAGTTAAACTGAGCATCCATTCTATCTTACTTGACAGAGCTCCATTAGAACTCTGTCAAACAAAACAGAATAGATTAAGTGCCTGTATTGGATGTGGTGAGGCCAGAAAGTTCTTTTGAACGAGGGGAAATCGGTGATGGTCTGGGTAATTTTTCGACGTCATATCACAAGACTTTTTATTTACTAACAGGAGATGACTCTATAATCCACATGCAATTAACAAGCCAAATTTGAACTGAATGTATGTTAATTGTTTTGCAAGCCAGAAATTAAGCAGACAGTCATCTCCAAATGAGGTCCCCAGAAGGTGAATTTAGAGATGCTACCCTGCATTGCAGGGTAGCATCACTAAATTTACCCTCTGTGAACCTCAATCTGAATCAGGGTCTCAAAACTAAACAGAAAGAGGTACCCAGAGGATAAATTGGTCAATGTATGGGATAGCATCATCAAATTGACCCTCTGGGGACCTCCTTCTGCAAATGTCAGACTACTTATTTTCAGGCCTGTTGTTTTGTGTTTGAAAGTTATATTCAATTAACTGAGTTATTCAATTATAAGTATAAGATACACAATAAAAAATACAAAATAATTACTTCACAATATTTGGATGCTCAGAGTTTTCCAATCGTTTTAATAATGATATTTCTCTAATGGTACTGTTAGGCATTCCCTCTTCTGTCCTCATAATTCTAACACGCTTTACAGCCACAAATTTTCCTTCATTTTTCAAGTCTTTTGCTTTGTAAACTGTTCCATATGCACCATTACCAATTTCTGCCACTTCCTCAAAGCTTTGTTCACTTTGGTCATCTCGGCAGCTGCTTCCCGTCGCTCGTGCTGATGCATCTCGAGAATGAGAAGACTGATAATGATCTGTCGATTTTGGTTTCATCGATGACACAAGTACAATGTTCTTTGGATTATTTATCACATACTTACTGCAAGAAGCATAAAAGAATATAAGGAACTGAATGAGAAGACTGATAATGATCTGTCGATTTTGGTTTCATTGACACAATGTTCTTTGGATTATTTATCACATACTTACTGCAAGAAGCATAAAAGAATATAAGAAAACATATATGTTCACAGGGGGGTGGCAGAAATCCATTTGAATGACGTTAATACATGTACAGTTAAAACTAGAAGTCCTGTCACAAACTGTGCGCTTATCTAGGCTTAATTGCGTGTAGGAATTGCGCACAGTTGCCATATCGAATGGCATCCAAAGCATGGCAGGTTCTCCTTGTTACTCATAGCAAACACAGGCAATGTTTCTGCCAATGGACCTCTGGGTTACCCGGAGGTCCACTGGCTGAAACACTGTTTGTGCACAGGCCATATGTACAGAATTTGATAGCCTTACTATGGTCACGACGTGTAGATTAACGCGCAGATCTACATGCTATTTGTGCGCATTTCACGACAGGACTTCTAGTTTTAACTGTAGGCTTAATTTTTTTACATCCTCATTTCTCGTACACACCCATTCTAATTTGCAATTTGTTTCCAAGCAGTTCCAGACGCTGCCACTAATACACAGGAATTGACGAGTTTGTAACTTTAGGACAAGGGTATTAGATTGGTCTATTTTACATGCACTGCTGATATATAGGAATTTGTGAGTTTGCCTCTTTAGGGCCAGACTGTTAGATTGGTCTAATTTGGGCATAGCAATAAACGAGAACTCACTGTCATGTGACCTAGTGGTACATGTACATAGGGCTGCGTGTGTGGCAGTGTTGTTTGTTTTTCCATTACAGTACAGTCGGCGTGGACTGGTCGTAATCCATGCATGGGCAGTGATGTTCATGCATGCATTTATCAGGTAATAAAAATCATTATCAGCAAAATTATAATTAATGAAGCACTAGGTTGGACCCAGAGCTTCATTAATTAAATTTCTGATAATTATTCCTATAAATAGTGTTTGGAATCTAATATTATTGTGTCCATGGAAATGTTGCCAGACCCGTGGAAAATGACCAGTCCATGGTGGATGTACTGTAGGTTCCGGTTTTGGCAGCTAACCAGAAAACTGAACCACAAGACCTAACTAAAACCGTCTGAACAGTTTCACTGTGTCTGTGCATAAACTGATCAAACTATCTTACTTGAGGAAACTGGAGTAGTGTCCGCTATGGACTCTCACTCAGTCTACATGTACCTGGCAAAGGGGCGAATATGTCCTGTTCTCATTGTCACAATTTCCCCCTCACTGAATCGACCACTGGATGAGTCAATAAGGGAGAAAATGTGACAATGAGAACACATCAGAGATTAGATGAACTTGATTCATTTGTTACCCTAATGTATGTTTCTTTCTGACGGAATAGGCTTAACAACTGATCCCCTGGAACCCCTAAGAAAGGTCAATGGAAATTTAGGCTGAATCCAATGGAGATACTTACAAACAGGGCTTTTGTGGTGAGTGGTGTCGTACAAACTATTGTGGATTTTTTTCCAATCTAAGGAGTCTGAAGTGTTATTTCCATGTACTATCTGTTCTTAACACAGAGAAAAACCAGGCCTGGCATTCTTTAGTAGTGCAGGTGTGCTGCACGCCTACTGCACGCCAAAAAAAAATTGAGGAGGCCAATTTTTTGCACCCCTTGATTTTCTGGAATGCCAGACCTGTTTGGGACTGCCTTTAAAATCTATTATCATTTGTCAATGTTGCATTGATTCACAACAATTCATGACCCATTCTGTGTCACATTTCAATACTTTGAGTGTAGAAGACAGTCACAGAAGAATCGTATGCAACATTTTGAATAATGAGAATACGGGTGTGCCAATTTTTCCACTATGTAGCTGAATGTAGTACAATTTTTCAGTCACAATAGTAATACCTTTCAAGAATATACATGTACAGTACCTACAGAGTGGATGGTCAATAAATCACCTGTGGAGTGATGATTCCTCTCAAGCAATAAATGCTAATTTGATGCAAAGCGTAATTACCGTAAGAAAAGTTTCAGCCAATGCACCTCCGGGTTAAACCCAGAAGTCCATTGGTTGAAACTTGGCTTGTACTTCTTGTGTTTCTGGATGAAATTTGAGAGTAGTAGCTTGGGTGATACCTTCACTCCATGGGTGATTGAGTGACAAACCACCTTCCACGTTTGTTTGTTTGTTTGTTTGTTGGTGGTTAACGTCACATATTTATGCACCAGGGCTAATCGTGACACAACATGGAGATGAAGTCAAGTTTAGTCAATCGTTGATCAACATGTTGCCCATTTTAGAGGACTTTCACCCCAAGCATTGGTGACTGGGTCCTATTTTACTAGTAAAGCGGAACTGGTTTACCACAGTAAACAAGTGCTGCTTAATTCCCGGGGTTCCCACGGGGAACCTTCCACGTACTGTAACCAAAATACATGTAGCATACAAGGATATGTATTGAAAATTCCAGGTGCAATTGCATGCCCAAGCAATCTGAGAAGGGAAACTGTTTTGCACTCCTTGACTTTCTAGACTGCAGGCCTGTACTATCAGTTCTTAACACAGAGAAAAACCAAACCGAAACCAAGGTTTTTTCCTGAAAATGAACCGAAACCGAAACTGAAAAATCAAAACCTCCCAGGTCTAGGGACAGACATGTCATGCAGCCTGTTGGAGACATGGTGGGGGACATGTCATATGGCCCATTTGTAGACATATGCAGCCTGGTGAGCGACATGTCATATGGCCTGTTGGGGGACATGTCATGCAGTCTGTTGAGAGACCTGCCAAGCAGCCTGGTAGGAAACATGTCGTGCACCTGGTTGGCTACATCATGTACATGTAGCATAGTAGGAGACATGCCATGTGGCCTGGTTGGAGATATGTCATGCAGCTTGGTGGGAGACATGTCATGCAGCTTGGTGGGAGACATGTCATGTGGCTTGTTAAGAGGTATGTCATTGGCCTGGTAGAGAGACATGTCTTTATTGGTGTTTAAGGTCACTTATTTATGCACAATCACTAATCGTGACCACAACATGGAGATAAAGTCAAGTTTTGTAAATCATTTATACCCATGTTGCCCATTTTAGAGGACTTCCACCCCAAGCATTGGTGACTGGGTCCTATTTTACCAGTGTAACGGAACTTGTTTACCACAGTAAACAAGCACTGCTGCACTTCCCGGAGTTCCCACAGGGAGGGGGGAGGGGGGCATGTCATTGGCCTGGTGGGAGACATGTCATTGGCCTTGTGGCAGACATGTCATGTGGCCTAGTGAGAGACATGTCATGTGGACTGGTGGGAGACATGTCATGTGCACTGGTGGGAGACATGCCAATGTGACTTAGTGGGAGACATGTCATGCATCCTGGTGGGAAACCTGTCATGAAGTCTGTTGGGAGATATGTCAATAAGATCGGTTCAGAAAGCAGGATCGGTTCAGAAAGCAGGACTTTAAAGTGTGGTGTTCCTCAGGGCTCAGTTCTTGGACCACTCTTGTTTACTCTGTACACTTCTTCTCTCGGTCGCCTTCTTAAAAAGCATGGCATATCATATCATCTGTATGCAGATGACACCCATATGTACTTCAGATTCAACCCATCTGTTCCAAGTGACTCCTTCACCGCAGTCAATAACATGGAAACTTGCATAAATCTTGTGCGGGAATGGATGATAGACTTTAAACTGAAAATGAATGACTCTAAAACTGAATTCTTAGTGATATCCGGAGTTCGCATGCCTACACCCTCTGTTACATCAATTCTGGTTGGAAACAACATCACTATGAAAAGTGAATCGGCCAGGAATATTGGACTGATTATGAACTCAAATTTAAAATTAGACATCCATATCAATAAAATATGTCAAAAATGCTACTGGCAGCTTCGTAATGTTGGAAGACCGTGACCTTATCTTAACCAGTCGGCACTTGAAAAACTTGTGCACTCCTTCATCACCTCACAACTAGACTATTGTAATTCAGTGTTAGTGGGACTGTCCCAGTGCCTGATTCAGAAGCTTCAAAAAGTTCAGAATACTGCTGCTAGGATAATTACTGGTACCAAACGCTCTGAACACATAACACCTGTTTTAAGACAATTACATTGGCTTCCAGTTAAACAGAGGATTGATTTCAAAATATTGATCTTAGTATTCAAATGTATCCACAAACTGGCTCCAGTTTACCTGCAAGAGCTCCTCACTGTATATAAACCAACGCGCAATCTCCGATCTAAAAACCAAATTCAACTAGTTGTGCCTTTTAGCAGATCTAATCAGGCTCATGATCGTGTGTTCTCCATCGAGGGTCCCAGATTGTGGAATTCCCTGCCAATTAGTGTCAGAACTTCAGAAACTCTTGATGTCTTCAAAAGAAATCTTAAAACTTTCCTATTTACTGAAGCATTCTCCTAAACCTCTCTTAGAGGCAACCAAAACAGATGTGACTCTTCATTTCAGAAAAGTGTATTTATTTCTGTCAAGCGTTTTAGAGCACTATTTGTGGTTTTACGCTCTAGAAAATCAATTATTATTATTATTATATGTCAAGCTGCCTGGGTAGGCAGGGTGTATAAAAGCACTGGAAAGTTTGATAAAGGACAATAATTTTGTGAAAAAATATTTTGCATTGTGCAAAATTTCAGGTGGCTGCGTTGAAAGGTATGGGAGTAGTGTATGATACAAAAATAATTTTCCGCAAACTTTATAGATGCTGCACATCTTCATTGTGTGTGTAACCATATCCTAAATTTTAAAATCTCACCATTACTAACTGTGGAAGGAATTGAATACACCATGAAGGTACCCTCAAATAAAAAACACTGGAAAAAGTCGATACCGGGCAATAATTTTGTGAAAAAATATTTTTTCGGCAAAGTTTAATGAAAGTGTCAATGACACTGTAGCTCAACTTGACAATCTTGAACTTGGTAAGTTATAAATGAAATGGCAAAATTGAAGATCATTGGTACCAATGTCATTTTTTTTGCCAGTGGCAACATTTTTTGACAGAAACCGAAGAAAATCAATAGCTCCCATCTAGAGGCCTCCCCAAACAAGCATGCCAGGTTTCAAAGCAATCCGATCATAAATGTGCCCTGTAGGTTGTACAAAAGGGAAATATTGTGGTCTGACTAGACAAAATTCTAAGAACGTTGGCCGTGGCAACATTTTTTGACGGAAATAGAAGAAAATCGATAGCTCCCATCTAGAGGTCACCATAAATAAGCATACCAGGTTTCAAAGCAATCTAATCATAAATGTGCCCTGTAAGGTGAGCCAAAGGGAAATATTGTGGTCTGACTAAACTAAGTTCTAAGAATGTTGGCTGCGGCAACATTTTTTGATGGAAATTGAAGAAAATCAATAGCTCCCATCTAGAGGTCACCCCAAACAAGCATGCCAGGTTTCAAAGCAATCCGATCATAAATGTGCCCTGTAGGGTGTGCCAAAGGGAAATATTGAGTCTTCTGACTAAACTAAGTTCTAAGAATGTTGGCTGCGGCAACATTTTTTGATGGAAATTGAAGAAAATTAATAGCTCCCATCTAGAGGTCACCCCAAACAAGCATGCCAGGTTTCAAAGCAATCCGATCATAAATGTGCCCTGTAGGGTGTGCTAAATGGAAATACTGAGTCTTCTGACTAAACTAAGTTCTAAGAACGTTGGCCGCGGCAACATTTTTTGATGGAAATTGAAGAAAATCGATAGCTCCCATCTAGAGGTCTCCCCAAACAAGCATAGCAGGTTTCAAAGCAATCAAATCATAAATGTGCCCTGTAGGGTGTGCCAAAGGGAAATATTGTGGTCTGACTAAACTGAGTTCTAAAAATGTTGGCCGCAGCAACATTTTTTGACAGAAATTGAAGAAAATCAATAGCTCCCATCTAGAGGTCTCCCCAAACAAGCATACCAGGTTTCAAAGCAATCTGATCATAAATGGGCCCTGTAGGGTGTGCCAAAGGGGAATATTGAGGTCTGACTAAACTAAGTTCTACGAACGTTGGCCGTGGCAACATTTTTTGCCGGAAATTGAAGAAAATCGATAGCTCCCATCTAGAGGTCATCCCAAATAAGCATACCAGGTTTCAAAGCAATCAAATCATAAATGCGCCCTGTAGGGTGTGCCAAAGGGAAATATTGTGGTTTGACTAAACTAAGTTCTAAGAATGTTGGCCGCGGCAACATTTTTTTGACGGAAATTGAAGAAAATCGATAGCTCCCATCTAGAGGTCACTCCAAACAAGCATGCCAGGTTTCAAAGCAATCCGATCATAAATGTACCCTGTAGGGTGTGCCAAAGGGAAATATTGAGTCTTCTGACTAAACTAAGTTCTAAGAACGTTGGCCGCGGCAACATTTTTTGACAGAAATTGAAGAAAATCGAGAGCTCCCATCTAGAGGTCTCCCCAAACAAGCATACCAGGTTTCAAAGCAATCGGATCGTAAATGGGCCCTGTAGGGTGTGCCAAAGGGAAATATTGAGGTCTGACTAAACTAAGTTCTACGAACGTTGGCCGTGGCAACATTTTTTGCCGGAAATTGAAGAAAATCGATAGCTCCCATCTAGAGGTCATCCTAAATAAGCACACCAGGTTTCAAAGCAATCAAATCATAAATGTGCCCTGTAGGGTGTGCCAAAGGGAAATATTGTGGTTTGACTAAACTAAGTTCTAAGAACGTTGGCCGCGGCAACATTTTTTGACGGAAATTGAAGAAAATCGATAGCTCCCATCTAGATGTCACCCCAAACAAGCACACCAAGTTTCAAAGTAATCTGATCATAAATGCGACCTGTGAGGTGTGCCAAAGGAAATTACGTACGTACGCCGACGAATGAGAAGTGATGGCAATAGCTCAGCTTGACTTTGTCAAGTTGAGCTAAAAATGTTGCACATCTTCATTGTGTATGAAACCATATCCTAAGGTTTCAAATGTCTACAATACAAACTGTGGAAGCAGTTGATTACACCATGAAAGTACCCTCAAAAAGGTACCCACAATTAAAAATTCCTGGAAATTTTCTATGCCGATAAAGGGCAATCATTTTGTTATATTATTTATTTATTGGCGCTTAAGGTCATATACTTATGCACAATGGCTAATCATGACCGTGACAGTTTTATGGGTAGCGGAAGCCGGAGTAACCAGAGAGAACCACCGAGCAACAACGAGCATCTGCCAGCTCCCCAACATTGTAACTCTGCAGCATACATGTAGGCAGGGTTAGATTGGTTGAAGACATGCGTACCATCGACGTGCAGTAAGCCTTAATACACGGTGTCATCGTGCCCCCATGTGGACAATCAGGTTTAAGTGCCTTGCCCAAGGACACAATGCAGGAGCCCGAATTGATCACTCAGATGGTCACCCATCCAATGATTAACCGGGTTTGACGTTGCTTAACTTCGGTGATCTGATGAGAACCGGTTACTGCAACCCCACTGCGCCCCCAACAATTTTGTTAAAAACGTTTTTTCTGCAAACATGTTGCATACATGTATCTTCAAGGCATGTGTAACAATATCCTAAAGTTTGAACTGTCTACATTAGAAACTGAGGAAGGAGTTGATTACACCATGAAGGCACCCTCAATTAAAAAACACAGGAAATTTTCTAAGTTGACAACAGGGAATAATTTGGGGAAAAAAAAATTTGTTCCCGCAAAATTTATAGATGTTGCACATCTTTATTGTGTATGTGCAACCATACCCTAAGGTTTCAAATCTCTTCATTGCTGGAAATTTTCTAAGCCCACAGTTAAAACTAGAAGTCCTGTCAAGAACTGTGTGCTTATCTAGGCTTAATTGGGTGTAGGAATTGCATGCAATTGCCATAACGAATGACATCCAAAGCACGGCAGGTTCTCCTGGTTATTCATAGCAAACACAGGCAATGTTTCTACCAATGGACCTCCAGGTTACCCAGAGGTCCACTGGCTGAAACATTGCTTTGCTTGTGTACAGGCCATATGTACCGAATTTGATGGCCTTACTATGGTCATAACGCGTAGATTAACATGCAGATCGACGTGCTATTTGTGCGCATTTCATGACAGGACTTCTAGTTTTAACTGTATAAAGGGCAATAATTTTTTTTTTTTTTCTGCAAACTTTACAGATGTTGCATATCTTCAAAGCAAGTGTAACCATATCCTAAAGTTTCAATTCTCTACATGTACATTAGGAACTGTGGGAGGAGTTGATTACACCATGAAGACACCCTCAATTAAAAAACACATACATATAAACTTTTCTAAGTTGATAAAGGGTTAATAACTGTGATGAAAACATACAGAATCATCTGACCTTCTACCAAGGTAATGGGCTGAAAGTAGTTTTGCGTTGTGCAAAATTTCATTTTAATTTCAGATGGATATCTTGAAAGATGTGAGTGTAGTGTATGATACAACTTTGGGATGGACGGACTGATGGACACCAGGAATACTACATGTACATATATATATCCCCGCCTATTAGAAAATGTAAAACAAGAGGCCTCAAGGGGCCTGAGGGCACTCACCTGACATGGTAGCCTAAATATCAATCCAGGGAATTGATTTCAACAAGTTGCATCTGCCCCTCCTAAGAAAAGCTAAAACCAAATATCCAAAGATTCTGACCAGTGGATCTAAAAAAAAGAAGATTTTTAAAGAATATTTCTCATATTGAACTAAGTAATAACTCGGGCTCCCACAGGGAGTCCAAATAAATATGAAGCCAGGGACTTGGCTTGAACAAACTTGAATCTCACCTCCAGTGGGATGCTGTATACCAAATATCAAAAGATTCTGACTGGTGGATGTGAAGAAGATTTTTGAAGAATATTCCTCATATTGAACTAAGTTATAATTTGGGATCCCACAGGGAGCCCAAATATCAACCCAGGGACTTGGCTTGAACAAACTTGAATCTTACCCCCCTAAGGATGCAGCAAACCAAATATCAAAGCATTCTGACTGCCGGTTTGGAAGAATATAATTTTTAAAGAAAATTCCTTATTTTGAACTAAGTTATAATTCGGGCTCCCACAGGGAGCCCAAATATGAACACAGGGACTTCAACCAAATTGAATATCACCCCCCCCCCCTCCCCCCCCCCCCCCCCCCCCCCCCCCCCCCCCCCCCCCCCAGGGATGCTGCATACCAAATATCAAAACATTACGACTGCTGGAGATGAAGAAGAAGATTTTTAAAAGAAAAATTCCTCATACTGAACTAAGAGCCCAAATATAAACCCAGGGACTTGGCTTCAAAAAACTTGAATCTCACCCACCAAGGATGCTGTATACCAAATATCAAAACATTCCGACTGCTGGATCTGAAGAAGATTTTTAAAGAAAATACCTCATTTTAAACTAAGTTATAATTCGGGCTCCTACAATGAGTCCAAATATGAACCCAGGGACTTGGCTTCAACAAACTTGAATCTCCCCCCCCCCCCCCCCCCCCTCCATAAAGATGCTGCATACCAAATATCAAAAGATTCTGATTGGTAGATCTGAAGAAGAAGATTTTTAAAGAATATTCCTAAAACTGCACTAATTTAAACATTTGGGCATTTCAATAAACATGTGACACAATCTTCCAAACATGTAATATGTGAAATATGAAAGCTTTTGGAGTAGTGGTTTGGGAGAAAAGTAGTCTTAAATGTTTTCCCCATTACACACAGTGTTAAAAAATGCTGACACAGCACTTTTTCAAAGTCCCCAAAATGTACCCCATGATAAAACCGATAGCATTGTTTTGAACCATTCCATTCTGTTGGTCATAAGGAAGATTCACACCAAATAAGAATTCTTAGTGCCGTGTAGTTTTGGAGATATGGGCATTTTAATTTTTTTCTATTTTTAGCTCCTGCGGTTCCCATGGGGTGATTTAAATTTTTTTTTGACATGAGTTAAGTACTTATGACCCAATAAGCCCTCATGTCAAATTTGGTTCAAATCTGCCACTCAGTTTGGAAAATAGAAATTTTGGGCAGGACAAAAATTCTTACCCCTCCCATAACGAAAGCAAATAAAGCTCCTCAAACTTCTCTTGAACAAATCTGAGTCTACATCTCAAAAGGAAGCTGCACACCAAATATCAAGTCTCTGCTACTGCTGGTTTATGAGAAAAAGATTTTTTAAGATTTAAGCATACTTTTTTGGGCGTGGCCATATCGAGGGGCGAGGCAACTCGATTTGAACAAAACCGAAATGCGATGTCATAACAAACTATTATCTCAAATATCAATTAAATTGGTTCAGCTGTTTGGGAGGAGAAGACGCAAACACCATGTTCACGGACGACGTACGACGGACGGTGAGTGATCACTTTTGCTCCCCTGACTGAAAGTCAGGCGAGCTAAAATAAATCTTTGGTGACAGGTATATATTCCTACAGTATACATGTAGGAGCCGTGGACTGGTCATAATCCATGCATGTGCAGTGATGCCTAAACATGCATTCACCAGATAATAATGAAAGTGTCAATGAATGAGCTGGGTGGGTGTCGGTATTTTCAGTGTGGTTTCGATTTTGGATCACCACCGAAAAACCGAATCGCATTAATTTGAAAACACCAACATTTTCGGTGCCAGGTAAAATCCTTCTCCATTCTGCATTTTTATAGTTTCGATATTTAACCATGGCAGAACAAGCTGAAAGTCTGTGGGTTACTGTTTGGCATTGTTTCCAATAACACCATGAAAACAATTTCACTGGATTTCCGACTCTGAGACGTTTGGGTTTAAAGAGAGGCCGAAACGTCAGCGAAACATTATTGGGAACTTTTTTACCTTCTCCCACCCCATATTTTTAATAGGACAATGCATTGTGGGTATTTTTAGTCTAAATTTAGAAATATATTTACTCAGGAGAAAAAACCCAGATTGTTAAGAAAATTCATTCCATACACAGAATATTTTTTTCCCATAACTCACACTTTCCAAATTCACTTTGAATAATATTAAATTTGCCAGTGTTTTATAACTTCTATTTTCCCAGAGTGGAAAGACACTCAAAGGAAAGTCCACATTTTCACCAATTGGAAAGTAAAAACCCAACCTGAACTCTGCATAATTTGAACTTTACCGTATACATCAATAAGCCAAACATTCTTTTCAGTTCTATTAATTTATCTTTGTCAAGGACTGACAACGTTTTGACGTTGTTCACACACTGCACTGGGTAAGCAAGTTTGCAAAATCAACTTAAATTCGATGAATGAACTGGACTGTTCACCACCAATAACTGCACCACAACCGTGGTTTTACTTCTTAAAAAACACTGACACCGACTTGAAAATTCACCACCGACCCACCTCTAGTCAATGACACTATAGCTTAACTTGACTGTGTGTAGTGTTTGATGAAAAGGACCAAAATACAACATTCTCATCTAGACATCATACCAAGTTATCCTTCCAAGTTACAATGAAATTCTTTTAATATGAATTGTAGACTGTGCTAAACAAATTTAGGTCACATGCCTATGTGGCTGAAACAGTTGACCAATCACAGCCAAAATAGGACGTTCTCATCTAGACATTATACAGAGTCATCCTACCACGTTACAATAAAATCCCTTCATAAATATGACCTGTAGACTGTGCTAAAGGTTTTTGGGCTTCGGGCCCACATAGCTGTCACGGTTGACCAGTTGCGACCAAAAGGGGATGTTCCATCTAGAATTATTTGGAGTCATCCTACCAAGTTACAATGAGATCCTTCATAAATACGACTTGTAGACAGCGTTAAAGGTTTTCGGGTTCCAGGCTCTTGCAGCCATCATGGTTGATCGATTACACCCAAAAGGGAAGTTCTCATCTAGACATTATACAGAGTCATCCTACCAAATTACAATATGAAAGTTTCAATGACACTGTAGCTTAACTTGTCTGTGTGTTGTGTTTGGTGAAAAGGATAATGTTCAATGTTTATGAAAGGATTATGAAATAAGACAAGAATTGTGATAATTGGGAATATGTTAATTTCTGTTCCCTGTGTGCTTCATGTATGTTTTTAATAAAAATAATATGAGGTGTTGACTGTACTAAAGTACGGAGGGTGGGTTAATGTGGACCTCACAGTTAATGTATGTGGCCCTCACAGTCAACGTTTGTCAATGAAAATTACCAAGTTACAGTGAAATTATTCCAAAACGAGTCATCCTATCAATTTACATTGAAATCCCTTCATAAATATGGCCTGTAGACTGTGCTCAAGATTTTCAGGCTTTTGGCCCCTGTAGCCGTCACAGCTGACCAATCACGACTAAAAGGGGATGTAATCATCTAGGCATTATATGGAGTCAACCTAACAAGTTACAATAAAGTCCTTCCATAAATACGACCTATAGACTATGCTAAAGGTTTTGGGCTCAGGCAGCCATCAAGGGTGAATGATCGCGACCAAAAGGGTACGTTCTTATCTAGACATTATTACCAAGTTACAATGAAATCCCTTCATATATTATTTATTTATTGGTGTTTAAGGTCACATACTTATGCACAATGGCTAATCGTGACCGTGACAGTTTTACGGGTGGAGGAAGCCGGAGTACCCGGAGAGAACCACCGAGCAACGATGAGCAGCTGTCAGCTCCCCAACATCGTAACTCTGAACTCTGCACCGCAGCACAGGCAGGGTTAGATTGGTTGAAGACATGCGCACCATCGACGTGCAGTACGCCTCAGTACACAGCGTCATCGTGCCCCCATGTAGGCAATCGGGGTGAAGTGTCTTGCCCAAGGACACAACGCGGTTGCCGCAGGTGGGATTCGAACCGAGGACCTCTCGGCTTGCAGCCTGCACCTCTACCAACTGAGCCACCGCACCCCCAAATCCCTTCATAAATATGACCTGTAGACTGTGCTAAAGGTTTTAAGGCTTCGGGCCCCTGTAGCCGTGACAGTTGCCCAATCGCGTCCAAAAGGGGACGTTCTCATCTAGACATTATATGAAGCCAACCTAACAAGTTACAATGAAATCCCTCCATAAATATGACCTGTAGACTGTGCTAAAGGTTTTCGGTTTTTGGGCTCGGGCAGCCTTCATGGTTGAATGATGCGACCAAAAGGGGACGTTCTCATCTGGGCATTATCTGGAGTGATCCTACGAAGTTACAATGAAATCCCTTCACAAATATGACCTGTAGATTGTGCTCAAGGTTTTTGGGCCCCTATTGCCATCATAGTTGACCAATCACGATGAAAAGGGGATGTCATCATCTAGGCATTATATGGAGTCAACCTAACAAGTTACAATAAAATCCTTCTATAAATACGACCTATAGACTATTCAAAAAGTTTTGGGGTTTTGGGCTCGGGCAGCCATCAAGGTCGAATGATCACGACCAAAAGGGGACATTCTCATCTAGACATTATTTGGAGTCATCCTACCAAGTTACAATGAAATCCTTCATAAATATGACCTGTAGACTGTGATAAAGGTTTTCGGGCTTTGGGCCCATGTAGCCATCACAGTTGCCCAATCACGTCCAAAAGGGGGCCTTCCCATCTAGACATTATATGAAGTCAACCTACCAAGTTTCAATGAAATCCCTCCATAAATATGACCTGTAGACTGTGCTAAAGGTTTTCGGGTTTTGGGCTCGGGCAGTCATCACAGCTGACAGATCGCTACAAAATGGGGAAGTTCTCATCTAGACATCATGCGTAGTCATCCTACCAGGTTACAATGAAATCCCTCCATATTAAATATGACCTGCAGTCTGTGCTAAAAGTTTTGGGCTTGGGCAACCATCACGGTTGACAGATCATGACCAAAAGGGGACGTTCTCATCTAGACATTATACAGAGGCATCCTACCAAGTTACAATGAAATCCCTTCATAAATACGACCTGTAGACTGTGCTAATGGTTTTTGGGTTTTGGGCTCGGGCAGCCATACCGGCTGATTGATCGCAACCAAAAGGGGACGTTCTCATCTAGACATGACCCCAAACCTGCGTATGAACTTTCGTGACAATCAGACAAGAACTGCAGGGTGTAGCCTGTGCTAAAGGAAAATGTGAACAGACTCACAGACTTTCACATGCATGATGGCAATACATGTAGCTTATCTTGACTTTGTCAAGTTAAGCTAAAAATCCCTTCATAAATACAACCTAGACATGACTACGAACCTGCATATGAAATTTTGTGATGATCGCACAAGAGCTACGGGGTGTAATCTGTGCCAAAGATAATGTGAACATACTCACTTTATAAAGTTAAGCTAAAAATCATCATCAGCAAAATTTTAATTAATGAAGCACCTGGTTGTACCCGGTGCTTCATTAATTAAATTTTTTATGACTTTCTATAATTAGTGTTTGGAATCGAATATTATTGCGTTTGTAGAAATATTGCCCACCTGTAGGTACCAAAGCCAAGGTCTATAAGTAGTATATTCCTACACAAGGCCTGGAAATAACCTGCAAATGGCCGTTTAGGTTACATGTGGGTTACATTAATTGTAAAAGATGCGAATGAACTACAGGTTATGACAAAGTTATACAACACAACCTAATTAAAGTACAATTCTCACAAGACTTGACAATCTTTCAGGACTATCTTAACTACAAGGTTGAGTACTGCGTCCCTCAGACATGGGGTCAAATACTTTGGAAAGTATTTAAATGCAAATGCAAATACTTTTCAAATTTTCAAATGCAAATACAAATGCAAATGCAGCTGAAATTGTTCAAATGCAAATGCATTTGAAAATCAATTCAAATACTTTTCAAATACTTTCAAATACATTCTGACAAATTAAAGAAAATAAAACTAAAAATCAGCTAAATCTTTCTTTCAATGTTTATTAAACATTTTTGTATTACTATCTCAGCCGTAGCACGGCCATTGTGGATTGATTACATTCAGTTTGTTCAGTTACAGAAAATAATATTCAGTTTCTTCTGCTTGGCATATAATTTCTCTTGTAGCTGTGCTGTATTTTTTTCACCCAGAGTTGAATGAGTGTTCCTAAATCCACTTTCCACCTGTGTTATGCCCTAGGCTGTATTCTGATAAAAAAAAATATGCTACCTCAGATGATTCAAAAGACTAAGTGGATGGTCATTTATTACACCATGCTGTGCCTCTTGTCACAGTTTGTTTGAACACACTTTATCAGCACAGTAATCTTCCAAGTTAAAGATTTCTTCAGGCTGGACAAACAAATTAATTAACAAGAAGGAATTCCCTTTCCAGCCAACTGTGTAAAACTAGATATAATTAATCTGTTGAGTAACAAATGCAAAGTTCAATTTATGAAGTTAAGACAAAAGTATTTGAAATGTATTTGGAAAGTATTTGAAATTTCAAATACTTTTTCTTTCAAATTCAAATGCAAATGCAAATACTTGCTTCTAAAATATTCAAATGCAAGTGCAAATGCAAATACTTGAAATCACGCATTTAAATGCATTTAAATGCAAATGCATTTGCATTTGACCCCAAGTCTGGCATCCATGTATGAACAGAATGGCATGTTGTTTCTATCTCAGAAGAATTTTTGCCAAAATAAATAGCAACAACTAATGTGCAATCTCACAGTTGTTGATGTTTACATGTATATAGGCATAATTCCTCTTAAGACGTAAAAAGGATTGCCTGGTGGAGTAAAAACAGGAGAAGCATCACAATGCCCTTCTTTTCCTACGGGTCTCTGCCATGATATATTATAATATTAGAACGTTTCGTTTCATGTTCTATCGGTCGATAGTACCTGAGCTTCGCTGCTTCAGGTTTTATTTCAGAAATCACACAAACTCAGGTACTATCGACCGATAGAACATGAAATGAAACGTTCTAATTATTTTATTATGCCGAACAAAAAATAGCTTTCATTAAGCATTAACTGCAACATGCCATCAATCTTGTAACAATGTTGTCAAATAAAAAAAACACGCTTTTTGTGACGTCATTTCAAACGAATGACGTATCTTTAGGAGTTTCCAGATCACCAAATTCGAAAATGATTTGTTACAAGTGCCATCGCTTTGGCAGTTTCTATATCACCAAATGTCAGTGTTTACAACTGCATCATGTTGTTCATGTTAAAATTCATTATTAATGCTTGTGTGATAAGTGGTATAATGGAATATAAATTCATGTTTCTTGGACGACAACAGTTGTCAGAATTAAGCGGAGTGAAACAATTTATTTTGAACTTGAGGCAGAGACTCAGCGAGGTCGAGGAGTAAAACTAAACTTGTGGAAATATAATTGATTGAAGTCACATTCACGATTCACTAAAGTAAAGTGGTAAACAACACGTGAGTTTCTAATATTTCTGATTCTTTTGAATTCATTGTTTGCAGTTAAAACTGAAAACACACCCACTGAAGATGACATATTTGTTGGTAAGTTTGTGTCTATCGGTGACAAAAAAAGTTAAACAGACACGGCACCAGCATTTGATGCTGAGAAATTCCAATCCAAAGTGGAGCTTACATTTTCTTTGTTTGCATGTCTCCAGGGAAGAACATTCCGATAGTACCGTGTTTTGTCCCAAAACTCCTGTGCTATGACTTTTAGAAGGTGTCAAATCAACCAATCACGGCTGATGTCACAGATGTGAGGCATAATAATACAGTGTAATCTGTCAATGAGTTATGATACAAGCCCTTTATTTCCAGGCCTGCTATTCCGGTACAGAATTGAACTAGAAACTGTTTTAGCACACTAAAACATATGTCTCCCCTTCCTTTCTATTTAATGCACTGCAAATAATATATCCATGAATAATATTGACAATCATACCAAATATCTAAAGTCTAGCACAAAAGAGAAATTAAAATATCAAGCGTCTGGGGTTTCTCTTGAAAAACACACACATAAATTTGACCTTGAAGTCAAAGGTGAAGGCCACATGCACACCACTATGGTACGCGACACACCAGATCATGCTCATACATCCACATGCCAATATCTAAGGCCTGACTCAAAAGACAAAAAAAGGTTCTGGTCAGGACAAAGTTTCCCTTAAAAAAGCACATAAATCTGACCTTCAGGTCAAAGGTCAAGGTCACATGAAGGTCACTATGGTACGTGACACACTGGCTCATGGTGATACATCCACATGCCAAATATCTAAGGTCTAGGTCAAAAGACAAAAATGTTCTGGTCCGGACGAAGTTTCCCTTAAAAAAGCACATAAATCTGACCTTCAGGTCAAGGTCACTATGATACGCAACACACCGGCTCATGGTGATACATTCACATGCCAAATATCTAAGGTCTAGGTAAAAAGACAAATAAGTTCTGGTCCAGACAAAGTTTCCCTTAAAAAAGCACCTAAATCTGACCTTCAGGTCAAAGGTCAAGGTCACATGAACGTCACTATGGTACGTGGCACACTGGCTCATGGTGATGCATCTACATGCCAAATATCTGAGGTCTAGGTCAAAAGACAAAAAAGTTATGCCCCGGACAAAGTTTGTATGAGAAAAAGAAGAAGAATATGCACTAAAACAATATGACTCCCTTCTGGGAAGGGGAGACATAATGATATGGAGTTAGTCCAAACTTGAACCCAAAGGTCATAAAATAGTTTGTGCATGTTATATTCCCTTTAGGTCCAATGAAAGCCATATACTGGCATATAGGGTATATATAGAGACCATCAGGTTTATATATCATAGCAGACAGAGCCGAGTTGTAAAAAGATATCTATTTTGATCACATAGGACCAAGATGTGGTGTATTTCTCCCATGCGGCATGGCAGAGATTTGAACTCTAAACACTTTTCATCAACATTGTCACTGACACCATAGTGTCATTTGGAATGCAAGTGAGTTCAGACTTTTACCAGTTCGGCCCAGGTGATTTCAGCCAGAAAAAGTGAGTTCGGCCCACGAAAGTGAGTTCGGACCAAGTGAGTTCGGCTCCCATGAAGTGATTTCGGCCCCATCGAGACAAGTTTGGATCATAAAGGTGAGCAAACAACTAAAAGAAGACAGAAGATTATACCGACCAACAAACTGTTTATTGTAGCAAAGACAACAATTGATATACACAAAAACAGACCAGGCAAAATAAAATTGAAATACATTTCAAGGACTTTCTGACAAGAAAAAAAAAATCAAGTATTTTTCTGAATGCCATTACGAAAAATCTAATCTAATTTACTGAATAGATGGAGCGTATAGTTTGGAACACTTTTTAAGAAGTTTGCAATTGGCAGATCAATAGCCAGAGGTTTTCCCGTCAAAAAAATAAAAAAAACAACCTAACAGAATATTTTTTTTAAAAAGTTTCTTTTACAAAATATTGGAAATCATTAAACAAAACTGGATGGATGGGTGGACGGACAGAGGGGAGGGAGGATAGAAGAAAGAGAGGTTGGGTGGAGGAAGGAAGGAAGAGGTTGGGTGGAGGAAGGAAGGAAGGAAGGAAGGAAGATGATCTAGTCACTAACTAGAATATGACCTCTGACTGAACAACTTCAAGTAAAACTGACGTAACTTGCCTGCATGAACAAATTATCACCAGACCAACTGGGCCGAAGTTACTTTCCCATGAGCCGAACTCAAATATACATGGTCCGAACTCACTTAGCGACTGGGCTGAAGTCACTTTCTTGTGGGCCGAAAGTCACTTTCTTGTGGGCCGTAGTCACTTTCACGTGGTCCGAACTCACCAAACGGGCCGAAATCACCTGGGCCGAACTGGTAAAAGTCCGAATTCACCTGATACCGTCATTTGTAGGCCCCACAAGATACACCACATTATCAAATGAAAGCTGAACTTGTCCAAGAAGGGACTGAACTAAGTAGAAAGATCCAGTAATGCCAAGTCATTCACTCAAGTTTCTACAGAAAAGACATCACACATATGAAATTTGAAAAAGATCAGGTGAGAGGTGTGGCCTGTAGGGTCAGCTAATGGAATTGGTGACAATTTATATACCAAATCCAAGATGGTTGCTGACAGCCATATTTTTTAACAAAATTCAGAAAAACATGATAGCTCCCATATAGACATCACACCAAAGCTATAGTATAGCTGCTATACATGAAATTCAAAAAAGATCAGGTAAGAGATGCGAACTGTAGGGTGTACTCATGAAATTGTTGACAATTTATATGCAAATCCAAGATGGCTGCTGGTGGGGCCATGCTTTTCAACAAAATTCAGAAATATTTGATAGCTCCCATCTAGACATCACACGGAAGCTACATATGAAATTTGAAAAAGATCGGGTGAGAGATGCAGCCTGTACGGTGTGCTAATGGAAATGTTGACAATTTATATGCCAAATCTAAGATGGCTACTGGTGGCCATGTTTTTCAATGATATTTGGAAAAATTTGATAGCTCCCATCTAGACATTTCCCCAAAAGCCACATATGAAATTTGGGACTGATCGGGTGATAGCCAGGGCCTGTCGGGTGTGCTAAAGGAATTGTTGGCCATTTTACATGTATATCCAAATCCACAATGGCTGCTGGCCGCCATGTTTTTCAACAAAATTCACAAAAATTCAATAGTTCCAATCTAGACATCACACCAAAGCTACATCTGAAATTTGAAAAAAAGCGGGTGAGAGATGCAGCCTGTAGGGTGTACTAATGGAATTGTTGACAATTTATATACCAAATCTAAGATGGCCACTGGTGGCCATTTTTTTTTAATGAAATTCAGAAAAATTTGATAGCTCCCAACTAGATATTGGCCCAAAGCTACATATGAAATTTGGGACTGATTGAGTGAGAGCTGCGGTCTGTAGGGTGTGCTAAAGGAATTGTTGAACAATTTATATCCCAAATCAAAGATAGCCACTGGCAGCCATGTTTTTCAACGAAATTTGAAAAAAATCGATAGCTCACATCTAGACATTGCCCCAAAGCCACATATGAAATTTGGAACTGATCAAGTGAGAGCTGTGGTACTGTAGGGTGTGCTAAAGGAATTGTGGACAAACAGACATATGGGCGTATGGACATACAGGCGTACGTGTATGGGCGGACGATGGATCACAAACCATCCCAATAGCTCATACTTGATGTCAAGTTGAGTAAAAAATATTGTTCGTCATTTAGAGGTGAAATCACTGAGGTTACCAATTGTCTCAACACAATACTTGTACCGCACAAGGCTGATATCAGGGCTTATATTTCGTCTAAATTTGTGAGAATCCATTTGGATTCTCGTGAAAATGATTGCGAGAATCCATACCTACTATGAGTGTCCCAGGATCCCATGATGCCACCATGGTTGAACCACTGTTGTATACTGATAACACATGTTAACCTTTTACCCAACACACCTTTTTAATTTTTAAAACTAAATTTGATAATTTTTAAACAATAAATAAATGATAAAATAATTAAATGAACAATATTTACCAATAAAATCTTACAAATATGGCTGTCGTTGGAACCGGCTTAATGACAGCCATATTTGTAAGATTTTATTGACAAAGTGTCAGGATATTTCAGGTCATGTCAGCCTTCTATTGGTTAATTTGCTGCCGCTGTGTTAGTTAAAGGATCAAATTGACTTAATTTTTTTCACGCGAATCCTAGCAGAGGTGCAGCAAGAATCTACATAGATTCTCGCCGGTTTTATTGCGCAAATCTTTGTGCGAATCGATTCTCGGAGTCTCGTCAAAATATAAGCCCTGAATATATATATGTGGACTCTTACTTTGGTCCAAGTAGACTCCTACTTTGGGCAGAGTGGACTCTTACATTGGGCCAAGTATGCGGGCCTGGTAGGTTTGTGGCAGAGATGACTAGCCTACAAATCAGTTAGAAAAATGTTGGTACGTTTTGAGTCCTCTATTCACTTCCATCATGTATTATCATGCAAATACAGTTATTGCTCATATTGCTGCAATATCAGACATTGTAATAATGATTAACGGGACATGATGTGTATTGTTGTGTGCCATTTGCTGTTGGGTGAGAAAACCACGGTCAGATAGCAATTTGAAGTTCCATTTTTGGGGGGTTCCGAGGGAAAGGTGGGGGCAGTCCCCTCCTATGGCACTGCCACTGATGCCTGAGCCACTCATCCGACTTTCAAATCTGCAGTACTAGGCAGGGTTAGCTTTTTCTTGAAGACAAGTGCACCACTGACGTGCTGTACGCTTTGGTCCTGGGTCGTTTTGTTCCTTTAACCCTTTACCCAACGAATCGCCTGCATCCGCCCATGTAATATGCAAATACAGCTGCTGGAAAAATATTATTTTTCGAAAAATTTCAACAAAACCATATCATGTGACCCCTGTTTCGAATGAGCTTGCCGAGCTCGTTCCAAAGAGGGGTCACATGATATGGTTTTGTTGAAATTTTTTTTAAAAATTTAAAAAAATGATATTTAAAATAATGAATTTTGAAATCGTCTGCGTTGCATAAAGGGTTAACAGTTCATACTGAGTAATTCGTACTGAGTTGTTTCATACCTAATGAGGTATGAAATGCCTCTAGTGGAATACAGAATTAATTAATTCAGGTAAAGTATTTTTTGAATGTTAATTATTTCAGTTAGATTATATTTTAATTTACTTTAAAAACATTTCTACCAGTTATGTTTTGTTTTGTTCAATCATGCCCCACATGTTTTATCTTTCTTACTGACTAATAATTATAACTCAGCCAAATTGTTTATCCAGTTAGTTTGTCAACATATAATTATATAATTACAAGTGAAGTAAACAACAAACGATAGAGTTATAGTTTTACATACATCTTTATTATATTATCAATATTTTACGTTTTCCTCTGTTGATATTGCTTATTTTTTATAAATCTTAATTTAATGACGAAAAGCACTGTTCTGTTGTTATTTTTCACCTTTGAAACCTGTTGAAACCCAAAGAAACTCTATTTGCCACTCAGCCAACAGAAGTCCCCTTATGTATTGTCCACATCTATTGGCCTAATCTCTTCCTCCACCACCCCAACAAGAACATATGATCACATGAACCTGCTTCCGACCTTTCTCAGCATTTTATTTCATCAAATGGCAGGAATCAGGTTCCTGACATTGGATGTTTTGTTCCCAAAAACAGACTTTTCGTCCAAAAATATTTGGATGTTTTGTCCAGAAAATCGGAGGTTTGTGTGTATGTGCGTGGTTTTTTTTTGTTTTGTTTTTTTTTTAGGTTAAAAATTCGCACTGCCACAGACATTTCCCAATGAAATGTTTTTTTCTTGTAATATGCCACCGAAATAATGTTTTCATGAAAATATACATTTACTTAACCTTGATGGGTTTCAAACATGATAAAAATACAAAAAATTGATTTAAACTAAGTGATGAGCTTAGGAACTGGTTAAACTGACTGGCAATAATTGATGTTATTCATTGATGGGCTCTAATTTAGTCCTCACAAAGATGTTGCGGAAGCTTTTATTTTTCTGATAAGCGATGACAGAGCGAAGATTCAAAGATTCATTTAATTCAGAGTTGGTTAAATTGAATTCATCTTTTAATATTTTTGCTATTTCGATATTCATTCTGTTGTATGTTAAAGTGAAAAGAATGATGGACCTCCTTTCGCATTCTCCCCCTGACATGTTCATACCAAATGGCCAGAGGGTTTGAAGCATATTGATCCAAAAAAGGTTCACGTTTTTTCTGAATTCATCCGTTTCTTCTAATGTGTCTTTAATTGGTGGTTGTTCAATAGGATGGAATTCGAAATTGTCCAAAGAATGGCCAGGGAGGTTAAAATGTTGTGCTACTGGGGCATCAGCATTATGTTTTATATCCTGTTTGTGTCTAGTAGCACAGTCTCTGAAAGGATTTTGTCTTTGACCAACATACTGTTTCCGACAAAGTTTACAAGTGTGATAAGGTAAATAATATTTGGTGAATCACAATGGATGGAGTTACGGATCTGATAATGATTTTTCATTTGTTCAGAGGAAAATTCCTCTTTCTGATCAGGCATAAAAGTATGCAATCTACAACAAGACTTTTTGCAATTCAATACCACGCCACTACAATTCTGCAATGGTCTGTTGTGTTCAATTTTCAGTGGTTTGAAATCAGTAATTTCTGCGAACTTCCGAGCTTTTTCAGAGTTTGATATTTCAAGCTATGCAAAAAGCGCAGTGAATACCCCCTCAGTCAGAGCCATTCTGAGGGCACCAAATAGAGTGGAACAGGCCTCGTCAAAATTTACCTTATCACTTGAATTGTGGTGGAAACGAATGACATGTGACTTGCTGATACCTTTAAATGTATGTTGTAGATGAAATGATTTTGTGTGCAACAATTGGTGTGAATCAGTTGGTTTAAAATATACTTTATAATCTAAATGACGGATGCCCAGAATTGCTTGCCTTTATACACAGTCGCATCGAGAAAATCATCAAAATTTCCACTGATAGTAGCTTTTAATTTAATGTTTGGATCATGATTGTTTAAAATTTTTAAAAATTCATCAAAATCTTCTTTTGAATGTTCCCAAATAATAAAAATGTCATCTAAATATCAGAGATATACGAGAGGATGCTTCGCACATTTGCTTAAGGCATTTTTCTCCCATTCCACTACATAAATGCTTGCAAAATTAGGACTGAATCTTTTGCCTGTAGGACAACCCATTATTTGTAAAAAATATTCTCCACTGAACTGAAAGTCATTACCTTTTAAACTCAGCTCCAGATGATCCAAAATTTGTTTTGCATCCAGATATTTTTCAAATGCATTTCAACCGATTTAACACCTTTATCAATATCAATGTTCGTATACATACTGTTATATCCAAATTAGCCAGGATTGCATTTTTCAATATTTTCGATATAGAAATTGTGGAAGGAAATCCTGTGTATTTTGGAGATAGCTCAGATGTCTATTTGCTATAGGTTTCAGATGATAATCAATTAGTTCTGAGATCATCGCATAAGATTCCAAGTTACAATCAGATACAATTGTCCTCCCGGGTGGAGTTAAGTCATCCGTCCATGAAAAGCAGTTCTTGGGGATCTTTGGTAGGATGTAAAAATGTCTTGTTTGAGCACTGAGCTTAGCTGTTAAATATTTCAAATGTTTTTTGGGTATGTGACCTTCATTGAGGAGACATATTAAGATCTTATTGAATTTTTCGACATTGCTAGGCCAAATAAGCGAATCTATTTTCTTATTATAATGTTTAGTATTGGCACTATTGCTGAGTTGTCTCATGGCTTCCTTTATATAATTACCCTGAGGTAGAACAACTACTGACCCACCTCTGTCAGCTGGTTTAATTACTAATTTCTTATTTTTTCGAAGTTTCTTGAGGGCTCTCCGTTCACCGGGTGTTAAATTGTCTTTATCAGAAAGTATGTTCATGCTGAAGACCTTTTGGAGGATTCGTTTGTTAGCCTCAATAATTTCAGGCTCTACTTCACTATCTGGAGGTGACCAACCAGATGATTCTGTAAAAGGAAGTTTCCGATCACTGCAGTTTCTAAAGCGGTCTGTTAATTTCATTTGCCTAAGAAAATTACAGTTATACGATGGTACATTTATCTGATTACCAGTTTTAGGCTTTGGTGCTGGTACAAAAGTTAAACCGTGATCTAAGAGACTTCTCGGTCATTGGTGTTCCTAATCCCTCATCTGTTAGGTGGTTGTTACCTTTGCCTTTACTTAGTTTAAATCTAGATGGTTTAACTAACCAGTGAGCATACATAATATTGGTGGTTCTCATGATCCAGTGTATTAAATCCCTAGCAACATCAAACTTCACGTCATCAACTTTTGGTATCGCGTTAACATCTTTCACTTTCCAAATGGTTTCATTGATGATGGTCAAGGTTCTCCTCTCAGCCAAAGAGAGTTTTAGCGAAAAGTTCAGTTCAGCAAAATAAATTTTTGCTAATCTAAACTTGACTCAGGCTTGGCAATTTCAGGAGAGCGATTTTTTAGCTCTCCTTACTGCCCTCCTGAAAGAATTAAGGAGAGCGAAAAATTGCCCTCCTAAATATTTTGGTCTGGGATGATTGAGATTACATGTATTATGCTCGCATTAAATTTTTGTTGTAAAGCAAAAATGTAATTTTAACTTCAAAGTCACATAACATCACGTAATTTCATTTTGAAACTGGTTTAGTGGTAAAAAGTAATGGCGCAACTGTGTTTGGGTATGTACTTTGTACATACCCAAACACAGTTGCAATCATTTGAAGCAAAATGGGTCACAGCAATATTTTTTTTTCTGTCAGTTTCAACAACTGACATCATAGTTTGAAGGGTAATTATTCAAGGAATATTGACACTATAATATACTACCATTACTACTATCCTGTCACTTGAAGCACATGCACCAGGATGTGACAATAGATTCAAGCAGACCTGTTGTCCAAAAAAGTCATACGCCTACCACTACCACCTTCAACCCACCCACCCCCTCAACTTGGGCACACACACAGGTCTTGTCAAGTGTGTGTTCGGTTGTTGAGTGAGACATCTAGATGTCTAAGAGAGATTTCGCTTTACCTTAGTAAAGTTAATAAAATCACTGATGTAATAGTCTGTTGGTTTCAGTTCAATAAGTTCGTTCAACTGGATACTTAAAATGATGTGTAAAGCTAATTGCTCTCCTAAGCTGATTGAGGAGAGCGATTTTTTGCCCTCCTGCATTTTGCAGAATGCCAGGCCTGCTTGACCCTGATATCACAAAATATATTCTGCAACTGCTTAACTACGAGATCAGTATGCCTCGAACATGCCTATGGGTTGGGGGCAGTAGCCCACACTTTGCTTAGCCCTTATTAATATTGTTTCACTCAACTCCTTGTAGTTGAGGCCAATCTGAGCTTCCTCTGGCAATCCGTCCTTTAAATCATCTGGGACTTTGCCCAGGTGTTTTAAGGGGTGCGTCAGAGGAAGCTCAGGTTAGAAAGAGACACACAACGTTTACTTTTACTCTGCATCATATCAAGTGTGCAAGTTTTCACGTGTCAACTTTAGTATTAAGAGCATGCCGACAGATGGGGAAAATAGTGAACATATGTGGTCTTACAGGTACATATTGCCTGCATCTTTTGAAAAAGTGTTATATATATAATCCCACCAACCCACCCCATAAAAGTGCAATATTTAGAGTGGGATTATAGGTATACAATGTCGCCTTTCAGAATTTTAAATGAGGCTTGTAGCCATGCAAACAAGAATGAACCACTTCAGTGTTCTTTTAGTTTACCTGACTGTCTATTGTCCAACGTCCATAGTCTGTTGTCCGTCCAGCGTGAACTTTACATTATCGACTTCTCCTCATAAACCACTGGACAGAATTGAACTAATTTGAAATGCATGTTCCTCATCATAGGTCAATTAAAGGTTGTTCAACTAAAGTTGCCACGTCCACAGAGGGCACCACAAGGGACATTACCCCGATAGCACCCATAAATTGATTTCCAATATTAAATTTTTTTCTCTTCTCCAGAACCATCAATTAAGCATGGGGAGGGGCACAGGTTATGTTCAAGTTTGTTCATATCCATTCCTTAATGTTTTTCCATAAACTTTGCCTATCATGACTTCATTTCTCTGTAGAGTTGGTGAACTATGACCAACTGAATGTGACCTCAAGTACTTTTTTGAACAACTTTGTCAGGTGAGCGATTAAGGTCCCTTTGGGGCCTCTTGTTTTGTTTGCACTTGCCCAAAAACTACATTTAAAAGTAAAAAAAAAAGCGAGATTCAATTCTTATGTTGGCACCCTATGCATTCACACAGGTCCGCTGTGTGAAAATTACTATGAAAGTTCATAACCGAACACGCAATGACTGTTGCGTTAATTTTTCAATGGCCCACACACCTACTGGTAATCAAAAAATCAATCAGTTGATTAATCAGTAAATCAATAAAGGGCATGGATGATGATATGGGAGGAATTTATGAGAATCCCCTTGGAGAATTCACACACTATGTTGAATTTCTCTGCCGGTCAAAAGGCAATGACCGCAATGGATCTGCATTTCATTTCTTATAAGACCTATAGTTTACAGTTAGTTGAAGTGGGTGTCAGAGCAAGGACATGGTGGAATAAGAAAACATTGTATGCTTATTCAAAAGGTGTTCGTATTGGATAGGTAATTCCTTTTTCTGAAAACACCTCAAGTTCTTAGCACAGGAAGCTATATGGGTCTCCATTTCATATTTATGTTTAATACGATAATATGTGATAGAATATCCTTGTATACCAATCAACCAATATACCGATGACTCAAACAGATATACTTCATAAATTGGTCAAAATTACGTAGTATTTATTATAATACTTCTATAGGCATAGCATTGCTACATGTTAGGAAGAATAATTTCTTGTTCTGAGTTACATTACTTACATGTGATACTGATCATTTTGTGAGAACTGTTCCGAGAAGTCTCAGTGATTTGCATTGCAACGAATCTGAGCCCATCAGATCTGCCTGCCTACGAATCTATGCCATTGATGAAAAAGAATTAGCGCCATTGCATGTCTCAAAATTTCCTCATTGGCTTCAAAACAACGTAAGATAATATTACTATTTAACTTGTGCTGAACTTATGAGTAAAAGAACTGAAGATTTCGTTAGTAATTGTGTTTCTCTGTTATGTTTTTATGCAACAATCTTGTTCAGAAATCATGTTTTATGGAAACGCTTTGAGAACTGGACTGATCAGTGCCAGTTTTCACACAAATGGAAACAAAATACGTTTTTATTTTGTAACTGAAGATGCTCAAGGACTCAGTCGGACCCAATTGTAATACAGTTAAAACTGGAAGTCCTGTCATGAAATGCGCACATGTTAATCTACTAGTAAGGCCATCAAAATCTGTACATATGGCCTGTGCGCAAGCAATGTTTCAGCCAATGGACCTCCAGGTAACCTGGAGGTCCATTGGCAGAAACATTGCCTGTGTTTGCTATGAGTAACCAGGGGAACCTGCCATGCTTTGGATGCCATTCCATATGGCAATTGCGTGCAATTCCTACGCGCAATTACAGTTGAAACTAGAAGTCCTGTCATAAAATGCGCACAAATAGCACGTTGATCTGCGCGTTAATGTACGCGTTGTGGCCATAATAAAGCCATCAAATTATGGACATATGGCCTGTGCACAAGCAATGTTTCAGCCAATGGACCTCCGGGTAACCCGGAGGTCCATTGGCAGAAACATTGCATGTGTTTGCTATGAGTAACCAGGAGAACCTGCCGTGCTTTGGATGCCATTCGATATGGCACTTGCACGCAATTCCAACGCGCAATTAAGCCTAGATAAGCGCACTATTCATGACAGGACTTCTAGTTTTAACTGTAAGCCTAGATAAGCGCACAGTTCGTGACATGACTTCTAGTTTTAACTGTAATTCCTGTGTTCTTTTCTTGTTATATACTCATCATATTTATATCATTTTTTGTCGATAAACATGCATCTTCTTGTTAAAATCGCAAGGAATCTGTGTAAAAATTGCAAACAAATCCGAGCAGAAGTAATGAACGAACTGATTCTGTAAGCGCTGGTCACCCCTACTCCTCAAGTGACTGTAATCATTTTATTTTAGACAAAAGTATAATGAGTGTTGAAATAAGATAAATAAAAAAGTACATACTAAATAATAATAATTGTTCTTCTTTTTTAAATTTCACAACTGTTAAAAATCGGCACAATGAGTCTATGTTCAGTCGCTTTTTCATTTCAATAGTGTTGAAATAAGATAAATATAAAAGTACATAAAAAATAATAATTGTTGTTCTTTTTTAAATTTCACAACTGTTAAAAATCGGTGTAATGAGTCTATGTTGAGTTGCTTTTTCATTTCAATAAATCAATTTTATAATCAACTTTCTCATCTGATAGTGAGTTGATTATACTAGCCTATTTTTAGGGGTACGAAATGACTGTGCGAAACGACCCAATATGAACTGGTAAAGGAACGAAATGACACAGGGACGAACGAGAAAAGGAAAGGAACGAAATGACCAGACACATACATGTACATGTACACTTCAAGTTCAACACACTAAGTACAACCGTGCTCCCACTTACTCAAGTTACAGTCTTGGGCGTGACACGTCGCACTCGGCCTACCGTCACATCGAATTTAATTTTCAATAGCCATTTCAAATGATTTCCACAAAATTGTTCGAAATGTAGACCCTGGCCTTTCTTCAGTCTCCAGCTAACTTGGGAATCAATGGATTGTCCAAAAGCAATGTGCAGTTGTGCTCGTGATCAATCTCATTTGACAAATTGACTCAATACTGGAGCAGTATCAAGCTGGAAGGGAAAAGGTCCAGTCACCACCGGGCCAACTCGCCACCAAGCACCTGGGCCAAGTCACCACTGGGCCAACTCGCCACCGGGCCAAGTCGCCACCAGAAGTTAATAGTATGACATGCAGTGATCAAGGTGATAATTACTTCATTAATTGATTTAGCCGGGATTAGGGACGGGATATATTATTGACAAAGAAAGCCGCACCAAAACAGAGAATATTTCTACTCTCTGATTTGGTGTGAGTTTCTTTGTTTCGACTGAATTGAAATGAAAGCGTGTGGGTGAGATATAAGTCGGTGATGGGACGCGAAACGAATGGACCTTTTCATCGATGCAGAATCGGAAATTTGATCGCAATTGCGCAGAGGAGGGTTGATAATCTGCTCTGTGCAAATGCGACCGAGTTTGATGACCTCCTCTGCGCGAATGAGATCGAGATTCCGATTCCACGTCGATGAAATGGTCTATTCATTTCGGCGCCATTACCGGGTTATTGTTTTTACTGTTTTATATTCAAACAAAAACATGGCCGATTTCGAAATCTCCGTTGATGCCTCAGGAGTATTCAAATGACGGTAATTAAAGAATAAAACATAGTTTGGATCAATAAACTCTGCCCAAATGTAAGGAAATATGTGTACTATCGACTGCAGTCGGTAATAAGGGTGAAAGCTTGATATGTATTCCCAATTTCGAGTTTTGAGTTCCCATAAAAACTTGATGGGAACTTTTTCTATAGGATTGAATGGTAAGAATCTGAACGTACAGTTAAAACTAGAAGTCCTGTCACGAACTGTGCGCTTATCTAGGCTTAATTGCACGTAGGAATTGCGCGCAATTGTGATATCGAATGACATCCAAAGCACGGCAGGTTCTCCTGGTTACTCCAAGCAAACACAGGCAATGTTTCTGCCAATGGACCACCGGGTTACCCGGAGGTCCATTGGCTGAAACATTGCTTGTGCACAGGCCATATATACAGAATTTGATAGCCTTACTATGGTCATAATGCGTAGATTAACGTGCAGATACATGTGCTATTTGTGCACATTTCATGACAGGACTTCTAGTTTTAACTGTAGAGGGGTAGCCACTACGTTCGGGTTGCTGAACTACGTTAATACACAGTTACTGGAAGTTGTGGCTACAAGCACTTTTTTCACTGATAACAATGAAAGCACCATGTCAGTCCTGACACCGTGTTACACATCAGTACCAACATGTAGTCTATATAATAAATAACAGACAAGTAATGAAAGCCTATTTTGCCCTGACCGATACCCCCTTCCCAGTTCATTTGTGAATTCGTTCATTGAACAAAGATTCATCAACACAGTTTTCTTGTACAGCTATCCACAAGATATTTAACTTCATGTTTATCATACATTAATAATCAAATCATCATACTATGGCTTCTTTATTTCATTTTGATCAAATTTATTTGATAAAAAAAAACCTCTCCGTTCGACTTTTCTGCCCGCGACTCGATGCCATTAGAACAACAATGATGGCGTGACATTTCGTTGCTAGGCTGTACAAAAGTTAACCCGGAAAGCAAAACTACGCACTGCGTTGTTCTTGTGCTGCAGACGACTGAACAGAAGAATAATGGATGTGGGCTATAATGTAAGAGTCTTCCCTGAAAAACAATTGTTGCACCCCTGTCCTCGAGTTCTATTTATTGTCAAGGCACAACCAACTTGTTCGAACTTTAATAAAAAAAATACTGGTGGTTAATTTAAGACAGCGCTACCTTGTTGTCAGAAGTTGAAAATGTAGGAAGCTTTGAAAGGCATATGTATTTGCTGGCGGAAAGGGTATTAGATGTAGGATATGGGCCTATATGACAGAAAGGGAGGGGGTCAGAGTGATCTGTATAAAAAGGAAGTTCTATTGCATCTCTTTTATACACTGCCAGCTAGGAATCGTGACCATTGACAACATTTAAATTTAATGCTGAACAACCTTAATCATAATAGTGTATTAGGCCCACTAACCTACATGCTGTTTGAAACGTGGAGCGGGAGGGGGGGGGGGGGAATGGGTTGGGAGCGGCGAGGCTTGTTGTAGGCACATATTATTCAGACGAAGCACTTGGCCGATTAAGATATCTCGGGGTCTCGACAAACAATCTTTCCCGGAGACATTTTTCTTGAAAAAAAGAAAAACCTTTCTAGAAAACCCACTGTGAGCATTTGTGCATGTGTTTGGGAGTCGGTGGGAAGGCAAGGGCAGTGATGCTTTTGGGGGAACACACTTGACCCCTTCTACTTGCTGCCGCAAACGTTCTTCCTCCTCAATTGCCAGACTTGAACTGGCTACATCAAAAATTACCTGTTACTTGCATGATGAGTGAAACGTAAAATTAGAAGCTGGTGAATGGGAGTGGGGGGGGGGCTTGTAGGTGCAGACTTTCAGATGCGGCGCTTGGTGGATGAAGATCAACAGCCCTCTGCCTTATTAACGGCCCTCAACTCTCGGGCCGGAAATAAACCGCAAGGCCCTCCAAACTCATGGTATTGTTATATTAGAAGATATCTTCAGAATCTGTAGTTTATGTTAACTTGGCTGCTCGCAGTTACTGGCTTTCTTGCCTCTAGATTCATGGATAAGCCTATTGTGACTTTTTCCCAATTAAAACAAAAATTATACACATCTGGCCAAACCATAGTCGGCCTGGGGATTTCCAGACCCCTGCCCGTGGGAACCCCGGGAAATAAAGCAGTGCCTATTCACAGCGGTAAACAGGCTCTGTTTTACTGGTAAAATAGGACCCAGTCACCAATTCTTGGGAGGTGTAAACCCTTTCTAAAATGGGCAACATGGCTTATTAACGCTCACCCCTGGTGTTGAGTTGATATTCATGTTGTGGGCATGATTAGCCATTGTTAAAAAAATATGTGACCTTAAACACCAATAAATAAATACATTGTCTAGACCCCCCACCCCCTCCGGGTGGGGGTCATACGCCTACATCGGGGGAATGTTGGGCGCCACCCCTAGATTGCTGCGCATTTCCAAAGTCAAATAACCTGAGAGAACGAAATAAGCAACACTAATGAGGTATATAAATGGGGGTAGGCCTAGACTTTATTTAATTTTTTCCTTTGAACTAACCGTAACATTAGCTGCACATTTTCCGCACACGCAGATACTGCTGCCAACATGTCCAACTTCTAAGTACCGTAGATTGGGGTGACTTTGGCCCACTTTTTAGATTCTCTTGTGCATATTGCTTTTTGTTTTTAAACCATGGGGAATCCAACTAATGCAAAATATTGGATATGATATCTTCCATTGATTCAAAGTATAGTGAGAACATTTCCACTTGGCAATCCAGTGCAGGAATCAGTTTTTTTGCTGGGCCAAAGTAACCCCTGGGTGGGGTGACTTTGGCCCAGTGGTATATTTTTAAAAAAAAATAGAGGCAAACCATTGAAACAACACTCATATAAACTCTTTCATTGTATTAACTGCCACTAGTAACCAATTATAATTTCAATGAAGTTCAGTGGCGCAGGAAGCATTTGGATGTTGAGGGTGGGGTGGGGGGGGGGGGCACACATATCATAAATAGCATAAAACATACGACTGCAGTCTAAAAATTCACCGACTATCACCGTAAAGCAGATGACAAGAACTTGATCCGTTTCAGTATTCCGCAATCATTTTTAGATGGTATTTTTAAACATTAGAAACGTTACGTCATCATTGTTGTTCTAATGGCGTCGAGTCGCGGGCAAAAAAGTCGAACAGAGAGTTTTTTTTTATCAAATAAAGAAGCTGTAGTATGATGCTTTGATTATTAATCTATGATAAACATGAAGTTAAATACCTTGTGGATAGCTGTACAAGAAAATGTGTTGATGAATCTTTGTTCAATGAACGAATTCACAAATGAACTGGGAAGGGGGTATCGGTCAGGGCAAAAAAGCTTTCATTACTTGTCTATTATTATATAGACTACTAATGTGCAACACGGGGTCAGGACTGACGTGGTGCTTTCATTGTTATCAGTGAAAAAAGTGGTTGCATCCACAACTTCCAGTAACTGTGGTTAATAACTGAGAGATTTTTTTTAAAATAAACAAAATTATTTTTGAAATCGCGCGTTGTTACTTATTTCTCAACACCCATCATGACCAATCCTCGTTATTCGATCGGAGGGGGGGGGGGGGGGGGGGGCGAGTTGGCCCGGGGGCGAGTTGACCCACCACCAAGGGGGCGAGTTGCCCCGGGGGCGAGTGGCCCCGTTCCCCTCGCCACTGTTGGCGAGTTGACCCGGTGGCAACTGGACCCGTATCCAAGCTGGTACCAGTGGTAGGGGGACGACCAAAACCATTTGAAAAATGTCTGTGAGTGCGTGTGTTAGTATGTGGAACAGCGGCAGGGGGCTTTTCTCAATGTTTTTTAACTTAAGGAGCAAATATTAAACCAAGCGATTTCAAAAATGTCTTCATAAAGTCATTCAAGTGTGCACAACATTCGAACTTACAAAAAGTAGTAACGCACTCGATGAACCATGGAGTAAAATGTGGAGAGGGACTCGAATGTTTGTCGAATCTCATACGTAATGTTCTACTCTCACATTACAATTGTCCTCTCGAACAAATATAAATAACTTGTCTTTAGTACCCTTCAACGGGAGTACATTCCAAGGACGTCGAACATGTTAACGTACTGTTTTGATCCAAACTCAAAATTTCCCATTCATTGATAAGACTGGTATTTCAAAAGCGACATTATGCTTATCGCATGCCAAAAATTCCTGATAATATCAAATGGTCATCTACTCACTTGACCAGTCCATTGCGCTGTTGTTTCTGCAATACGTCTTGAGTAGTTTTTTGACACTTGAATTTGATTTGTTTTCATTCACATTTTATTCCATACGACGTTTACTTGGAATTTATTCCGCGAAAATTCACGAGGTCAAACGTGGCGTTTGATGTCGTCTGATTGGTTGACACTAACAAAATTGAAATTTATGCATACCAGTGCAACAACCATTCAAAGTCTGATGAGGTCCACTGCAGGGAACATTGATGTTTTGTCCGATCTGGGTCTTCTCGTGTCTGGACTGTTGTTGGTGACAGTTTTGTGGTCGGGGGTGGAAGCCGAAGTACAGATGGCCCAGGGAGAACCACCGAGCAAAAGCGAGTAACTATTGGACTCTCCGACTCAGTACGGAGTGTCTAGCCGTTTTGTTATTTGTTGTTGCGGGGGGGGGGGGGGGGGGGGGGGGGCAAAATCCAATGCTCCATGCATGGTAAGAGCAAATCCGAGATCTTTGTAGCTTGTGTAGGCCTTTATTTTGAAACCATTCTTGGGCTCTAAAAAATCCAATGCTCCATGCATGGTAAGAGTAAATCCGAGGTCTTTGTAGCTTGTGTAGGTCTTTATTTGGAAACCATTCTTGGGCTCTATGTTAGCTTATATATGTGCACCCCGCATTGGCCAATTTGTTTGGGGTGGGTGGTGCGGTACGTGGTGTGGGTAAATTGGTAGAGACTGACTGGGGGCAGCCCCTACCTCACTCAGCCCAAGTAAGAATCCACTTGACGCAAAGAAAGAGTCTCCTCGACCCAAAGTAAGAGATGATTGATGGCCCCATCTCCAAATGGCAAACAATATTTTTTATAACCGTGGTGTCCCAACAAGGAAATTTATTTGGGCCGAGTAGACACTTCCCTTGGGCAGAGTATTCTACCTTTGGGCCGAGTGGACTTAGCCCTTGGGCCATGTGGATTGGATACCCCTCATACCCCCCCCCCAACACACACCTGTAACTATGCTACTGATCCGACTTACAAATCAAGAGGAATAGTCACAGGTGTGTGTAGGGGCGGGGGGAGGGGGTCGAAGGCAAGCGTACCATTGAAGTTACACACGTTACTTATGGAATCATTTTTTTCATGGTTTGAGGATATGAGGGATTGGTGGTACGACCTCACGGAGGGATTTCCTCATGGACCTCATACGACAGAGAATAGGTGCCCCAGGCCAGTATTTTGTTAGTTAGGGGTGTTAGAACTGGGATACCACGGGACGTGTCCGCTAGTAGTGTACAAAACTGGCTCACCGCCACTTAAAGGGTGCTGACCAGGGTAATGAAAGATACCCCGATGACCGAGGGATACCAAGAAAAGTAGGCATCTTTCATATCCCTGAAACGACTGCAGGTTCACCACCAGGTATGAAAGATACCTATTTTCGATACCCCCCTCAGACTACCCACAATGTAAATATACCATCTCTAGATACCATCAGGAGTAAAAAAATATAACGAACAGAAGTATCTTTTCTACGTAAGATATATCACCGGTCTGACGATACCATTGAGCAGAGGTATATTGCATACCCCGATAGACAGATGGGTATCTTTCTTACCTTCGGTATCTTTCCCATCGTTCGACGAGATACGCCAATCTTGATATTATGGGGATCCGCTGATGCTATCGACGAAACGTAAAATATTTTTCCGTCAAGCGAGGGAATTCCTTAGCGTGTCGGGACGTCTTTCTTTTGGGGGAAACGAAAATCATTCAGTGACTTAACTATTATAAGAAAAAATATCATACAATCGCCACAGATACTCTTCACAAGCTGTAAAATCGAAAGAAAAATGATATTTGATAGCATTTTGGAATCGAAGCTGACGTGCCCCCCTAATGGTATATAAATATGTATATACCATTATGGGGGCATGCACGTCAACATCGATTCAAAAATGCTATCAAATATCATTTTTCTTTCGTTTTAACAGCTTGTGCCGAGTACCTGTGACAATCACAAAGTGCTTTTATCAATGTCTTCATTACGACATTTGAAAAGAAAACGTTTGAGAAGAGCATTGCATAAACTGTCATTCAAAGGGGTTTCTAGCTTCCAAGACAGAGAAGTTATGATCACTTTGATGAACAGTAAGAAAATGTCAGAAATGAAGAAGTCAGCCAAGGAGGCTGTCATTTCGATTGGGAGGAAGTGAAAGATCGAATTATTATATGGTCTGTCTGGAAAAATGGTTTGATTACACCAACAATATCGAAAAGAAGAAGAAAATTGATATTTGAGGCGGTTTCTGCTGCTCTTAATAAGAGGCCCCGTGGGCCTGAGGTGCTCACCTGACAAAGTTGTTTAAGGATCTAATACACTTCTACGGCTGATTAATACAACAGAGAAATGACGCCATGTTATTATTCATAACTCTGTTGTCCAAGGAAGATTGTTTTTTTCTGGTATTAAAAAAAATAATGCCCAGATTTCCACTAATACAAAGGTTGAGAGCTCAAATATCACCCCTAATTCGAAGAACCTTGACCCCCCCCCCCCCCCCCACCTCATCCCGATCAGTATTATGACTATTGGATCTGAAGAAGTAGATTTTTAAAGATTATTCCTCATATTGGACTAAGTTAAACTTCGGGATCCAATAGGAAGCACAAATATGCACACCAGGGAATTGATTTTAAAAACATAAATCTGACTCCTCTGAGGATGGAGTGTATCATATATCAAAAGATTCTGATGGAGGGGGGGGGGGGGGGTTATGTTGAAGAAACTTTTTAAAGAATATTCCTCATATTACACTAAGCTAAAATTTGTGCTCCCTTAGAGGGTTCATATATTAACCCAGAGACTTGATTTGAACAAATTTGAGCCTGACCCATAAGGATGCTGTAACCAAATATCACAAGATTTTATTTAATCTTATTTGTTTTCCAGGGATTGGCGAACAAGTTATGCAACTTATATTAACGCCTCTCCCTGGCCCAATGGTGTAGATGTGTGGGATGACCCCCCTAGCGGCAACTTCGTGGCCTCGCTCCTCTCGAATACTACGGAGGGATCTTTAGCCTGCACGGAGTGTGCCTCTCCCGCACAGAGGACAGCCATTTTACGTCCCCACCCGATAGGATGGTACGCCGTGACAGCACCAACCCCACAATTGATGCTGACAGAAAGTGTTCGGACACCTCGAGAACTTTCTCCGACCGGGGATCGATCCCAGGACCTCAGGCATGAGAGACCAGGGCACTTAATCACTCGGCCACCACTCTCTTCAAAAGATTCTGAGTGGTGGTTCTGGAGAAGAAAATGTTTAAAGAAAATCCCCCCTATTGCACTGCGTTAAATTTCAAGCTCCCAAGAGGAGCCCAAACATTAACCTCGGGACTTGCTTTGAACAAACTTGAATCTAACCTCCTTAAGGATGCTCTATACCAAATACCAAAATATTTGGACCCCCCCCCCCCCCCCCCCCCCGTAAGGATGCTATATACCAAAAACCAAAAGATTTTGACTGGTGGTTCTGGAGAAGAATCAACCCAGGGGCTTGATTTGGACAAACTTGAATGTGACCTCTCTGAGGATGCTGTATAACACATATCAAAAGATTCTGACTAGTGGATCTGAAGATGGTCTATAAAGATTTTTCCTCATTTTTTTTTTAACTAAGTTCAAATTTTGGGCTCCCGTAGTGAACCCAAACATCAACCCAGAGACTTGATTTGGACAAGCTTGAATCTGACTTCACTAAGGATGCCATATACCCAATATAAAAAGATTATGACTGATGGATCTGAAGAAGAAGATTTGTAAAGATTATTTCTCATATTGCACTAACTTAAAATTCCAGCCCCCTTAGGGAGCCCAAATATTAACTGGGAGACTTGATTTGAAAAAAGACCTTTAATCTGATCCCTGCAATGATGTTGTATACCAAATGTCAATAGATTCTGACTGATGGGTCTTGAGAATAAGATTCTTTAATGAGTGGTTCTCATACTGCACTAAGTTAATAATTTGGGCTCATGTACTGAGCCCAAATATGAACCGAGGGGCTTACTTTTAACAAACTTGTATCTGCGCCCCCCCCCCCCCCACCCACCCACCCAACTATCGCTGGTTATGCTAAGCATTTTTTTTAATTCTTCCAACAGAATACTACGACACAACCGATTGCATTTTTTACCATTCCATTCTAATGGTCTAAAGGAAGCTTCACACCAAATAACAGTACTCTGTTCCGTTCGGTTTGGGGAATGTGGTCGTTTGAAAATATTATGACCACATACCAAATTTCGTTTAAATTGGCTCATCAGGGACCAATAACCTTGCCCCAACCATTTTAAAGACAAATATTGCTCTACGAACTTCGTTTGAACAGACTTGCCGCCACATCTCAAAAGGAAATTCAGTACCAAATATCAAGTCATTGTACCCATGAAGATTTTTAATTTAAAAAAAAAAAATATTTGGGAGCATTTCCCCCCCCCCCCTCCTCTCTATGGGGCTGGGCAAGTTGATTTGAACAATACCCAAACAAACAATCGCTTCAAATGTAAGTGAAATCAGTCCAGTGGGCTTTTTTTGACGAAGTCGCAAACACCATGTTCATCACAGTGATCACAATGGTTCGCCTCCCACTTTCAGTGAGCTGAGCTAAAAAGCCATGCCGACGAATACAACCTACATTTACTATATATATAGTCGAACGTTCTGAGGCTTTCAAGAAGTTTATGAGGTCAGTTTACATCGAAGGTAATGATGGATACAACAGGGTCTCTTTCCTTCGCGAGGTGAAACCTCTGGTAGTGAAGAAAATCAAAAATGCACGGACAGAGGAATCAAGGTCACGATGGTTCTGTCGAGTGAGTTTGGAAAAAAACGTGACCAAGACTGAAAAAACCCGAAAAGACTGGAAATGACGAGATGGTTAGAGAGATAGCGAAGAAGCGCGAATATTTTCATACCAAGATGGAAATGATCCTTCGAGCCTACGACATTTCCGAGTCATATTTTTGAGTTGATGATTGATGAGGACAAAATGGGTAAGTGGCTACACGAGGGAAGTTATTCAGTTCTCAAGCTCGTGTGGAATTAGAGATTCAGATCAACTCGTACCTTCCCTTCTCTGGTGTGAATATAACATATTTCGAGCTCCCCGAACATTAGAAATTAATATTTTCGGAAGTGATTTTTCACTCGCCAACGATGCAAAAAAACACTTTTGGTAGGAACTACTGGTATTACGTACCACCTTACCAGTAACAGGATGATACAAAGCATTCCATTGGTTAATACTATCAACGGTTAAGATGGGACCTACAGGAGAATATACCAACCATACTCTGCTGCCGTTCTGTACTAGCAGGCATTAACCCCACCCCAGAATACCGCTTGATAATACGAAGCACCCGGTGGATCAGTAGTACCAAGCGCCAACAAGAGACCTACAGGGGTATGTACAGCCTATGCTATACTACTGTTCTAAACTACCAGGCATTACCCCCACCCCCACAATATCACTAGACTTACCATGACGTACTACATATACCAGCCATATAATAAAACAAAGCAATCGGTTGGTTAATAGTACCAAGCACTAACCCACCTATAGGGGTATATACCACCCATACTGTACTACCGTTCTAAACTACCAGGCATTACCCCTACCCACAATACCCACATGCCTAGCACTGCATACTACCTATACCATTCATATAATAAAACAGAGCATTAGGTACATTAATAGTACTAAGGGCTAACATGGGACCTGTAGGGGTACAAAGCATACATCGTATACTACCACACTGAACTACCATGCATTACCCCCCCCCCCCCCCCCCCACACACACAATAACGCCTGGTCTTACACACTACCTAGACCAGTCACATAAAGCATTAGGTCGATTCGGGGGCCCAGTATATATCGTCCATACTATACTGCCGTTCTATACTGCCAGGCATTAACCCCACCCCCACTCCACAATACCACCTAACCTGCCATAACGTACTACCTATACTAGTCATGGGATGACATAAAGCATTAAGTCGATTAGTAGTACCAATGGCTTTCGGAGGGGGGCCGAGGTATATATCGCCCATACTATACTGCCGTTCTATAATGCCAGGCATTACCCCCACACCCACTCCAAAATACCACTTTACCTGCTATAACGTAGTACCTATACCAGTCATAGAATAATACAAAGCAATCGGTTGGTTAATAATACCGAGGACTAACAGAGGACCTACAGCGGTATATACAATGCATCCTAACCCCCCCCCCCCCCCCCCCTTCTAAACAAACTATTTTAATACTGCCTGACCTAGCATTACGAACTACCAATACCAGCCATAAGATAATACAAAGGATTCAGTAGGTAAATAGTACTAAGGGGGTAATAAGCCAACAGAACGTAACCCTATACTATCGTTCTAAACAACCTAGTATAACACTGCCTGGCCGGCCACTCTATGCTGCCTGTACCAATCATAGGATGGTGCAAAGCCATAGGCCGGGCAATAAGTAGTAGTACCAAGGACTAACAAGGGATATGCAGGGGAATATACCACCAATACTGTATTACGATAGCCCCCCCCCCCCCTCCACCCTTAATTGAAGCTCGACACCCCCTGGTGCGAACGTTATGCCAGATTGCATAGTGGACAACAACAGTGGCCAACGTCTCTATGATGTCGCGTTCGCATCATGACGTCAATAGCAACGTCAGCCGTTTCGCGGTGAAAAACTTTCAAGAAAACTCATCTTCCCCTTCCATTTTCCATAATATACCCATACTCTATACCTATAGTCCCATGCGTACATATATCACTATATATACAATAGCATACTATATATGCAGTAGGTACACAGTAGTCTGTCCAACTAGTTCGATCAATCCGACTAGCTGGACAGACTGAACAGATCTGATCAAATACAATCAAGATGGAAGTGAATTGACCATAACAAAGTTTTTAACTGAATGAACTTTATGTAATTAAAACCCTTGAACTCAATGAATTTTTGAACCATAACCTAAATGAAGGTTTTAACACCCTTTGAATAAATTTTAAACTTAATGAAAATATAACGAAGGTGATCTGAATTTTAACGGAATGAACTACAACCTATTAAACTAAATTCTTGCAATAGGGAAGGGGAATACCCTCGTGTGTTGATGACAAATCACGGAATCCAAATTTTACGGACTCGGCTAGAAATCTCAATTACGGAATGCCTTATATGTATACAGGAGACATCTGATTCAACCTTGATTAATGTTATAGTCGAGACTGAGATAGGTATAGCTAGGAAGTAATGGATGAGATATAGGGCAGAATAACAGAAGTGCACAGGTGTACGGTTCCTACCAGGCCATAGATATCCTCAATTTAGTATCCTCAAAAGGTATCCTCAACTGATACGTAGCCATGTCATAGGTATCCTCAAATACTGAAATGAGTCGAAGAGTCGTTCGAGGAGTCACTCGAACGAGAAAATGCTCGTTGGCTCATTTGCTCGATGGGATTCGAGTCGTTCGAGCAATGACTTTTCAGTAACTACTTGGTGGCTTATAAGGGATATTTGTGATAGGTATGTCTTGTGGTACAGGTAATAGTATCCCCAGATAAGTATCCTCAATTTAGTATCCTCAAAAGGTATCCTCAACTGATACGTAGCCATGTCATAGGTATCCTCAAATACTGAAATGAGTCGAAGGGTCGTTCGAGGAGTCACTCGAACGAGCAATTGCTCGTTGGCTCATTTGCTCGATGGGATTCGAGTCGTTCGAGCAATGACTTTTCAGTAACTGCTCGATGGCTTATAAGGGATATTTGGGATAGGTATGTCTTGTGGTACAGGTAATAGTATCCTCAGATAAGTATCATCTAAAAGGTATCCTCGATAGGTATCCTCAAATAATACAATACCTGGGACATAGGCATCCTCAAATACTGAAATGAGTCGAAGAGTCGTTCGAGGAGTCACTCGAACGAGCAATTTCTCGTTGGCTCATTTGCTTGCTGGGATTCGAGTCGTTCGAGCAATATGCCGAGTCACTCGATCGAGCATTTACTCTAAAGCTCATTTGCTCGATGGGATTCGAGTCATTCTAGCAATGGTTTATCAGTAACTGCTCGATTGCTTATTGGGTTTTTGGGAATGCTTTTGATATACCCAAGGGAGATAACTGCATTATGGGAAATCAAGCACTGGTAATTATAAGACTTGGACGAGAGAACCAGAGATAGTTTGGACTGGATAGACTGTTTGTGATAGAGAAACATATGCAAAAGGCATTAAAAATGGGATTCTGGGAAAATCAGGCCCTGTACTCCTATTCAATAGAACATACCCCCTGTACCCCTCGGTACTATAGCATAACGTGTTATTTTTATATGCCCGAAATGGGGCTTCACATGTCCGTTTGGGTGGTTTGGTGGATATTTTGGTGGTCTGTAAGAGTGGTCGGGTCTATTTGGGTAATTCTACGAAGTAAACGAGGATTTGAGGAAAATCCGAACCAGAAAACTACTCTTCTACAAAGGAACACGCCCCCAGGGGACCCCTCGGTACTATAGTACTACGTGCTAAACCGATAAAATGGGAAATCCGTATCAAATAAAGTCAATTTCGGTGATTTGGGGTGGATTTTGGTGATTTGGAAGGATTATCGGGTTGTTTGTGGTAATTAGATTTACTCTTGTACAATCGAACATACCCTCCGAACATACCCCGTCTTATTGCAGAAAAAGTGGGTAACATAGCAATCACGTGCTACCATAGAAACCAAGATGGCGGCCTCCAGTATACAAAATGGACGACGGAAACACGTGTCAACCTAACAACACGCGCTGCGCATGCACACTCACATCACCTATCACTATGGAGATGACGTCACAACATGGCAGCTCACGCGGGTTACCATGACAACACAACATGGCGCCACTGGGTCACGTGACATGACGTCACATGAGATCATCCAAATGAGATCATCCAAGTGTTACCTCAAAAGCCCGAGACATACTACTGCTATACTACTCATGATTGCCCCGCAACGGGATTGACGAATTAATAAAAGTTTACTGACTTACGTTTCCGAAAATTCTAAAAATCAAACTTCGACTCACAGGCGTTTGACTATACCTAAAACGGCGGCAATTGCAACCACCCCCCCCCCCCCCCAAAAAAAAAACAAAACAAAAAACCTGGTCAGGTAAGGAGGGTGAATACCCCGAAAACAAAAAGTGTCAACAAAAAAACAGGGCTAAATTAAAGCCGTTGACACCGAGCCGAAATGGCTAAAAAAATATACTGTGTATACACACATATACTAAATACAAGCTGCAACTTTGGGAACCGAACGATATTTATCACAGTAAGCCACAAAACCCTACTGACGACATAAAGCCAACAATAGCAATTGCAAACGTTCTGAACGTCCACGGCTGAGATAAAAGTTGATGGCAGTTTTATTTTTATCAAATATTACAGTGATGGTCTGTCTTGTGATACCCAATTAACACTTACGCGCTTCACCCAGACACCGAGGTAGCCTATTAATTACAAAGCTACCTACTGAATACCGAGGGGCAGTTTTCGGCGACAGCTCGTTCTATATATCTTGTATTTACTGGAATAAATGAACGGTTATATCACATATATCGCTTCAAAGAACTAAATTATATGTCTGTACATATATGTCAACCTTTTAAACAACTCTTACTTATTTTCCTTCACGTCGGTATACCTCGGTATCCCTCGGTGCTTAGTAAGACTCCCACCAGGGACGTCGGAGAATTCCGTACATCGTGGAATTCCAATTTTTCTCGGAAAAGATAACTACCTGTTGACTCGATGCTAGCGAGAGTTTCATCAAGCCTTATCAGAAACACACACCATCGGATTCTGTTGTTACATCAACTGTTCATTCGCTGACGAGGAAGACGTGGGTGTGATCTTAGTATCTTCCACACCAAAGAAAGCAAAGAAGATTTAGCATTAAAATTCGTACGCAAAATCCGGCCAAACCCATGTTACAACCAGTAGTGTATAAATTTACCAGTAATGTCGAAATCGACCAGTAATGTCGAAAAAATTTAACCAGTAATGTCGAAATCAACCAGTAATGTCGAAAAAATCGACCAATAATGTAAAAATCCGTAATGTCGAAAAATTAACCAGTAGTGTCAAAAAGTGACGACCAAAATGACGATTTTTCGCAAAAATTTCAATATTTTTTCGGGTTGCTCAAATTGTACTTTTGCCTTTATTTATCGACTTTTAACCATTTTCGCGCAAGTTTAAGCACATTTACCCCAGTAAATATGGAATTTTATGTTTAACAATTATTTCCCTCTTTCATATGCACAACATATCCCATCCTATTTGCTCTCTCTCTCCTCTTTCTCTCTATCTATCTCCCCTCTCTTTCTATCCCATGTCCCTCTGCCTTTGCCCCCCTCTCTCTCTCTCTCTCTCTCGCTCTCTCTCTCTCTCTCTCCAGCATCCTCTCTCACTTTCCCCCTCCGTCTGTCTTTGCCCAGCTCTCTTTCCCCATCCCTCTCTCTCTCTCTCACTCTGCCTTTGCCCTCTATCTATCTATCTATCTATCTATCTATCTATCTATCTATCTATCTATCTATCTATCTATCTATTCTATCTATCTATCTATCTATCTATCTATCTATCTATCTATCTATCTATCTATCTATCTATCTATCTATCTAATCTATCTATCTATCTATCTATCTATCTATCTATCTATCTATCTATCTATGTCTGTCTGTCTGTCTGTCTGTCTGTCTGTCTGTCTGTCTGTCTGTCTGTCTGCCTATCTATCCCCTGTCCCTCTGCCTTTGCCCCTACCTCTATCCCTCATTCTCTCTCTCCCCTTCTTTCTCTCTCTATCGCTCTCTCCCTATCCCCCTTTCCCTCTGTCTTTGTCCAACTCTCTCTCTCTCTGTCTCTCTGTCGCTCTCTCTCTCTCTCTCTCTCTCTCTCTCTCTCTCCCTCCCTCCTTCCCCCTCTCTCTCTCTGGATAGATAATGAATTGATACGACGCTGAAATATTTAGTCTAGTATTTAGCGCTCGCACAGATAAACATACAGTCACACATGTAGGCTGGCAAGTGTGTTGGGAGGCAGGTTAGCAGCATCCAGGCAGACCGACAGAAATCCAGACAGACAGATAGCAATGTGGCGTGTGAAAAATAACCCCTAGACGTAGACAGACAACTGAATGACGGAAAGACAGGCAGACCTACATACAAAGATTGATTGGTTGGTTGATTGATTGATTGATTTCGTTTACGACACTTAGTTTAAAGCACGCGCACTATACACGTGTCATTTGACATGTGGCTTGGCACACGAAGTCAACGTGCACCTGGGATAAAGTGTCATTCCCAAGGACACAACTTAACTGACCTCGTCAGGTATAGAACCCGGATATTCATCAAATTGAATTGCGAGGTAATTTCTCGATTGAGCTGATAGTGCTCCCCACGCACATGCGGGTACATGCGGGTGACTCAGACTGACTGATTGATGGATGTAGGTAAAATGACAGGTAGCAAATTGGTGGAACTAGATGATAGACATGTAGCAAATATCGGGTAGTGACTGGCATTATAATAGTCAGTCATTAAAGCACACGGTCAGGGATCTTATCGGGGGGGGGGGGGGGGCTATACCCCCCTCCCCCGTCGGCAAGTGTTAGTGCTCCTCATTTTGGTCGTCACTTTTTGACACTACTGGTTAATTTTTCGACATTATACGGATTTTTACATTACTGGTCGATTTTTTCGACATTACTGGTTGATTTCGACATTACTGGTTAATTTTTTCGACATTACTGGTCGATTTCGACATTACTGGTAAATTTATACACTACTGGTTGTAACAAGGTATATACCAAAAGTTTGATATTTGGTTACTAATGTATGAGTAATTCCATAAACAAAGCATTACACGATATTTTTTAACAAAAGGCAATAACTCCCATAATTTTCATCGGATATAGCTGGTCATCGAACTTGATGAAGACATTGCTACAGAGGCATATACTGAAAAGAATTGAAATATGTTTTCTATTGTGAAAGTTATGCTATAAACAAGCATTACACGATATTTGTTTATTAAACAAAGGGCAATAACTCCCATACTCTTCGACGGAGATCGCTAGTCATCGAACTTGATGTAGACATTGTTGATATAGAGACATAATACTGAAAAGAATTGAAATCCGTTAACTATTGTTCGAGTTAAACAAGCATTACACAATATTTTTTTTATTAAACAAAGGGCAATAACTCCCATAATTTTCATCGGATATCGCTGGTCATCGAACTTATCGTAGACATTACTGCTAAAGAGACACAAACCAAGAGAATTGAAATCCGTTATTATTGTTCAAATTGTGCCATAAACAGAATTTACAGGATATTTTTATAACAAAGGGCCATAACTCCAATAATTTTCCAAAGATATCGGTGACCATCGAACTTGACGCAGACATTGCTGCTATAGAGATATATACCAAAAAGAACTGAAATCCGTTAATTTTTGTTCAAGTTCTGCCATAAACAAACTGAAGTTCGGATGGATGTTCGGACGGACGGACGGACGGACGGACGGACGGACTGTAGGGTTGGCTGTAGGAAGAATGTTGATACACAAATGCAGCAAGTTTAAAGGTCATTGTAAACGGCAACTTTTTTTCACAGAAATGAATGCTAATCGATTGCTCTTATCTTGAGGACTCGTCTAATGAGCATACAAGGTTAAAATACAAGCCTATGATAAATCGTCCCCTGAGTTCCAATGTGTTCTATGTGCCAATAGGTACATAGAACACTTTGGAACTCAGGGGACGAAATGTGCCCTGTTGGCCATGTCAAAGAAGAATTTTGATGCACAAATGCACTAAATTCACAGACCGTTGCTAACAGCAACAGTTTTTGATGGAAATGAAAAGAAAATCGGTAGGTCCTGTCTTGGTGACCCTGAATAAGCATACCAAGTTTCAAAACAACCCGATAATGAATGAGCCCTCTAAGGCGTGCCAAAGGAAAATGTCAATGCACAAATGTTCTAAGCTTGAAGGTCGTTGCTAGTGCCAATGTTTTCTTTTTCTTTTTGATGGAAATTCATAAATATGCCCTGAAGGGACTGCAAAAGGAAAGGGATAAGCTGTTGCACAAATGAACTAAGTTAAAAGTTGGCGCTAACAACAACGTTTTTTGTTGGAAATGAAAGAAAATCAATAGCTCCCATCTTGAGATCACCTCGAACACGAACGAATAGCAAATTTCAAACCAATCTATACATACATGTACCTATAGAGCGCGCCAAATGAATATGTTGATGCAAATGCCATTGCTATGGTAACATTTTTTTTGTGATGATTTTGAACCAAGTTTCAAAGCAATCCATTCATAAATGTGCCCTGCCGGTTGTGCCAAAGGAAAATATTGATGCATAACTGCACTAAGTTCATCAAAAGTCGCAGGCAACGTTTTCTGACGGAAATGTAAGAAAATCAATAGCTACCATCTGGAGGTCACCCCAAACAAGCATATCAAGTTTCAAAGCGATCCGATCATGAATGTGCCCTGCAGGGCGTGCCAAAGGAATATATTGATGCTTGACTAAACCAAGTTCAAAGGTCGTTGCCATCGGCAACCTTTCTTGACGGAACTGGAAAAAAAATGATAGCTCCCATCTAAAGGTCACCTCAAACAAGCATACCAGGTTTCAAAGCAATCCGATCATAAATGTACCATGCAGGGTGTGCCAAATGGAAATAATGATGCATGACTGCACTAAGTTCATCAAAGGCCACTGACAACGGCAACGTTTTTTACTGGAAATGGACGAAAATCAAATAGCTCCCATCTAGAGGTCACCCCAAACAAGGATACCAAGTTTCAAAGCGTTCTGATCATAAATGTGCCCAGTAAGGCGTTCCAAAGGAATATATTGATGCCTGACTAAACAAGTTCATAGGTCATTGCCAACGGCAACATTGTTTAACAGAAATGGCAGAAAATCGATAGTTACCATCTAGAGGTCACTCCAAACAAGCATACCAAGTTTCAAAGCGATCTGATCATAAATGTGCCCTGTTGGCCATGTACCAACCACTTTTGTAATACAACCACTTTTGCAATAAAATTTATTACAAAAGTGGTTAACGCGTACCAACCACTTTTGCAATAAAACCACTTTTGTAATAAACTAACCATTATTGTAATAAACTCATTTCGGTGATAAATCACGGACGTCCATTTTATAGTCGGACATTGGGGTGGGGTGAGGGACTAGTTTACCTAAACATGTTTGTGTGTCGTTCGATGGAATAACGTGTCCATTCACCTATTGAAACTTGGTAGTGACTGAAGAAAGTACGAAAGCACTTTTACAATAAAAATAAACTTTATTACAAAAGTGGTTATCGCGTTCCAACCACTCTTGTAATAAAACCACTTTTGTAATAAACTAACCATTATTGTAATAAACTCATTTCGGTGATAAATCACGGACGTCCATTTTATAGTTGGACATTGGGGTGGGGTGAGGGACTAGTTTACCTAAACATCCTGTTCAATGGAATAACGTGTCCATTCACCTATTGAAACTTGGTAGTGACTGAAGAAAGTACGCAACCACTTTTACAATAAACTTTATTACAAAAGTGGTTATTGCGTACCAATCACTTTTGTAATAAAACCACTTTTGTAATAAACTGACCATTATTGAAATAAACTCATTTTGGTGATAAATCTCGGACGTCCATTTTATAGTTGGACATTGGGGTGGGGTTAGTGCCAAGTTTACCTAAACATGTTTGTATGTCGTTCAATGGAATAACGTGTCCATTCCATTCACCTGTTGAAACTTGGAAGTGACTGAAGTAACCACTTTTGCAATAAACTTTATTACAAAAGTGGTTATCGCGTACCAACCACTTTTGTACTAAACTAACCATTATTGTAACACACCTATTTTTGTGATGAATCACGAACGTTCATTATATAGTTGGACATTGAGGTGGGTTGAGAGCTAGTTTACCTAAACATGTTTGTGTGTCGTTCAGTGGAATAAAGTGTTCATTCACCAGTTGAAACGTGGCAGTGTCTGGAGAAAGTACGCAACCACTTTAGCAATAAACTTTATTACAAAAGTGGTTATCGCGTACCAACCACTTTTGTAATAAAACCACTTTTGTAATAAACTAATCATTATTGTAATACACCTGATGAAGCACGGACGTCAATTTTATGGCCGGACGGTGTGTTTGTTTGGAGAGGGGGTAGCGTCAAATCCATTCCCAAATTTGGTGGGCGCTACAATCTTACTGCACACGGACTGATGGGGAAAGCTGAGTTTGACGTCTATCACTTTTGATATGTCTGCCCGAATTCCTCCTACGGGCGCAGTTTGTCTTAAACCCCGTAGTTCCTATCGATCTTGTTGTCCCTTTTTATAGGTCGGGTTGAATTCTGCCGCACACTGTTAACCCCAAATGAGGCGAGAAAATTAGAAATTTTATTACACACTATTGACTGGTGTTAGTAAATTATCACAATACAGGTGGACGTGCATCAGCCACCAACATCGCTGAAGTTAAGCTCCGTTGAACCCGGTTAGTCTATTGATGGGGTGACCATTCAGTGATTGATTTGGTTTAACACTTCGTGCCCTTGGGTAAGGTACTTTACCTCGACTGCTCGCATGTGGAGCGGGTGGGGGAAGCTGACGGTGTTCTGAGATGAACTGGGGTGCACGCGTCTTAACCTTAATTATCCTGACTGTGTTGTGCAGTGCGACGTACTGATGTACAGTGCGTAGTGCAGTCTTGGCTTATGTTACGTTGAAGAGGTTATAGGGTCTCGTCGCTACTTGGCGGTTCTCTTCTGGTACATCGGCTTCCTCCACTCATAAAACTGGCACCGACACAAAATGACTCAGACTATATAAGTGTCGTAAAACACCAATAAATAAATAAATAAATTAATAAATAAATAAATAAATAGACCCACTGAATACCGTTTTTCGTCGAATGGAACAACAATGAATGCTGTGAAAATGAGCACATTGCGCGAAAAATCATATGTCTCAAAATGAAGATTATGAAAATGAGTTCAATGCGTGCAAAATCACGTATCACAGCCTCATTTCGATATTTTTGGATCCACCGAGTCACTAACTAGGACTCATTAAATGGATTCTAAGGGAAAATCATTTTACATACAGGCACTTTCTGCTTTCAATGGAGATAACTCTTGTTATTTTTTTAAACAATAAACAGAGAGGGAAAATGGAAGAAGAGAAGCCTCCTCCGCTTCTAGCGCCCCAACAACAACACATGGGCGCCCGCAGTCACGTGACATGACGTGAATTCCAAGATCCATCTGAATTACAAGAGGGCGCCTTTGGCTGGTCTACTGTTGTACTAAACGGCTGCTCTTAGGGATGTGATAGCAGGTCTGACTCTGCAACCGTGAAAAGGGGCTCACATCATATCACTTCTGACACATGAATCTAAACTTTCGCCGTTTTGGTTTTTTTTGTTTGTTTTTTTTTGAATGAACATAACAAATATAACAAATATTGAGTATTCAGTAGTAAACTCAACTGCACGTTATCCCTCTGGTCTTGTCTCTCCGCGTGCCACAAGACAAGTAAAACATGGCCCTTTGCCTTTTGGTACACGAAAGAATGGCGCAACTTGGACGCTGGTGATAAACTGGATTCAATTTTGATCCCTTTGCATCCATGAAAAGGATTCACCACTGGCCCGATTGCTCGCTCTGAAACGGAGTAAACAATTACGTGCAGTCGCACACGTAATCAAACATCTGAGTCTGAACTTTCATGAACCTAATTTGGCACTGTAACAATTGACTACGGGCGATTGGTATATTGCCATACCGAAAGGATGAGTGTTTCAGTTGGCAATATAACAGTTGGCAAATGTATAGTAGTCAAAAGAAAATTATTTACTCTGATCTAGTCCTTCCACATAACACGAAACCAGTTACGCATGCCCCTGATCTGGTGCCGCATGGACGGACTGCGCAACGGTTAACTTATCCGTAGCAATAATCGTGTCTGAACTTTCATCGTTCTTGAAAAGAAATAACCTATGCTTAATGCAGAATAGTAACAGTGACCACTCATGGTAAATCTGACGCGATCCCTCCATGTGCTACCAACCAATTGAATATCTTGCTTTACATGGGACATTGACCCCCGAATGCAAAGTGGATCAGCGCATCAAAACCCGTGACCAGATATAAAAAGATGTTTATTCCATTTTAGATTAATATTATTAACGCTTTCATTGCCGCATTTGGCAACACAAAGCTCCTTATGTGCCAATCCTGCTGACATGGAATGTTTAGTCGAGCAAGCCAGTCAGCTGTACACTGAAGTTTTGTCCAACTGATGTAAACGTCCTGTCTTTTTCGAGTGAGCTATTAAACAGATTTTGATAACTTGTGTAACTTGGTTTTTTCGTAATAGGAATTACACCGCCAGACTTATGCTGTGGTAGACATACCCCCTCTGACCCAACAATACAGCAGTCCACTTTACCATGTATCGTGAGCTGCGCGCTTTTGAATTACCCACACAATCCACTCGATAAGCATTGTTACAATCGACAATGTAATAAACCTATTATGCAATAAATTTATTGCATTATCGGTTGCGTTGGATGGCAAACCTAACCTATTATGCAATAAATTTATTACATTATTGGTTGCGTTGGATGGCAAACCTTACCTATAATGCAATAAACTTAATACATCAGCGGTTGTCTTGCATGGAAAACCTAACTGCAAATGCAATAAATTTATCACATTATCGGTTGCGTAAGATGGCAAACCTAACCTATTATGTAATGAATTTATTACATTATCGGTTGCGCTGGATGGCAAACCCAACCTATTATGCAGTAAATTTATTACATTATCGGTCGCGTTGGATGGCAAACCCAACCTATTATGCAGTAAATTTATTGCATTATCGGTTGCGTTGGATGGCAAACCTAACCTATTATGCAATAAATTTATTACATCATCGGTTACGTTGAATGACAAACCTAACCTATTATACAATAAAGTTTATTGCATTATCGGTTGCTTTGGATGACAAACCTAACCCATTATGCAGTAAATTTATTACATTATCGGTTGCTTTGGATGACAAATCTAACCTATTATGCAGTAAATTTATTAAATTGTCGGTTGCTTTGGATGACAAACCTAACCTATTGTGCAATAAATTTATTACGTCATCGGTTACGTTGAATGACAAACCTAACCTATTATACAATAAAGTTTATTGCAAAAGTGGTTGCTTACTTTCTTCAGTCACTTCCAAGTTTCAACAGGTTAATCGACACGTTATTCCATTGAACGACACACAAGCATGTTTAAGTAAACTTGTCCCTCACCCCACCCGAATGTCCGACAATAAAATGGACATCCGTGATTTATCACCTAAATGAGTTTATTAAAATAATGGTTAGTTTATTACAAAAGTGGTTTTATTACAAAAGTGGTTGGTACGCGATAACCACTTTTGTAATAAAGTTTATTTCAAAAATGGTCGCGTACTTTCTTCAGTCACCACCATGTTTTAACTGGTGAACGGACACGTTATTTCATCGAACGACACACAAACATGTTAGGTAAACTAGTCCCTCACCACACCCCAGTGTCCGACTATAAAATGGATGTCCGTGATTTATCACTGAAATGAGTTTATTACAATAATGGTTAGTTTATTACAAAAGTGGTTGGTATGCAATAACCACTTTTGTAATAAAATTTATTGTAAAAGTGCTTGCGTACTTTCTTCAGTCAATACCAAGTTTCAATAGGTGAATGGACACGTTATTCCATCGAACGACACACAAACATGTTTAGGTAAACTAGTCCCTCACCCCACCCCAATGTCCGACTATAAAATGGACGTCCGTGATTTATCACCGAAATGAGTTTATTACAATAATGGTTAGTTTATTACAAAAGTGGTTGGTACGCGATAACCACTTTTTAATAAAGTTTATTGCAAAAGTGGTTGCGTACTTTCTGCAGTCACTACCATGTATTAACTGGTGAATGGACACGTTATTCCATCGAACGACACACAAACATGTTTAGGGAAACTAGTCCGTCACCCCACCCCAATGTCCGACTATAAAATGGACGTCCGTGATTTATCACCGAAATGAGTTTATTACAAAAGTGGTTAGTTTATTACAAAAGTGGTTTTATTACAAAAGTGGTTGGTACACGTTAACCACTTTTGTAACAAATTTTATTGCAAAAGTGGTTGTATTACAAAAGTGGTTGGTACAAGGCCATGCCAAAGGAATATATTGACGCCTGACTAAACAAGTTCATAGGTCGTTGCCAACTGCAACATTTTTTGATGGATATGGAACAAAATCGATAGCTCCCATCTAGACGTAAACCCAAACAAGCATACCAAGTTTCAGAGCGATCCGATTATAAATGCGACCTATGCGCTGTGTCGAAGGAAATTATGGGCTTGCATACGCCGACAGACGAGAAATGACGGCAATAGCTCAGCTTGACCTCAAGTTGAGCTAAAAATTAGAAATGGGCAATATACCGAAACACCGAACGGATACCGACATCACGGGGATACCGAAAACACGAACCGAACCAATTGTTGAATAGAGAAACCGTTAGAATTTTCAAATTGTCCTACATATGCTATTTATAAAGTCCCTGTTAAGGCTTAATAACAGTTGAAAGGTTCATTTGCATGGAAGAAGTTGGTGATTTTCTTTTCAGTTTTGTTAACTCAAAAGACTGGGCAACTGTCCCGAATTCCCACTAGACTATAACCTGTACATGTCCCATTGCTTAGCAGTGATTTCTAGTCAAGTATAGACTGTATGTTAAGGCAGCCAAGACTTGACTAGAAATCACTGCCCGAGTGTTTTGCCTATTGTCAGCAGGACCCCCAAAAGAAGGCATTGTCAGGACACATGCTCGGAGATCACAAAAGCCTAAAATAGGTCTTTAAACACTAAGGTGCGTTTAGAACAAGTCACAAAATTACTGTAGATGTGATTTGAAGTGGTAAAAGAATGCCATTATTGAGCTCATTGGCAGTGTCATTTATAGCATTGCGGTAGAATGATACTACAACTTATTCTGTTTTTCGTGATGTGAATTCCTCTGGGACAACCAACAACTCTCACTCAAGTCAGATACCGAACTGATACCGAGGTATAACCGCCCCCCCCCCCCAAAAAAAAAAGAAAAAAGAAATTTACCGAAACCGATACCAAACTCAAAATTCCAATACCGCCCATCTCTACCAAAAATTTCATTTAGACCAGTAATATCAAAAATTCAATAATTACCATGACTGTCACGAACAGCCATTGTGTATATCAGATTTGGGTGAAATGATAAATGCAGACGATCAGACAGTTTGCGTGATAGAGAATGAAATATTAAATAATTACCGCGATGAAGAAAGAGAAAAAAAAAAACATTAAGCCTTCAGAGAATTCGGATCAAGCAATTTAGGAGAACCCAACCCAAAGGGGACGTTGACCCAAAGGAGAAGTTGGCAAAAATGAATGTTGGAGAACCTGGCCCGAGGAAAAATGGACCAAAACAATTTAGGAGAACCAGGCCCGAAATACTATTACAGAACTCGGCGCCAAGGAGAAATCGTCACCAAATCATTTAAAAGAACTCGGCCCCAAATAATATAGAATTGGGCCCAAGAAAAAGTCGGCCCAAACAATTTAGCAGAATTGGCCCCTAATACTACAGAATTCGACCCCAGGAGAAATCGGCCCAAACAATTTAGCAGACCTTGGTCCCAAGGAGAAGTCAGCTACAAATAATAATGGAGAACTTGGTCCCAAAATGTAAGAGAACTCGGCCCAAATGGAGAAGTCGGTCCAGATAGCCTACTTTATCAGACGACAATTCCGCACTACGAAACAAAAAGAAAAATGAATAAAAATGATCTCATTTTAATAAATTAATAAATACATTGAAAACATGTCTCATCAAGTAAATACAAAATAATGTAGTAAAACACTGTTCACTTTATTGTATTGTCATTTAAATATAAATATAAATGTATTTTTTAGTAGTCAGTCATATCTGAATAATTTTTGTGTCCACATTCGAAACCTGGTGGTGTTTTATTTGACGCTCACCTAAATCAAGTTGTCTATAAGGAATAAGGGTTTACTGTTGAGGGATCAGAGAGATGGAGGAAAAATGAAGTGTAACCTTGTACATGTATGCATACTGCAATGACTGTCACCAAAAAGGCTCTCAAAAATGATGTCTGTTGTTCACCCCACCCCCTCCATTCCCAGCACACATATTAGCCTTGAGATGACGTTGAAAAACAATTCCTGGAAGCCATTAGTTGTATGAACACAAGGCCATGGGGCCTAAGGCACTCACCTGACAAAAGCTGTTTAAAGAAGGATTTAATTAGCATCTATAGCTAGTTAACACAACAGAGGAATGAAGTTAATTAATTATTTATAACTCTGTTGTCCATGCCAGATGATTCTTTTCTAGTGTTGGGATGCCACCACAGATATATTGTGGTAACATCCCAATACTAGAAAATACAAAACTAGGGAGTCCAAATATCAACCTAGGGACTTAACTTGAACAAATTTGAATCTGACCCCATCCCTCCATCCCCAGAATGTTGTATATCAATATATTCTGAATGGTGAATCTGAAGAAAAAGATTTTTTAAAAAGATTATTCGTCATATTACACCAAGATAAGATTAGGGAGCCTAAATTTGAATCTAGGAACTTAATTTGAACAAACTTGAATCTGAGCCCGGCTAGTGTGTTGTATACCAAGTATCAAAACATTTTGAATGGTTCTCAAGAAGATTTCCAAGAATATTCCTCTTTTGCACCAAATTAAAATTTATCCAGGCTCTTTATTTGAAAAAAAAACTCGAAATTGCCTCCCCCAGGATGTTGTATAGCAAATATCAAAAGATTCTGACTGGTGGTTCAGGAGAAGTTTTTGAGAAGATTACCAATTTAGCTCCATATTGAAATCTGCCCCAACCCCCAGCCAGTGGAACACAAATATCAATTCAGGGACTTTATTGGGGCAAACTGAAACTGAACCCTCTAAGGATGCTGTATACCAAATATCACAAGATTCTGATTGTATCTCAACAAGCAGATTTTTAAAGATTATTCCTCATGTTGGACTATGTTAAAATTCAGGTTCCAATGGGGAGCGCACATATTAACCCAGGGACTTGATTTTAACAAAATTGAATCTGCCTCCCCCTGAGGGTGGCGTATACCATGTATCAAAAGATTCTAACTGGGGGTTTGTGTGTAAAGATTTTTAAAGAATATTCCAAGCACCAAGTAAAAAATCGGACTTCAATAGGGAGCCCAAATATTACACAAAGGACTTGATTTGAACAGACTTGAATCTCCCCAATAGGGAGCCCAAATATTAACCCAGGGACTTGATTTTTCCAAACTTGAAACTGACTACCTTAAGAAAGGTGTATACCTATATCAAAAGATTCTGATTTGGGGGTTTATGAGAAAAAAATCTGTAAAGAATATTCCTCATATTGCAGCAAGTAAAAATTTGGACTCAAATACAGAGCCCAAATATTATTCAAAGGAGTTGATTTGAATAAACTTGATTCGAAACCCTGTAAGGATGTTGTATACCATACAGAAAAAAATTCTCAAGAATAAGATTTTTTAAAGATTATTCCCCATATTGCATTAAGTTAAAATTTGGGCTCCCATAGAGAGCCCAATTATTAACCGATGGAATTGATTTAAACACACTTGATACTGACCTCCATAAGGATTATGTATACCATATATCAAAAGATTCTGACGAGTGGTTCTGGAGAAGAAGTTTTATACATTATTCCTCATATTGGACTGAGTTAAAATTCAGGCTACAATAAAGAGCCCAAGACTTGGTTTAACAAAATTAGTTCTAATCTCCCTAAGGATGCTGTGTACTAAATATCAAAAGATTCTGACTGGTGGATCTGAAGAAGAAGATTACTCCCCGTATTGCACTGTTAAAATTTGGGCCCCCATAGAAAGCCGAAATATTAACTGAGGGACTTGATTTGAATCTGCCCTTGTTGCAATGATGTTTACCAAATATTACAAGATTCTGACTGGTGGTTCTGAAGAAGAACGTTTTTAAAGATTATATCCCATATTGCCCCCCCCCCCCCCCCAGTTAAAATTTGGGCTTCTGTAAAGAGCCCAAATGTAAACAAAGGGACTTAATTTTAACAAACTTGTATGTGACCCTCCTATGGATGTTGTATACCATATATAAAAAGATTTTGATCAGTGGAAATTTAAATTTTTTTTGCAAATATGCTGACTCCGCAGTTTTTGATGCCCCCACCCCCACAGAACATCCTGACAAAACTGATGCCAATTGTTTCCCCTTTCTATTCTACTGATCCTATGGATGCTTCACACCAAATAACAGTTCTCTGTTCCATACAGTTTGGGAACTTTGGGCGTTTGAAAATATTTCTTTTTTTACATGAATCAAGCACTTATGATTCAATAATACCACATACCAAATTTGGTTCAAATCGGATCATCAGTTCAGAAAATAGAAATTTTGGATGGGGTCAAAAATCTTGCCCCTCCCATTACAAATTGCTCCACGAACTGTGTTTGAAGAAACTTGATTCTGCACCTCAAATAGAAACTCTGTACCAAATATCAAGTCGTTGTACCCACTGGTTCATGAGAAGATTTTAAATTTTCTTTAGCATTTTTGCCCACCTCCTCCCTAAGAGGCTGGGCAAGTTGATTGGAGCAAAAACAAAATCAATGTCAGAACAAGCAATCACTTCCAATTTAACTGAAATTGGTTCAGTGGCTTTGGAGAAGAAGGTGCAAACACCATGTTCAGAGACAACATAACGGACGATGGACGGTGAGTGATCACTTTAGCTCAGCTTGACTTTCGATCAGGTGAGCCAACAAAGGGCAGTGAAGAAGAACATGATTGAAAAAGGATGTATTTCACACACCAACAGATTGTAATCATTTTGTCTGCTGGGTCTGAAGAAAAAGAGCTTTGAAGAATATTCCTCATGTTGCACTTAGTTAAAATTTTGGTTCCATAGGGAACCGAAATATGAACCCATGAATTACTGTACCATATTGGGTTAATGCAACTCAATGGTCACGATTGGTCAGTGATTAAGAATTGGTCTTGGATCTAGGTTTGAGATGGTATCTCAGACTTCACGTTGTGGTTATTTTTGATAACCCAAATAGGATCAGACACTTAAAGGCTCTATGCATAAGACTAAAAAATAGACAGAATGTTATTTTAAATGTTTAATTATAATCTTAAGAAAATACTTGACAAATAGCCAAGGCGTCCATTAATAAACAATGTTGTGGTCAAGATACATTTCAAGAAAATGTTATAAGTAATTTCAACTCCAAGTTGCTGGTTTTTATTTCCACATCCTTTGGATTAAATAAACATCTTTACCCAATAAGGCAGTCAGTCATTATTTATAGCATTTAGATCAGGTTAAATTTCATGCAGAGCAAGTCTTAGAATTTGCAGTCCTATGCCCCAAAAGGGTTAACTTGACTTGCCCAATAGTGATATTATTCAAGGAAAATGTAATGCACAGTAAGACAGAGTTTACTGCTCTATGCACCATAAGGTAATTTCTTACTCTGTCCAACAGTAAGGATTTACTGTCGTATTTAGGAGGAGAGTGAAAAAGGGCCATAACTCTGGAAACAATATGTGGAAGAAACACGCGCTACACATGGAAAGGATTTTTATGTGAAGTCATGGATGAAAGTAGATCACAGTGAACTGGCTTGAATTTATAACAAACTGCTGTTAAATTCTACATACATACATACATACATGTATAAGAAACCGCTATTAACCCTTTGATACTTTTGTACGTGTTATTATGTATGAAATCAAACAGCACGTTGATACTTTGTAGTCATTGGTTTTATTATTTTTTGATTTTTTAAAGTTTTAGCCTCAAATTCCTATTTTTCCCGAATAGAGCACAGTGATAACCGTTGAGCCAAATGTTATCGCAGCTTAAAATATCAGTATAATCCTGCTGTCAAGACTTCTTAACTGGCTGGGTACTAGAAGCCACTATCAGGGCTTTCAGAATATGAGGATACCAGAGCAAAAGCCAACACTCTTCTTGCTTATGTTTCATAATAAAACTTAATATTACTATATTGCAACCACTATAAGCCTTGATATTTACGTTTGTCATTTGGAATTAGCATTGTTTTATGTTTCTATTTATGTTGATTTTGTATATACAAAGCAATCTCGCCTTTGTTCTGGTGAATTTGCTAAATAAATTTATCTTATCTTATTCAGCCAAACACAAATAATATTTTGTTTATATAAATTTTAATGTCTCAAAGGGTTAAATGCTGCAAACATACATACAGATCCACTGCTCTCCTATTGAATTTAAAAGAAACCTTTTTTGAATGCTGCATACGTATATGTAGATTCAGGGCCCTCCTGGATCCAGTAGTACAGTGGTAGTCATGAATTGGTTGTAATCCACCCATGGGGAGTGATGTTCATGCATGCGTTAACCAGGAAATAAAAATCATTATCAGCAAAATTTTAATTAATGAAGCAACCGGTTGTACCCGGTGCTTCATTAAGTAAATTTTTGATGATTATTCCTATAATTAGTGTTTGGAATTTATTATTGCATCCATTGAAATATTACCCATCCGTGGAAAGTGCCAGTCCATGACAGCCGTACTGTATCTGAAATATGGCCTGAATTTATAACAAACCATTGTTAACTGTTGCACATATCCATGCAATTTACTTTTTGGTGTTTAAGATCACATATTTCTGCAAAATGGTTAATCTTGACAGCAACATGGATATAAAGTCAAGTACAGCCAATCGTTTATACTAATGTTGCGCATTTTAGAGGACTTCCACCCCAGGCATTGGTTATTTTATCAGTAAAACAGTAAACAAGCACTTCTTCACTACCTAGGGTTCCCATGGGGAGCATTCATACAGGAATATTACAATAACTCCATGCACCACTTCATATGTCGCACACGCTTCATGTGCCCATTCCCTTGTGGGTACAAACCATAAGACAGGTGGATAACAGTGTGACATATAAGCCCGATAGACTGGGTGCTACTGTTGTTTTTATGATTATTATTATATATGAACGTATACACATGTCGCAAAAATATAAGATTATTTACTTACTCCATGCAGATCCACAACCCTCCTGGCTCTAGTAATATCTGAAATATGACTTGAACTAAAAACAAATCCTTGTTAGGCCCCACAAAGTAGAAAAAAAAAAATTTGTAATCATTTCTTTGCGATCAAAATTTCATGTTCTTCGTTTGTTTTATATTTTTGGCCTCCTAATCTACAGATTAGCCTGGGTGGTGGTGTATGTCGTCCCTGGAGTGCAAGAAAGCTAAAGCATTTCACAGCCTTCTTGCACTCAAGGGACAAATTTATCAATTTTATTAACTTGGGTAAAATATCAGACATAAACCATTTAATTTTTATTTTTTCAAGTTTGCATTGATTGTAAGAAGACAACATGTAGCAGCCAACAGGACCATGCAGGAGGGTCTGAGAAATATGTTTTTAACTTTTTTAGGCTTTAAATTCTGTATATATCAATGCAGATTCACGAACCTCCAGAAAATAGTAATATTGGAAATATGGCAGAGAAATGCCATGCACACCAAGTGAAGTCAAACATCAGAAACTAAGCGCAGTGACTCTTTTGGATTCATGATAAACATTTGACAAAAATGCACACACACAAGTTTCCAGGCATCAGGTCAAATAATATCCAAACTAAGATGACAGAAGGGCTCGTATCTTAAATGGTGTTCTTCTGGCCAGAAATATTTTGGTGCCAAGTTGAATTTTGCAATAATATCTCAAACAAGTTCATAAACTGTCCCAGCCCGATTTTTCGTTGCAGAGTTACAGGCTTAATTCATCAATTTTTATGAATTTTGAGCTCGTTAGTACAATAACTTGAACAAACATTCTCTGATTTGACTAATATTTGCCATACAGGTCTTTTGCAATAATATGTCAAGCAAGTTCAAAAACTGGCCCAGCCCAATTTTTCGTTATAGTGTTACGGGCCTTAATTCGTCAATTTTTACGAATTTTGAGATTGTTAGCGCAGCAACTTGAACAAACGTTCTCCTATTTGACTAATATTTGTCATTACAGATCTTTGGCAATAATATCTGTAGTGAGTTCGAAAACTGGCCCAGCCCATTTTTTCGTTGGGCCTTAAATTGACAATGTTTACGAATTATGAGCTCGTTAGTGTAATAACTTGAACAAACATTCTCCGATTTTACTAATATTTGCCATACAGGTCTTTTGTAATAATATCTCAAGCTAGTTCGAAAACTGGCCTGGCCCAATTTTTGGTTACAGAGTTACAGGCCTTAATTCGTCAATTTTTATGAATTTTGAGCTCGTTAGTGCAATAACTTGAAGAAACGTTCTCCAATTTGACTAATATTAGCCATACAAGTCTTTTGCAATGATAACTCAAGGAAGTTCGAAAACTGGCCTGGTGGAAATTTTTTACAAATTTTGAGCTCAGTATGATCACATTTCTGATTTTCAATAGAGAGTGCATGAAGAAAGTAGCCACAACTCGACACCTTCATTTCCGATGTGCACCTCTTGTTTTTTGATGCCATATGAATGATTTGAGTGTCAAATGGAATCTGATCAAAACAGAGAACAAATTAATCATGTGTCATCCCTTGGATGCAACAAGGCACCATCCGCAATGCTAAGACTATATTTAGACTTTCCCCAACCCAGTTTGGTAAAGACTCTTGTTATTCTTATTTTTCAAAATTTTTCTTCTCTATTTTTTTTTTCCTCCTTGAATTTTGTCTGTTGAACTGCTCAAAAATAAGCTGTACGATTTTGACCAAATTCGGCATACTTATGTAATGTCATAAAATCTCCTTTTTTAAATAATTTTTAATTTCAGCAGATATGTACAAAAACCGTTTTTTACAAAGTTTTTCTTTTTGACAAACAATATAATATATATATATGAATACATGTACATAAAATAATACACAATTTCTGGTTTCTCTGATGAGTTCTGGGTGTTTTGAGGAGATAATACTAGTGTCCGAAAACAGGGCGATGAACAGTGTGTACTGTCGTTACCAAAAAGTCTTAAAATATAGGGGTAGAATTGGACCTAAGAGGGGATACTAACGAGAACCGTGGATTCGACTAGGCTTCCCCTCCCGTCTCATTTAGAGGAGGCTAATACCAAGCAGGTCTTGTGGTTGCATACATCTCTCTTGAATGCACTTTGCCTGTTTTGACGAATATTTGTGTACAGACATTAATTCTAACGTACGGTATACCTTTATCTGCTCTAGGAAGCTTTTGAAGACAGGTGTACACCCCCTCACCTTGCAAGAATAAATAATTTTTTTAAAAAGTAGTACACACAGATTAGCAGCTGCTGATGGTACTTCCTGGTTTGGGAAACCTAGAAGCACATATTGTGGAGTAAGAGGGAAGGACAAAGCACAATTAATTCGCAATTTATCTTGAAGGTTCACGCGTATCGTCTTAGAATGATTGCATTCGAAAAACAGTTGCAAAAGGGTTTCTTTTGTATTGCTGCAGAAGGAACATAGTTCCGTTTCAGACAGTTTACTTTTAAGCAGTTTGGAGTTGGTATAAATCGATCTGTGCAATATTTTGTATTGGAGGCTTTGAAGGTAGGGGTCATCACTAATAGTAAAAGAATTCTTGTATATCGACTCCCAGTCTGTCGGTTGGAGGTCGATACCCAAGGACTCTTCCCACTTTTTCTGGGATTCATAAGGTCTCGAAGCAGCTAACTTTAAAAAGATGGGGTAGGAAGTTTGGCACGTTTTCTTCGACATATTCAATAATTCAACGTATTCCTTTCTTGTGGTTGGGATTCTACGTGTCTCTTTTATTGCTTCTTTCCACGGCTTTGGTATTGCATTAATCACTCCTTGGTAAATTGTGAGGGCGTCTCGAGGTTGTACTTCCTTGAAAAAAGAGGGAAACTTAAAAAGCCTCCTGATCGTTGATAAAAAAGATATCCTTTCTACACCATTTTTCAAGGAAATAGGGTCGATAATTGATTTGTATTTTTTCATTATAAAATAATGGTTCACACAGAATATCTTCAGGGGCTGAGGTAGCATTTGTATCTAGTAGGGACCATATGTGTACTACATTCTTCCAAAAGGTATTTAATTTTTCTCAAACCTTTAGAAGTCCTTCCTTGTGTAAATACCAAATTTTGTAGGCGCCTTGATCTTCAAAATCGGCTAAAAACCAAAGTTTTCCAGGGTGCCAGTGTGCCTGGGTCTAAAAGCCTTTTTATCCAGCTAACTTTTAAAGAGTAGCTGTACGTTTTTATATCCGGGAATTTAAGTCCTCCATATTCTATCAGACTGATTAATGTACGGCGTTTCGCTTTTTCGTTTTTGCCCGTCCAAAGGAACTTGTAAAATAGAGTCTGTCGTCTACATATAATATTTTTAGGTGGATCTGGGAGAACTGTCAAGCAGTGTATTAGCATTGGGAGAGCAAGGGTTTTAATAACTACCGTTTTGCCAATAAGTGTCAGATTTCTGAATGACCAGTCACTAAGAAGTTTTTCAATTTTTCCCATCTGATTAAGGTGTAATTCTCGCTAAACAAATTATATTCGATTCCTAAAATTTTAAAGGCGTTGTTGTGATTCCATTTAACATTTTGTTGTGTAGGGGTTTCGTCACCACAACCCCGTTTTGCCCCAATCCATATCACCTCGGTTTTATCAAAGTTTACCTTTAATCCAGAAATGTTTGAAAACGAGTTCACTGTTTCAAGAGCTATATCTAATGAGTGTCCGTCGTCGGTCAGAAAGAGGGTGGAGTCGTCCGCTTATTGGCTAATCAAATATTCGGAGTTGTTTATTTTAATACCATTTATGTCCGGGTTATATTTTAGTGCTGCACTCAGGATTTCCGCGCAGAGTATAAACAAGTAAGGGGAAAGTGGATCTCCCTGCCTCACACCTCGCCCCAACATTACTTTTTCAGAACAATGCCCGTTATTTAGAATATAACTGTAAATATTGTTATAGAATGTTTGAAACCATCTGATGATCGAAGAACCAAAGTTTAAAAAACGTAAGGTTTTCAAAATAAAGGACCACTCCAAGGAATCAAAAGCTTTCTCGAAATCCAGTAGTGTTAAAATTCCTGGAATATTTTGTTCCTCACATTTTTCAAGTTGGTCAAAGATTAATCGGGTTGATTCTCCAATATATCTCCCCTTTACAAAGCCAAGTTGTGTTTCAGATATTAACTGTTGTAGGACCGTTTTGATGCGATTGGCTATAGCAGCAGAACCGATCTTAAAATCTACGTTTATGAGGGATTGGTCTCCAGTTTTTCAAAAACATTTTCGGTTTGTTTCGTTTCGGTATACATATTATGAAACCAGTTCGCTGGGTGGTTGAAAGTTCTTTTGCAGAATAACCAAAGTTCAAGGAGTTGATTAAATACATACTAATGTCATTCCAGAAGAATTTGTAAAATTCGGCTGTAAAGCCATCTGAGCCTGGAGATTTGTTATTAGTCATTTGTTTTAGGGAGCTTGAGCATTCTGCCTTAGTGGGTGGACCTTCAAGGGAATTTTTTTCATCTTCTTCTAAGAAGTTTTGAAATGGGTTTTCAAAATTAAAGAATGTGTTTTCGACTTGTTTAAGTTTGTCAGCAGATGTCATTTTTGAGGCATACAGGTTTTGGTAAAAAGGTTTTCTGTTCAGATATTATTTCCTGCAAGTCACTTGTTTCTGTACCATCGGATTTTATTATTTTGGGAATTTCGTAGCTTTCTCCCCCTCCACTTTCCATTTAGCTTTGGATCGAAGAATTATCCCCTGTACCTTCTTGTCTCTGATTGACTTTAGTTCTATTTCCAGAGATTCGATTTCTTCGGTAACAGATAAGTCGTCCTTGTCGAGGTTCTCGTTCAAGATTCTTAGTGTTTGTTCGATTTCAGATTCCCGTTTGTTGGACATTCGTTTTAAGTTTGCGGAATAAGAGATAGTTTTCCCTCTTATCATGAGTTTCAAAGTCTCCCAGAACAGCTCATCGTCGATTGTTAGTCTATTATTATTATTATTATTATTTTCGGCAGTGACAGTAGCATTACTGGTAGTGACAGCTGTTGTACTGTACTGGTCAGTTGTTTCTGCTATAGTCCGTTTTACTACATTTATGTATTCTTGGTCATTTAGAAGGCTGTTATTGAACTTCCAAAAACCTCTCCCCCGGGGCTGGTTAAAGAAGGATAGGCCGATACTTATAGGGTTATGGTCTGATTTATATCGAATTTGGATGTTTATCATTTGGAAAAATATGTGCAAATCACTTGACATAAGAAAGTAATCCAGTCTAGCCATTTTGTTTTCAGGGCCCCTCCAGGTATAGCGTCTAGATTCGGGATTTTCTATCCTCCATACATCATGTAAATCTAATTTTTGCATACACTGTAAAATTTTCTCATTTGCTTTGACATTATTTCTGTGCTTATAATTTATCGTATCCATGTCATAGTTCTGGGGTACATTCTAGTCTCCTTCTATTAAAACTGAGGAGTTACCCATTTCTTCTATTTTAGAGAATGTGTTTTCATAGAAGCCCGGGTTGTCATCATTTGGTCCATATACAACCGATATTGTTAATCTTTGTTCCTGTATAGTTATATCGAGTACAATATAATTACCTCTGGGGTCTACAATCGACTTGTTTATTGAATATCCAAACGAATTTTTGAACAGAATTGCCGTTCCTCTACTTGAGCTTGAGTAAGAGCAAAAGACCGCTTCATATCCCCACTCGTTTTTCCATATCTGTTCAACCTCGGGACAAGAATGAGTGTCAAGGAGAGTGATATCAAATTTATTTCTGCAACGTTCGAAGATGCCCCGCAATTTGATAGGATCAGAGGAGAGACCTCGCCAGTTCACACTGCCAACTGTGATTTTAGTCATGTTGAAATTTCAGAAGACTAATCTCGCTATAACACCCATCGGCACATGTTGTACTGAAACAAAAATTTAACTGAAAACAACAGAAGAATAAATGTACATATCTGAGAAGGTTTGGGTTTTTTTGGTAACAAAAACAAATTTTCTAACAATAACATGTTTTCCGGGTATCAGATTCACCAGCTCGAAAGCTCCCTAATTTCTTTAATGAGTAACCAGCATTAATTTGCTTCTAAGAAGTTGTCGAAATAAACAGGTGCCAACATCACACAACCTCCATAATTGCACCTCAGAGAACTGCATTTTTGGGTTTTGATTTAGCTATGATACTAAACGGGCTAAAAAGAATCATTAGCACTCCCAAAAACCCGGCAATTTGACGGTTGGCAAATTGCCACATCTTCTAAAAAGCCAGTGATTCATTCCAGCCAGTTATATTAAAAGATAGGAAAGACAATTTCAGAAAATACACCTCAAAACCTCCATAGTATTGACTCCTGGTTTACATTTGTAATAAAGCATGCATTCTCGGAAACGGATGTGGACTGGCAAGTGTGACCGATTATGAAAAAAGATTACAATGTATAGTGAGTGAACAGAAGGGTTGAGTGACCTGGCAGTACCAGCGGACGGACGAACAAATAAACGAATCGACGAATAAATGGACGAATGGGTGAATGGGTGAATGAGCGAACGAACGAATGGATGAATTCGATTGGGGGTTGTCCAGTCAATATTTTCAAAGTGCAACCTCGTGGCTGCACGTTGAAAAAACTGACTGGTCACGATTCTGGGCAGGAAATGAAGCCCGCCAGGTTTCAAGGATTAAACCCCCTCACGGGTATGTGTTTGAGGGAAACTGCTAGGAAAGCAGCACAAAATCTTATATAGTTGCAATGTGAGTGCTTGGTGAAATCATAGGCCCGACAAGTGATCGTCCATCATGTACTTTGATATTCTAGGATCAGAGAGCTCCTTCCAGATGTGGACACATATTCAATTTGCCAGGGCGGCGTCATTTGTTCGAGAACATGAATGAATGAATGAATCTAATCAACCATAAGATCACTCAGGCATTCCCTCAGTCAGTTCATCGATTAATCAGTTCAAGCCATCAATACATGGATTACTCAATTATTTCTAATCTTATCGGGGTTTTGAACTTGAAAGCGAACACAAAAGGGTGTATTTTGCGAAAGCCCTGTGAGAGGACAGCGGTCAATACACATATTACGTATGTGAATATGTAAATTAGGTTGTCTTATTCCTTCGAACACTGGTGGTATCTTCCATCCTTGGTCAATGGCAGCAGTTAGTAGAGTCCATATTTATTATTTGGGGGAAGACTAACCAATATATTCAGGTTATAATGTAACATGTTCCTCGGCTGGAAAGGAGGCCTCTCGGTTTCAAAGGGCCAAAGACCCTCACAGGTATGTTGTTGAGAGAAATTGCTAAGAAAGCGGCAATCACTTTTATATAGCAGCAAATGAGTGCTTGGTGAAATCAAAGGCCCGACAATTAATCGTCCACATGACCCTTGGTATTTAAGGGTCAAAGAGCTCCTTCCAGCTATTGCCACGCATTCAATTTGCCAAGGCGGCATCATTTTATGGAACAAGAACGTAACCGTGGTGAATGAATGAATGAATGAATGAATGAACAAAATCTAATTGACCATAAATTTACGCAAGCATTCCTTCAATCAATCCATCGATTGGTCAGTTCAAATCAGTGCATGGATTACCTGATTATTTTTAATCTTATTGGGGTTTGTTTCTTTAAAATGCATACAAAGAAAGTATTCTGCAAAAGTCCTGTGTGAGAACAGAGGTCCATGCACGTATGCATGTATGCGAATAATTAAATAAATGAAGTAATCTTATCCCTTTGAACACTGGTAGTATTTTCCACGTCAGTTCAATGGCAGCAAAAAGAAGAGTCCATTTTTTTTTTTTTTGAGAGAGGGGGGGGGGGGGGGGGGGGGGTGTAAACCAATTAATATTTTCAAACGAGCAGCGTTAAGACTGCACGTTGAAAACATCGATTGGTCTACCCACCACATTGATTTTTCAGGCATCCTACTCTTTCAAGTTATAAAGTAACATGTTCCTGGGCTGGAAAAGCGGCCTCTCGGGTTCCAAGAGTTAAAGACCCTCACGGGTATGTGGTTGAGAAAAACGACCAGTAAAGCGACAAACAATGTTATATAGCGGTAAATGGGTGTTTGGTGAAACCATAGGCCTTATTACTCATCGTCATCCTGTACCTTTCAGCTACAGTCAAATAATTGTTTGATGTCTCGGAGAGACAAACTGAACGAATAGTGTTTTAACAGTCTACATGCTATATTCAAAATATAAAAAGAAAAAGTTTTCAGATTCTGAAACACTATGCCCATTTACCCCCAATACCACCCCCCTCCCCAGAATGTAACTGTGGTGCCCTTTGAAAGAATGAATGAACCAATTAATTATTGCATTAGTTAATTAATCAACCAGTCAATCAGTTAACATTAACCCAGGACTGAAACTAAAAAAAAACACATACAGACGGTGGTCATTTGATGTATTAAAAAATATACATGTATTAGCGACTGAAAAAAAGAAAAAGAGAAGAGTTATCTCAAATTACGTTTTGATGTCTCTAAGAGACAAACTGTACGGATAGTATTTTGACAGTTCACTTGATTTCTTCAAAATATAAAAACAAATATTTTTCAGATTCTGAAACACTATCCCCACTGACTCTCAATACCCCCCCCCCCCCCCCCACCAGAACATAACTGTGGTATCCTTTGAATGAATGAATGAATGAATGAATGAATGAATGAATGAATGAATGAATGAATGAATGAACTAACTAATTATTTAACTAGTCCGAAAATCAACCAAACAAGCAATCAATTGGTTATTAATCCAGGACTGAAACTAAAAAAACAAATACATGTACAGACGGTGGTCAGTTAATGTATAAAAATAGACAGATATATTAACAAGAAATATTTTTCAGATTCTGAAACACTATCCCCATTGACTCTCAATACCCCCCCCCCCCCCCCACCAGAACATAACTGTGGTGTCCTTTGAATGAATGAATGAATGAATGAATGAATGAATGAATGAATGAATGAATGAATGAATGAATGAATGAATGAATGAATGAACTAACTAATTATTTAACTAGTCCGAAAATCAACCAAACAAGCAATCAATTGGTTATTAATCCAGGACTGAAACTAAAAAAAACAAATACATGTACAGACGGTGGTCAGTTAATGTATAAAAATAGACAGATATATTAACGAATAAAGAGAAAAAAAAGTTATCTCAAACAGCGTTTTGATGTCTCGAAGAGACAAACTGAACGAGTGGTGTTTTAACCGTCCACTTGCAGTCTTTAGAGTATTGTAAGTAATATTTTTCAGATTCTGAGAAAAAGAGTTATCTTAAATAACTGTTTGATGTCTCGAAGAGACAAACTGTACGAATAGTGTTTTGACAGTCTACATGTACTTGTTATCTTCCGAATATTAAAAAAAGAGAAAAAAAACATTTTCAGAGTCTGCAACACTATCCCCATCGACCCCAATACACACCCCCTTCCCCAGAACGTAACTGTAGTGTCTAATCAACTAATCAAGCAATCAATCAGTTATCTACTTTTTGATGTCTCGGAGAGACAAACTAAACGGAGAGTGTTTTGAAAATCTTCTTGCTATCTTCAAAATATAAAAATAAATATTTTTCAGATTCTGAAACGCTATCCCCATGACCCCAGTAACCCCCCCCCCCCCTCCCCAGTCACTACTACTCGGTGTGTAGATACATTGGATGAGATTAACTGAATAAATATTTATGATGTGTTTCAAACACAAAGTTCACCACGCAAACGTGGCACGATTAACAATTACCTAACCCAACTATTTGAAGAAACACGGCTCGCCTGCTCTAAAAAAGAGACTAAAACACTCAATTTTCTTCCCCCAAACCACAGCCTATGACCCATCGCTGGAAAGGGTCATTCCAGTGAGGGTCACGGGCTATGACCATGAAGAAAGAAAAAAAAAAAATTTAGAGAGATTTTTAAAAATAGTGCTGGCAGTTTTTTGCATTTGCCGTTAAGAAGTTGGGAAGAGGATCAAATGACAAAAATTACATTTAGGGACGGGTGGTAGGTTCGACTGAGGGGCTTGGCATATGGTTATGTTAACAGACAGGTGGCTGGTAACTGTCGTTTACTTCTAAGCTGTGGACTGAAATGTAGAGGTCGTAAAAAGGAAATGTGAGATCAACAGAGTGTGAGTATTTGTCACCCCCTGCAACATCTCACAGCCCATTTACCGCCGCCCAACCACCAAACTCAAGCGTCCACCCATGCGTGATGGATGGATGGATGGATGGATGGATGGATGGATGTGGGTGGGTGGATGGATGGATGGATGGATGGATGGATGGATTTAATACACTTACATTACATATTGTAATATACAGTTCAGTTTTCAAGTCTATTTAACTCTTCTTCCTTGAATATTTTCACCATCCTACCTGTTCTCTTCAACTTAGCGAGAATGTTTCCCTCAGTGGACCACGCAGTCTCCACTGCCTCACTCTGCACTGTTTTTGAAAGTAAACTTTGTTTTTTTTTTGGTCAGGTCCTCTTTGATCACTATTTTTGTTCCTTTCCGCATTCTTCGCTTACGAATCGTGTCCATTTTACATCTATGTCTCCGTGAAATAAATTTAACGATGACAGGCCTCGACTTGTCAGCCGAGAACTTTCCAAGTCTATGTGCGATACTGATATCTGTATTATCGATCTGAAGTTCGAGCTTTCCTTTCAGGATGTTGTGCACTTTAACTACGCATTCTTCGACTGTTTCGTTCTTATCTCCATCCGGCACTCCATATATTCTCACACTACACTTTCTGGTATACTGTTCTAGATCATCCAGTTGTTCACGAGTCGCTTCTATCTCGGCCTTTGCACAGGCCTGGGCCTTTTTTCGATTTTTAGTTCATATTGAACTATGATGAAAAATCAAAGGCCACAGTGTTAAATAAACAGTTGCAATCTGTTTTTAGCCCCAAATCCCCATTTAGCATAGATTCTTATTGCAAAAGACTTCAAGATATGCTTGATCGCAAAGAAATATCTCTGCTTGAATATCAAACATCTCCCAGAATGCCGGACATTAACATAAGTGCAAATGGTATTGAAAAACTCCTATCAAATTTAAAACCACACAAGGCATCGGGCCGGATCAAATCAAACCCATAGTACTCAAAACACTATCAAAGGAACTTTCACCAATTATTGAAAAAATCTTTCAAAAATCCATCGATGAGGGATCGTTACCTTCCCAGTGGAAAACTGCAAACGTAGCGCCCATTTTCAAAAAGGGTGATAAGTAGATCCTGCCAATTATAGGCCCATATCCCTGACATGTGTACTCTGCAAAACACTGGAACATATTGTCTCATCCTCAATCATCAAACAGTTTACAAACCTTGGCATCCTATACCACCTACAGCACGGTTTCCGAGAAAAGAGATCCTGTGTAACCCAACTAGTAATGCTTATAAATGACCTCCTTCTGTCAGTATATAACAAAAAGCCAACCGACCCAATTTTACTAGACTTTAGTAAGGCCTTTGATAAAGTCCTACTGAAAATGCATAACTATGGAATACGCGGCCAAACTCTCAAATGGATTAAAAGCTTCCTAGATAACCGTTCTCAATCCGCAATTCTAAACGGCACATGCTTGGAACCCATACCGGTCTCACCCGGAGTCCCCCAGGGGTCCGTGCTTGGACCATTGCTCTTTCTAGCATATATAAACGACCTTCCCCAAGACATCCAATCCAAAGTGCGCCTTTTTGCAGACGATACTGCTATATACTTGTCACTCACTTGTGTAAATCAGTCAAGGACCCTTCAAAACGATCTGGCAACCTTAGAAAAATGGGAAATGGACTGGGATATGCAATTCAATCCTTCAAAATGCCAAGTCATACATGTCACTAGAAGGAAACATCCTATACCCTCCAAATACCTTTTACATAATACCCTGTTACAATCAACTTCACCGGCTAAATACCTTGGTGTGGACATCTCAGACGATCTCTTCTGGGATACACACCTAAGCAGAGCAACAAAAAAGGCAAATCAAACGCTTGGTTTTCTTCGCAGAAATTTAAAAGTAAAATCTGAGTCCCATGGCTTACCAAACCCTGATTCGACCCCAGTTGGAATACAGCTCTGAAGTCTGGTCTCCCAACACACAAACCCAAATCGACCAACTTGAAGCAGTCCAAAGAAGATCAGTGCGCTGGGTAAAATCTGACTTCAGACGCACATCTAGTGTCACAGAAATGCCCCAGACACTTAAATGGCGACGTCTGGACCTCCGGCGTATTAACTCTAGACTGTCCCTCATGTACAAAATAACACACAATCTAGTTGCTATCCCCATTGGTGGCTATCTAACCCCGATAACAAGAAGATCTCGCCATGACCACCCAGACAAATTACAGCAACCACAGACTACTACAAGTACTCATTCTCCCTAGGACTTTATATCATTGGAATGCCCTCCCACCTCTTATCCCCTCCCTCCCTACCCTTGATCAATTCAATATGGCTTTTAGTCATATTGATCATGTCTCACCGTAGCCTTGCTTCCTCCAGCTTTTACTTTTTAACCAAATTTTTCTGATCTTATCTGTATATAGCTTTGGGCCTGTTACTATACTATAATATTCTTTGTGGCTGACGCGCCGAATGTCTATGTCCCAGCGAGGGGTTCGACATAAGTGGAAGTTAGATAGATAGACAGATTATCGCTTAACTCGTTCACTTGAAATCTCAGGCTGTCATTTTCTTCTCCTAATGAACTTATCTCAGTTGATAATTTTGCAACTGTCTCTATTTTGAACTTTTCAATGGCACTTGCTACATATTCCAAGATAGATTTCTGAAAGTCTGCCAATGAGGCGTCAAATTTTTCATTTGTTAAAACGTTCTGAAGTTTTCTGTTGATTTCGCTTATTTCTTTTTCCATTTTTAGTTTTGGTAGAGTATTTTGCGGCTGTGCAGAGATCGGGTTTGATTTAGCTTTCTTTGTTGGTGGTTTTGATGTCTTTTTCGATGAGCTATCCTTTTTGTTTTGAGCACAAACTGTTTTCACTAAAAAACTGCCCTGGGAGTTGGCCTCACTGGGGGCGAGGTCTCTATTGTCAATGCTTGCGTCTATATCACTAGAATCGGCTCTGACTTTCCGTTCGGGTTTAGTCGAATCGCCACTATTACTCATGTTATGGTGAGAATACAAGGCTTTTGAATCTCCGAAATCCAGAACAAAACAAATTAGCAAAAGTAAATTAATTAACCAAGTCATCCAGATCAACAGACAGACAGGTATTTTTTCGAATTGCAGTGTTCAAGCCACTTGATCACTAGATGAACATCGTTAATTTTTCACACCTTTATGGTTGGTCTCCTTCCATTCAATAACTGAAACTGAGCTGGTAAATCCGACAAGGTCATGTTTCCAGTGTAAATTACATGGCTCCTTATTCAATCTCTGAATATAAAAATCATGTAATGGCTGAAAATAACGAAAATCCAAAAAGAAGGCTCAGCAACAATGTTTTTTGTTCAAACTTCTTCTGTAGTCCTTCTATAGTCCTTCGCACACCAACATTGCGACTTTTGTGTAATGTAGAATTAGACAACTTTAGAAAAAAAAGATATTTCGTGAGCAAAAAACTACATGCCTTTTACTGGTCACGTGACCACTTCGCTCTCAATGTCATAAAATCTCGTGAATTGCGGCATCGCCATGTCTGTGAAAACGCGTATTTTCAAAATATTCTGCCAAAACCATAAAAATTTCAACATTTTCAAATGTCTCAAAATTGTTTACAGTTATTTAGCTCAAATTTTCCACACATTTAGAGCATAATATAATACACCACGAACACCACTCAAATTTTTCAACTTTAAACCCCTTTGGCCAAAGATGACATGAATATAGAGTTTTTCTTCAAAATTGACCAACTTCAAGAGCAAATTTCTCTAATTACAAGGTTGTTGTAACAATTATTTTGGTATGGATAGATGCAACAATGATTGTGGAAGAAAGTTACTGTTTTCTTTTTAATATCAGATTTAACTATCAAGCACAATGAGGGCGAGAATAAGAGTACAGTTTGAAAATGCAAAAAATTAGCCAAATTTGATTGCTTTTTCTATCATTTTGGAAAGGGTTAATTTCAAACACTTTTTATGTACGTATTCACAATTGACTACCAAGCATATTTGCTGTTGTAAGTGTGGTTGAAAAGTTTAACCCCATCCCATACTGGTTGCATAAAAGTAGGTACCGCCCAAAACAACTCAATTTTTTTCAGAATTTGGTAAGTTTAGGTGACGATTTACTCTATTTTTAATTGATTGAGCTCTGAATGTTTTGTATAGCTGCATTCAGCAGTCAAAGCATGACAAATTTTGTTCTATATGTTATTATTAAAAGTTTAACCCTTAGCACATTTGAGACTTGCCATAAGGGTAATCTCTTAATAATTGTTATTTTCTCCAACATTTACATGCACTTTCTCAGCACTGGAGCCACATTGTCTCAAAACTTTTTCCATGAGAAGATAGGGCATTCATCCAAGAACAATTTTGCTGTTATATGTTTTATTCCAACTTTTAACCCTCACCCATTCGTCAGGCCTTGAATTGGAGTACCCTCAACTTGTACATGTTCATCCAAATACCAAGATTCAAGATTAGTCCATGTCTCTTTTCAGACACCCAGTCTGTGATTGATGTTCATACATTAAGAGCATAATATGATACACTAAAATCACCACACAAATATTTTAAAATTAACTCCAACTGGCCACAAATGATATGAATATTGCATTTTATCTTCGATATTGACTAACTTAAAGCGCTAATTTCTTTAATTGCAGTGTTGTTGTAACAATTATTTTTGTATGCATAGATACAACAATGCTGGCAGAAGATAGTTACTGTTTAGTTTTTAATCTCATCGTTAACCCTCAAGCACAATGAGGGTAAGATTTCCATTCGTAAATGCTAAAATTAGCTAACTTCGGTTACATTTTCCTGTCATTTTGGAAAGGGTTAATTTTAGATACTTTGTTTTGCTATAGGTAGAGATGCTTAATGAACAAATCCGCTGCTGTAAGTTATGATTTGGGGCTTAACCCAAAACATGCTTTGGCCACGTAAAGAATAGTATTGGCTGACAAAAATGGATTTTCCGTGAATTTTGCAAACATCTGTACTCATTTCCTCTAATTGCAAGGTTGTTGTAGCAATTATTTTGGTATGGATAGATGTAACAATGATTACAGAAGAAAGTTACTGTTTACTTTTAAATCTCAAGATTTAACCCCCAAGCGCAATGAGGGTGAGAATAAGAGTACCATTATAGAATACCAAAAATAGCCAACTTTGGATGCTTTTTGTCTATCATTTTGGAAATGGATAATTTCAAGCGCTTTGCTTTGCTATATGTAGTCTGCATTTTCACATTGGAAAGTTGGGAAAACCCGTAATTTGTCCAACAAATTACAATTCTCTAGTTTAATTTAGTGTTTTAAGTCTTTTCTTGACTTTTAAAAAAAAAGTTGGCATGCATCAGTTTTACATAATGTCTAATCAATGCTAAAAATTTGAAACAAAAGTGTCAAAGCATCTCAGAGATACAGGTGGTAACAGGACACACCAACACAATATATACAAATATGACTGAAAAAAGCTTAAATTCGTCTAATTTGCATAACTTATGTAAGAGAAAAAACCTTTCTGTATGATATGTTATTTGTTTTATGCTGCTACACCTCCATACCAAAATTACTGAAATCGTGAATGTCGTTTAGACATTCTTGGCAGAAAACTAATTACACATAGTTTCCAACAAAAATTGCCGTCAGTTGGCCATCTTGAATTTTTTTTTCAACACAATTTATGTGCATCAATTTTACATAATGTCTGATCACTGCTGAAAATTTGAAATAAAAGTGCCGAAGCGTCTCTGAGATACAGGTGGTATAGTAAAAACAAAAAAGGCTGAAAAAAGCTTAAGTTCGCCTAATATGCATACTTTATGCAAAAGAAAAAAAATGTGTATGATATGTTATTTATCTTATGTGGAAAATTTGAAATGCCAACAATCAACCAGAGGGACAGACAGATTGACAGACAGACAGACAGACAGATGGAGTGCAATCCATAAGTCCCCTTCATGGTGAAACTGTGGGGGACTAATAAAAAAAAGTAAAAGGCCATTATCAGACATGTTTACCTCAGAAAATTTTTTTCAGGGAACTTGGTGCTGATTTTCAGGGAAATTGGATGAATTTCAGGGAAACATACGTGCTCGCACAATATACATAAGAACTAAAAAAATAACAGCTCTTGGACCAGCACTTGCACTAGGTTGCACCCAGTAGTTCATAGGCTAAACATTTGCTGATGCTCATTATGCCATATTAAATAAAAGTGTCAATGACACTGAAGCTCAACTTGACAAACTTGAACTTGGTAAGTTATAAGTGAGATGGCAAAATTGAAGATCATTGGTACCAATGTTATTTGGTGAAATTTCAAAATAACAGCATTGTGTGTGCACAATGTCAGAGTAATCCCTACATTTTTAAATGTATACTGTAAGACTGGCTAAAGGAAGAATGTTGAAACACAAATGCATTAAGTTCAGCGGTTATTGTAAATTGCAACTTTTTTTCACAGAAATGAATGCTAATGAGTAGCTCTAATCTAAAGGTCTCACACCAAGTTCAACTAGAGGTACTGTGAGCAAGCTCACAAAGTGATACCCCCCGAATGTATACGTTAGATTATCTCCCCTTGAAAACGTCAGAATGGAATTATATTGCTTCATGCACATCTTCATATGGAGTTCTTCCATTGTGTAAAGTTTCATGAAAATTCTTCAAACGGTTTAGGAGGAGTTGCGCTTATAATGATGGACAGACAGACGGATGGACGGACAGATGGACGGACGGACAGGGTGATTCCTATATACCCCCCCAGTTTGTGGGGGGGGGGGGGGGTATAAAAACAATCCCCTGATAAATGTGGCCTGTAGGTCATGTCAAAGAAGAATGATGATGCACAAATGCAATAAATTCAAAGATTGTTGCTAACAGCAACAATTTTTGATGGAAATGAAAAGAAAATCGATAGCTTCTATCTTTGTCACCCTGCATAAGCATACAGAGTTTCAAAACAACTTGATTATTATTTATTATTATGTATTGGTGTTTAAGATCACATACTTATGCTCAATGGCTAATCGTGACCGTGACAATTTTACGGGTGGAGGAAGCCGAGTACCCGGAGAGAACCACCGAGCATCGATGAGCAACTGTCAGCTCATCAACATTCTAACTCTGTTCAAGCTCCGTTCAAGCTCCGTTCAAGCAGCGGTTGAAGATATGTGCACCATCAACGTGCAGTACACCTTAGTACACGGCGTGATCGTGCCACCATGTAGCCAACCAGGATAAAGTGCCTTGCCCAAGGACACAACATGGGTCGTCCTGGACGGGGATCGAACTCGGGACCTCTGGCACTGAAGTGCAAGTCTACCACTAAGCCACCACACACCCAACAACCTGATAATGAATGCTCCCTCTGGGGCGTGGTGGCTCAGTTGGTAGAGGTACAGGCCGCAAGCCGAGAGGTTCTCGGTTCGAATCCCACCTGCGGCAACTGCGCTGTGTCCTTGGGCAAGACACTTCACCCCCATTGCCCACGTGGGGGCACGGTGACGCTGTGTACTAAGGAGTACTGCAACCAATGCTAACCCTGCTTGTGTGGAGTTAGTATGTTGGGGAGCTGACAGTTGCTCGCCGTTGCTCGGTGGTTCTCTCTGGGTACTCCGGCTTCCACCACCCGTAAAACTGTCGTGGTCATGCTTAGCCATTGTGCAGAAATATGTGACCTTAAACACCAATAAATAAATGCTCCCTCTGAGGCATGCCAAAGGAAGATGTGGCTATGCTTTTTTCTCTCTTTTTTATGGAAATTCATAAATATACCCTGCAAAGAGTGCAAAAGGGATAAGTTGCTGCACAAATGCAGTAATTTCAAAAGCTGGTGATAACGACAATAATTTTTTATGGAAATGAAAAAAATCTAGAGGTCACCCCGAACACACATACCAAGTTTCAAAGTGATCGGATCATAAATGTGCCCTGAAGGGTGTGCCAAAGGGAAATATTGAAGTCTGACTAAACTAAATTCAAAGGTCATTGCTAGCGGCAAAATTTTTTGACAGAAATGGAAGAAAATCGATAACTCCCATATAGATATCACCGCACACAAGCACGCCAAGTTTCCAAGCGGTTCAATCATAAATGTGCCCTGCATAGTGTGTCAAAGGGAAATATTGATGCACAACTGCACTAAATTTTTTACTAAGTTCATCAGATGGCAACTATTTTTGATAGAAATGGAAGAAAATCGATAGCTCCCATCTAGAGGTCCCCCAAACAAGCACATCAAGTTTCAAAATGATCAGGTCAAAAATGTGCCCTGCAGAGTGTGCCAAATGGAAATATTGATCCATAACTGCACGAAGTTGATTGAAGGTCGTTGCCAGCAGCAAAACTCTTTGACAGCAATTGACGAACATCGATAGCTCCAATCTAGAGTTAACTCCAAACAAACATACTAAGTTTCAAACCATTCTGACCATAAATGTGCCCTGTAGGGCATGCCAAAGGAATATATTGATGCCTGACTAAACTAAGTTCAAAGGTCGTTGCCAGCAGCAACAGTTTTTGATGGAAACGGAAGAAAATCGACAGCTCCCATCTAGAGGGCACCCCAAACATGCATGCCAGGTTTCAACACAATTCAATCATAAATGTGCCGTGTAGGGTGTGCCAAAGGGAAATATTGCGGTCTGACTTAACTAAGTTCTAAGAACATTGCTCAGCGGCAACATTTGTTTGAATAAAAATTGAAGAAAATCGATAGCTCCCATCTAGAACTCCCCCACCCCCCCCCACCCCAAACAAGCATACCAAGTTTCAAAGTGACCTGGTAAAAAATGTGCACCACTGCTGGATGTGCCAAAGGGAAATATTGATGCATAACTGCACTAAGTTCATCAAAAGTCGTTGCCAGCGGCAACATTTTTTTGACGGAAATTGCAGCTCCAATCTAGAGGTAACACCAAACAAGCAGACAAAGTTTCAAACCGATCTGATAAAAAATGTGCCCTGTATGGTGTGCCAAATGAATATATTGAAGCCTAAGTTCAAAAATCGTTTCCAGTAGCAAAATTTTTATGGAAATGGAACAAAATCAATAGCTCCCATCTAGAGGTCACTTTAAACAAGCATGCCAGATTTCAAAGCAATCCGATCATAAATGTGCCATACAGGGTGTGCCAAAGGGAAATTTTGATGCATAACTGTACATCAAAGGTCATTGCCAGCGGCAACATTTCTTGGCGGATAACGAAGAAAATCAATAGCTCCCATCTAGAGGTAACCCCAAATAAGCACATCAAGTTTCAAACTGATCTGATCAAAAATGTGCCCTGTATGGCATGCCAAAGGAATATATATATGCCTGACTAAACTAAGTTCAAAGGTCGTTGTCAGTGGCAACATTTTTGACAGAAATGGAAGAAAATCAATAGCTCCCATCCAGAAGCCACCAAAACAAGCATGCCAGGTTTCAAAGCAATCTGATGATAAACGTGACCTGAAGGGTGTGCCGAAGGGAAGTAGTGAGGTCTGACTAAACTAAGTTCTAAGAACGTTGCCAGTGGCAACATTTTCTGACAGAAATTGAAGAAAATTGATAGCTCCCATCTAGAGGTCACCCCAAACAAGCATACCAAGTTTCAAAGTGATCTGATCATAAATGTGACCTGCGAGGAAATTGTGGACGTATGTACATACGTACGTATGCCCGGACGTACGTACATATATACGTACGCCGACGGACGAGAAGTGATGGCAATAGCTCAGCTTGAATTTGTCAAGTTGAGCTAAAAATCATTGGTTCAAATACTTCATCTCCCTTTTTTTACCCCCCTCCACCCCTTTCCTGCTACTCCCCCCCCCCCACCCCCCCCCCCCCCCCCCCCCCACAGACATATCTCAGCTTGTTCGGTGTTCTGTCCAATGGCTTATTCAAACTGTTTTCTATTCATAAACACACAGCACTACAGTAATCAGGTTGAACAAACATTATCCCCCCCCACCCCCACCCCCCCCCCCCCCCACCCATCGCCCACAAAAAAAATAAAAAAATAAAACCAAACATTCTGGGGAAAAAAAGACCATAATGTTTCAGTTTCAAAAGTACAATACATGTAGATGTCAAACTTAAATAAAAATTGTTCTCTTGCGCTTCTCCTACAAATCAATTCATGACTAGCAATAATCTGAAGAAAATTAATTTAAAAAATAAAATGAGGTTAATTAAATCCCACAAATGTTCAGAAATTTAAATTGTTCAACTTCAAAAAAAAATTGAAGAAAATTCTCAGCAGTAAAAAAAAGATTACTCAACAGAGGGCCTCTTGAAAATGTAGAAAAGACACAAAATGAATTTCTCTGTAGATCCTATCAATTTTAATATCATTTTACAAGAAATAATAATAAATAAAATAATAAAATAAAAACACTTCCAAAAGAAGTCTTAGAATTGAACCACAGTTGCCATCAGTTGAACTTCCCAAACACTGGCTTGTTTGATTCAAAGATTAACAAGAAAGAAACAAGAGATTCCCAGACAAATATTCTTATCACTGGAAATAGATCAAAGGAACTTCCCCAGTATCTCCCACAATTCAAAGTTAAAAATGGCAGAGCCCATCAACTGTACTGTGATTTACATTCTCTTTTCAATGTTCAAACACAGTTTTGCAGTTTGCTAAGCAAACCTTGGGCACCCTTATTCAAATGCAGGAAAAATATAAATGAAACACAGAACTAAAAGGGAATTCTCTGTTGAATAAAACTTTTTTTTACAAACCAAACATCTGAAGTTGTTGGTGATCAGGTGTTTGAAACGGTTCATTCCCACGGCACTAGACCAATTCCCTTCAGACCAACTCATGCCTTCTGCTTTTAAAATAATTCTATATCAATAATTTGATATATTTATAAATATTTATAAATGTATTTAATGTTATTGATATTCAAGCCTGAAAATAAGCAGTCTATCATTTGCAGAATGGGGTCCCCAGAGGGGGAATTTGCTGTTGCTATCCCATACAGTGGGTCAGTTTATCCTCTGGGTACTTCCTGTTTATGTTTGAGACCTTAATTCAGTTTGAGGTTCACAGAGAGTAAATTTAGTTATGCTACCCTGCTGTGCAGGGTAGCACCACCAAATTCACCCTCTGGGGACCTCATTTTTCAGATGATAGTCTGCTTATTGGTCCAGTGGGAAGTCACCATTTAAAACTGGGTCACCACAAATTGGCACAATGAAAACAGATGATCGAGACAAATTTTGAACACTTTAAAAAAGGTACAAACATCTTTTTTTGCTTCTATTAATGAATTTTATGATGAGTTTAATGATATTTTGACAGGGCAATGCCAAGACTATAATCTTTTGAAACTAATTGCAAATTGACACTCGAATCATTTCAAAACCGCCAAATATTTCGATTGATATTTTCCGTGATTTTCAGCCCAAGGAGATCTTTTTCCGGGATGCTGGGAACAACGTTGAATTAATGTTTACAAAATAATTTCATGATTACTATTTACTCACTGTTTATTCACTACAAATAAACTAGTAGTCAGTAATCTACTATCTTCAAGAAAGATTATAAAAAGATTAACACCCAACACACTGATGTCAAAATATCTAAAGTTCAGGATGCAAATTTTTCCCATAATGCAACTGGAAATTTAACTAATTCAATCTTGTTTGACAGAGCTCATTGAGCTCTGTCAAACAAGATTGAATTGGCTAAATTCCCAGTTGCATTATGGGAAAAATGGCTACTTGAAATTTGGATATTTTGACATCAGAGTGAAGGGAGTTAAGAAGGATAAAAAAAAATACAGGAAATGTTTTGATAAGAATCAGATTAACAAACCACGAACATACAGTGCTTGGAGAGTGGATTGTAACTAAATCACCTGGGGAGTGGAATTATCACCCACAGTATCACTTTCAAATTCTGGACATGTGGACAAAAAACACAGGCAATGTTTCGGCAAATGGGCCTCCGGGTATTACCCGGCGGTCCATTGGCTGGAACGTTGCTTGTGCTTGTAATGCTTTGCAACAAATTTGCAATTATTTCTTGGGTGGAATCTCCACTCTGTGAGTGATTTAGTGATAATACACTCTCCACGTACTGTACCAAGCAGTTACCTATAGATTACTTGACAGGCATGAAATTTGTCTCTTCAGACAGTGATTTTATCATAAAATGATGCACTAGAATAATAAATCACAAAGCCTTTGAGACTTACCAAAAGTATGTTTTTAGTGCCAAATGCTGTATTTTGGGTGCCAAATGAAATATTTTAGTACATGTACCATTGATACCCGAAAGCATAAACACTGAACTTAAATCATTTTCAGTATACAAAGTGTGACATGGAAAAGTTTGTATTTTAATTCATCTTTCAGAATTAAAATATTTCCGAATTACTTTTCACTGCAGTCATTTTAGAACAAGAGCAATGCAAAATATGGCATAGGCCCCCGAGTGGAGTCATAAAAGGTCTCTCAGAGAGCATAACCAAAATCAAAAGGAAGCTTCCTCTAGACACCAACAATGAATCACAAACAATTGATTTGAAACAGCATTCATAAGTTATTAGACGGAAAACAAATTCAAGATGGCAACCATAGCAGCCATATTGAATTGGTTATCTGAACTAAAATTGAAAGGAAGCTCCCACTAGACACCAACCAAAAAATGAAACTGATTCGAGTCAGTATTTATTAGTTATTGGACAAAAACCAAATTCAAGTTGGCCACCATAGAAGCCATAATGAATTGGCCACTGGTGGTCATCCTGGTTCAGCTGATGGGTCCAACATTGAAAGGAAGCTTCCTCTAGACAGCAACAATGCATAATTCAAAAATAAAAATGATTTGAGTCAGCATTTATTAGTTATTGGTCAGAAACCAAATTCAATATGGCTACCATGGTGGCCATATTGAATTGGCTAGCTCCTCCAAAAATTGGTCCAACATTGAAAGAAAGCTTCCTCTGGACACCAACAATGCATAATTCAAAATTAATGAAAGTGTCAGTGTAACTGCAGCTCAGCTTGTCCAAGAAGGAACTGAACTAAATAGAAAGATCCAGTAATGTCAAGTCATTCACTCAAGTTTCTGCAGAAAAGACATCACACCAAAGCTACACATGAAATCTGGAAAATCGGGTGAGGAGTGGGGACTGTTGGGTGTACTAATGGAATTGTTGACAATTTACATGTCAAATCCAAGATGGTCAGTGGCAGGCATCTTTTTTAACAGAATGCAAAACAAAAGGCCCCACAGGGCCTGAAACGCTCATCTTGAACAGAACACAATATAAAGAGAGTCCAAAAATGAGTACATTAAGCAAGCCATCTCCGTAGGCGACACTGTCAATCCTTGAGTCCCTCAGGAGTGACAAAAATAATCTGGGCATCATGCCTTTTCTTCAGTTGATCATAAAGTAAAATGTAGAGCTCCCCTATGAAGCCCCTTGATACAACCTATGTGGATTAATCTTAGTTACACACCACTAGAGGGTACTGAATACAAAATTTTTAATTCTTCAGCAAAATGGCCAATTCCGGCTCCCATAGGGAGCCCAAATATTAACCCAGGCTCTTGATTTGAACACAGTTGAATCTGACTTCCCTAAAGATGTTGTTTACCATATATGAAAGCATTCTGACTGTTGGATCTGAAGAAGAGAAATTTTAAAGAAATGTCTTTATATTGCACGAAGTTAAAATTTGGGCTACCATAGCGAGCTCAAATATTAATCTATGGATCCGATTTGAACAAACTTGAATTTGACCCCCCTAGAGATGTTGTATACCAAATATGAAAGCATTCTGACTGATGGATCTGAAGAACATTTTTGAAGAAATTCCCTCATATTGTACTAAGTTAAATTTCAAGTTCCCATATGGAGCCCAAATATTAACCAAGGCACTCGAATTGAACAAACTGGAATCTGATCCCACTAGAGATGTTGTATACCAAATATGAAAGCATTCTGACTGGTGGATCTGAAGAAGAAAATTTTTAAAGAAATTTCCTCATATTGCACTAAGTAAAAATTTGGGCTACCATAAGGAGCCCAAATATATACTTAGGGATCTGATTTGAACAAACTTGAATCTGACCCCCCTAGAGATGTTGCATGACAAATATGAAAGCATTCTGACTGGTGGATCTGAAGAAGAAGATTTTTTAAAATTATCTCCCATATTGAACAAAGTTAAAATTTGGGCTTCTGTAGGAAGACCAAATATTAACCTAGGGACTTGGTTTGAACAATCTTGAATCTGACCCTCATAACAATGATGTATACCAAACATTAAAAGATTCTGTCTGGTGGTTCTGAGGAAGATGATTTTTAAAGAATATTCCCCATATTACCCTATGTTAAAAATTCAGGCTCCTGTAGTGAGCCCAAATATGAACCAATGAGCTTTATTTCAACAAACGTGTATCTGACCCCCCTATGAATGCTGCATACCGAATATCAAAAGATTCTGATGATTGGTTCTGGAGAAAAGATTTTAAAAAAATTTTGCAAATATGCTGATTCAGCATTTTTTCGATGCCTATTACAAAACACCCCAACATAACCGCTGGCAATTTTTGTTACCATTCAATTCTACTGGTCCTAAGGATACTTCATACCAAATAACAGCTCTCTGTTCCGTGTGGTTTGGGAAATATGGGCGTTATTTCTATTTTTAGCTCCCAGGGTTCCCATGGGGATGCAGGAATTTTGTGTTTTGCATGGATCAAGTACTTATGACCCAATAATACCACATACCAAATTTGGTTCATACTGGACCATCGGTTCAGAAAATAGAAATTTGGGGCGGGGCCAAAAATCTTACCCCTCCCATTACCAAGCCAAATATTGCTTCACGAACTTCGTTTGAACAAACTTGATTCTACACCTCAAAATGAAGCTCCATAGAAAATATCAAGTCATTGTACACACTGGTTCTTGAGAAGAAGATTTTAAAAATATTTTGAAGCATTTTCCCCCTTGGGCATGTTGAGATGAACAAAAATGCAATGCCCCTCTGGGACCATCTCACACAAACTTTCACTTGAATTGGCCCAGTGGCTTTGGAGAAGACCAAAACATGGTGCTGACGGACGATGGATGGAGAGCGATGAGATAAGCTCAGCTTGACTTTGTCAAGATGATCTAAAAAATATGATAACCCCCATCTAGACATCATACCAAAGTTACATATAAAATTTGAAAAAGATCGGGTAAGAGGTGCCGCCTGTAGGGTCTGCTAATGGAATTGTTGACAATTTATATGCCAAATCCAAGACAGCTACTGCCAGCCATGTTTTTCAACAAAATTCAGAAAAATTTGATAGCTCCCATCTACACATCATACCAAAGCTACATATGAAATTTAAAAAAAGATGGGGTGAAGGATATACCCTGCAAGGTATGCTAATGGGTTTGTTGACAGCTTCTATGCCAAATCCATTATGGCCACTGGCAGCCATGTTTTTCAACGAAATTTGGAAAAATCTGATAGCTCCCATCTAGACATCACACAAAAACTAAATATAAAATTTGAAAAAGATTGGGTGAGAGGTGCCGCCTGTAGGGTCTGCTATTAGAATTGTTGACAATTTATATGCCAAATCCAAGACAGCTACTGCCAGCCATGTTTTTCAACAAAATTCAGAAAAATTTGATAGCTCCCATCTAGACATCATATCAAAGCTACATATGAAATTTAAAAAAAGATGGGGTGAAGGATATACCCTGCAAGGTATGCTAATGGGATTGTTGACAGCTTCTATGCCAAATCCATTATGGCCACTGGCAGCCATGTTTTTTCAATGAAATTTGGAAAAATCTGATAGCACCCATCTAGACATCACACAAAAACTAAATATGAAATTTGAAAAAGATTGGGTGAGAGATTCGGCTTGCATGGTGCTAATGGAATTGTTGACAATTCATATGCCAAATTCAATGTGGCTGCTGGGGGGCATAATTTTTTAACGCAATTCAGAAAAATCGGATAGCTCCCATCAAGACATCACACCAAAGCTATATATGAAATTAAAAAAAAAAACAGGTGAGAGATGCAGCCTGGAGGGTGTGTGCTAGTGGAATTGTTGACAATTTATATCCAAATCCAAGATGGATGCTAGCCGCCACGTTTTTCAACAAAATTCAGAAATATTTGATAACTCCCATCTAGATGTCACACCAAAGCTACATATAAAATTTGAAAAAAATCGGGTGAGAGATGCAGCCTGTAGGGTGAGCTAATGGAAATGTTGACAACTTATATGCCAAATCTAAAATGGTCACTGGTGACCATGTTTTTCAACGATATTTGGTAAAATTTGATAGCTCCCATCTAGACATTGCCCCAAAGCCACAAATCAAATTTTGGACTGATTGGGTGAGAGCCGCAACCTGTTGGGTGTGCCAAAGGACTTGTTGGACAATTTATATTCAAATCCATGATGGCTGCTGGCAGACATGTTTTTCAACAAAATTCATTAGCTTCTATCTAGACATCATGCCAAAGCTACATATGAAATTTGAGAGAGATTGGGTGAGAGTGCAGCTTGTAGGGTGTGCTAATGGAATTGTCAACAATTTATATGCCAAATCTAAGATGGCTGCTGGCAACCATGGACATGGTGAAAACATAATGACCCCGAGATGTTTGCAGGAGCATAAAAATGAGTTTTGATTATCATTAAACAACTTATTTTTCAAGAGTTGTATCTTTAATCAGCTTTGTAGGCAAAAGATAATGGTGTTTCTGTGAAGCAGCTATTAATGGATTTTATGAAACATTCATCAGTGGAGAAGCTACCTCAATTCAGAATGTATTCTTCTGTTCCAATCAATCATTAAGGTCAAACTGTTGAGGTGACATCCCTAACATGAATGCCAAAGAATTTAAGTCTTTTTGAATGAAAACTTAAAATTTCGTAGCTGGAGGAAAAAAAAACCCAAAGAACTGTGTTTAATTTTTTTATCTATCTTTTATTTTTAGAGCCAAACAAATCTTATGAATAAAATCCCGAATTAAATCACATCTGTTATTAAAAAAAAATCAAACCTCAAATAGCATCGGCATTGTAGATGAAGTCAGAAGGTGCTTATGGAACTAATGGGAGTGCACCAAACATTATAGTAAAATGTAATGTTTATCGAATCATGTTCACTATTTTTGTCCTGCGGTGCCACTGAATGAAATTTGAAAAGATTTGTCGCTTTTTGGTGCACTGGTAACTTTTAGTTATTTATATTTCGATGTTAGATTATATAACCATATTTAAAGTGAACATGTAACAGATCAAGAGAGGAGTGCAGGAGCCGAGGCTCATACCATCGACCTCTGGAACACAAAGCAACCAATTTACCAGAACACAAAGAGATCCAGACCAGGCTGGTTGGTAAATGGCCCTTATACCTCGACAGCTACAAACGTGGAAATGCTGCATGAAGAAGACTTTCCAAGGAAGGTAGTTCTATCTGTCCTGCATTCATTTCATTAATGGAGTTACCGTAATCAATTACATCCCATGAGTTTTTCCCCCAGAACGCCTCTTGCAAGGGTATGTAACATTACCCTCTGTCAAAATTGCAGTTTTCAGCAGCAAATATTTCCCATAGTGCAGTTTGATATTTAACCAAATATACCTTGTTTGACAGAGCTCAGTGAGCTCTGTCAAACAAGATATAATTGTTAAATTCATAGTTGAACAAGAGAAAAATACATTGATTGGAGAAAATTCTGTTGCACAACCAGAGTGCTAGGGGTTAAGCTTTAGAGCAAAACCAATCTAAAAGTAAGATCTCTCAGCACTCGACAGGAATGTGATTTCAGAGTTAATTTCATCAACAAGCTCATGCCCCTTCATCAATGAAAGTGTCAATGACACTGTAGCTCAACTTGTCAAGACAAATACATGTACATGTAAAGTATGTGACACAGCAATGACAAACATCTAGGTAATGACCTGATAACAAAGGTACATATAAAGTATTGTAACGGTCTGTACATAAATACTGACCGTTGCCTGTAACAAATGTATAGGTAAAGTATTGTAAAGGTGGGTGACAGTCAGATGCTAAACTAGAAAAGAAATCTTTGAGTCCTAGAGTGGGTCTGACTGAACCCCAAAATATTTGTTCTCATAGCACAGTGATAACAAAGGCACCACAAAACACACTCATTCCTGTCCCAAGGTGAAAACAAAGGTACCCAAGAGGTTTCGTGAAGATCAGTTCACAAATATGAGCTGTGTAGAAGTTGTGACAAAAAACTGATTGGACCTAATTTCGGTACAAAATGGCCATTGGCAGCCATCTTGAATTCTGGACCGCACCCAGAAACACTCGTTCTCGTCCCAAGGTGATAACAAAGGTACCCAAGAAGTTTTGTGAAGATCGGTTCATAAATACAGCCTCTTGCCCTAGCCATATTGACATGTGCACTTACAGTGTATAAGTAGCACTGAATAAATCAAAGTTCATCTAATTTGCATAATTTCTGCACGAGAAAAAAACCCGTACTATATGTGATGTATTCCATGTTACTAAACATTCATACAAAAATTTATTCAAATCAGAACTTTCATACAGAAGTTCTGTACAAAAGACTGATTGCACTAATTTTGGTACAAAATGGCTGCTGGTGGCCATCTTGAATTTCGGACCACACCCACAAACACTCGTTCTCATCCCACGGTGATAACAAAGGTACCCAAGAAGTTTCGTAAAGATCGGTTCATAAATACAGCCTCTAGCCTGAGCCGTATAGAAGTTGTGTACAAAAAACTGATTGGACCTAATTTTGGTACAAAATGGCCACTGGCAGCCATCTTGAATTTTGGACCGCACCCAGAAACACTCGTTCTCGTCCCAAGGTGATAACAAAGGTACCCAAGACGTTTCGTGAAGATCGGTTCATAAATACAGACTCTAGCTCGAGCCGTATTGACATGTGTACTTACTGTGTGTAAGTAGCACTGAAAAAATCAAAGTTCATCTAATTTGCATAATTTCTGCACGAGAAAAAAAACCGTATTATATGTGATGTATCCCATAGTACTAAACATTCACACAAAAAATTATTCAAATCAGCGCTTTCATCTGGAAGTTCTGTGCAAAAATCTGATTGCACCAAATTTTGTACAAAATGGCTGCCATCGGCCATCTTGAATTTCGGACCGGACCCCAAAACACTCGTTCTCGTCCCACAGTGATAACAAAGGTACCCATGGAGTTTCGTAAAGATCGGTTCATAAATACGGTCTCTAGCCCGAGCCGTATTGGCATTTGCACATACAGTGCTGAAAGTAACACCAAAAAACATCAAAGTTAGTCTAATTTGCATAATTTACGCACAAGAAAAAAACCTGTATTATATGTGATGTATCCCATGGTACTAAACATTTATACAAAAAATTATTCAAATCATAGCTTTCATATGGAAGTTCTGTACAAAAAATAGATTTCTGCATTGTCGGTACAAAATGGTGGCTGGCAGCCATCTTGATTTTCGGATAACACCTAAAAATACTCGTTCCCGTCCCAGGGTCATAACAAAGGTACACAAGAAGTTTTGTAAAGATCGGTTCATAAATACGACCTCTAGCCCGAGCCATAGCCAATTGTTGACGTACGGACAGACGGACGGATGGACAGACGGACGACGGGCCATGACAATAGCTCAAATTTGACTTCGTCAAAGTTGAGCTAAAAACCAAAAGGAACAGTTGCAAGAATTTCTGGTACAGTAGAACTCTGTTATCTGAATAGCCACTTTGCCAGTGAAAAGTATTCAAATAACAGGAGTATTCAATTAACAGGGATTGATCCTTTTCCTGTATTCTAGAGATAAAATGTGCATTTATTCTATCATATCTTGTTTGACAGAGCTCATAACAGATTAGATGCTTGTATCAGATGTAGTGAGGTTAAATAGGTCTAAAAACAAGGAGAATTCAATCATTGTCAAGGTAATTTCTTGACATGTTACAAGATTTTTTATTCAATTAGCAGGAGTTTATTCTACAACCTATATGCAATTAACAGGTAAAATTTGTACTGAAGATAATGGTAAATGGTTTGGTGTTTGGAAGTTATATTCAATAAAAAGAGATATTGAATTAAGAGATATACAATTAATAGGGGTCCACTGTACTAGGACGGCACAGGGCTACACACTAATAACAGCTCATCATCAACATTGTTGGGAAACTTCAAAATTGCTCTCAACAGTGGTAATGACTAGTACGACTGGAATTAGCATGGGTGGTGGCATGAGTGCAGTTGCAATATATATTAATATAGTGGAAATTACACTATGTCTTTATTTTCAGCATTTCCATCTCAAGCAAATCATGCAGCCAATCTCAAATTGGACTGAAAAGCAACTTAAGATTTGAAATCAAATTGAATCGAATCTGGAATCTTGGCAGGGTCCTAGTTATTTTTCACTTTTTTATGTCACTTCATATTTTCGTCCACTTTAGCCTAAAAATACTAATTTTGTGTCCCCCTCAGCACTGTATTTCTGATACTCATGGCTATAAAACATCACCACAATGTCGCATTGTCAACTTAATTGGTTGAGTGCTAAATTATTTTTAGTCCTTACAATTTCTTTGTGCATCTTGCCTTCTTACAAATTATGGGAGAGTGCCAATAGGTACTCTTCCATAAATTGAAACAAGACAAATCCTAACAGATAAAATAATATCATTTCAAGTATGAAGCACATCCACAGAATCCAAAGGCTTTAAATTGAGGTACCAGCATTAAAGAATAAAGCCTGAATATGAGCTTCAAGCACTCTACAAGTTAAATGGTGTTGTAGAATGTCTTTATTGTTTCTGTCTGAACATTATTGATATTCCATTACAAACTAGAGGTACAGTGAGCAAGCTCACAAAGTGATACCCCCGCGCCTGAAATGTATGTTAGATTATCTCCCCTTGGAAATGTCAGAACGGAATTATATTGCTTCATGCATATCTTCATATGGAGTTCTTCCATTGTGTAAAGTTTCATGAAAATTCTTCAAACGGTTTAGGAGGAGTTGCGCTTAAAAGCACCTGAAATGTATAAGTTAGATTATCTCCCCTTGGAAATGTCAGAACGGAATTATATTGCTTCATGCACATCTTCATATGGAGTTCTTCCATTGTGTAAAGTTTTCTGAAAATTCTTCAAATGGTTTAGGAGGAGTTGCACTTACAAGGATGGACAGACGGACGGACAGACGGACAGACAGGGTGATTCCTATATACCCCCCCAAACTTTGTTTGCGGGGGGTATAAATATATAATTGTAGATGCTGAATTTCTCATGACCAATCATGTTCAGAAAAGTTTGGAAATTTTTTCTCTAATAAAAGCCATATTCATATTTTAGTAAACCTCACCTGCAGGTGATGGTGTTATGGAAATGTCGAAGGAATTTTGGTATTTTGTAGCCCTGAAAAAGTAGAAACCTGTTGTTTTTTTTTAGATTTTTGATTCAATGACTTTTTTTATGTCACTATTTTTTTGCACTTTCTCTCATAAACTTGGAAACCAAACCTCTCACACTGTCACATTGTCTGTTGAAATAGTCTTGTCCCTATATCCCAATAAATTCTGTGTTTTGATTGGTCAGAATGCCTTGGACAAATAGCCATGGCAAAGGGTGCACCCAACATCCAAGATATATGAGAGCGTGCAACATCCAGGGTATAAGCACACATGAAACATCGGGGGTATATGGTTTAAATGAAAGCCTTTTGCTTTTCTTCACCTTGATATAAAAATCGAACCAAAAAACCTCAAAACAGTCACAAATATTATCAGATTTCCGACAATTCGATCATATTTTGCCGTTATAAATTAAATAGTTGAATAATTAAATGAAACAATTTGAGAAAAATAAAATAAAAGCAAATATCATCCCCTCAGTTCCAATATGTTCTATGTGCCTACTCGTGGGACGATATGTCAACAAAATAATGTTTACTCGTTTCCTTAATGACCCAAGGGATGTAACTCTATCTGTTTTCTTCTATGTTTGTTCCAACTGATTGCAGAGCTTGAGAAATACGTCCACAAATTTTTCTCCACCATGTTTCTATTGTGTTTCAAACGGAACAAAAACATTATCTCCTTTATCTGCGGCTCAGTGTTTAAAAACTGACATCCAGGTATTAAGTGTCCATATACCATACATGTTGACGGAGATAACTTATACTGTAGTATATTCCAGGCACACAGCCAGGAATTTTGTTGGGGAGTTGTGCTATGTGGCGATTAACGATCATTGTTTGGCATGGCAGATAAAATTTTGAAAAATGAGTATCAAATTGAGCACTGAGGTTGCATCTGGGAAAAAATATTACGTAAAATATAGAATATAAAATATAACCACGTTTGCATTATTGTATTAGAAAACATTAAATACAAAATAGATCGATAAAGTTGACAGGCATATTTTATTTTACAGATATATATTATACCTATATATGAAATTCTGTTAATACGAGATTCTGACAGAAATTAAACATCAATAAACAGAGTGTAATATATTTGGACTGTAACACAAGGACCATGCAACTAGTTTCTGTGAAATGCCTAGGCACTTTGATACTTTATTATAAGGCTATAAAAATATTTGAAAGTAGTGCCTCCTCATCTCACAGAATCTACATGCAAACAAGAACATTTATGTTTTAAAACAACTTACCCTGATACATCGCACTCTCTATGGCTATGCAACAGAGAGTACGATGTATCTGGGTAAGTGAGGTCACCCCCTTTTATCAAAATTTTCAAATCACAAATGTAGTGCTGGGTGGTTTCCCAATTAGTCGGGTATAGTCAGTTATAAAAGAAATAACGTTAGCAACATCGTCAAAAAATAAAAAAAATTGAAATATCTTCGTGTGGTATAATGATTTCCCATGCCCTCCTGCACTGACAAAAACATAACATTGCTCAAAGAATGCAGCTTCTGTCCATTCCAGAAGTGTTTAGAAAACCTGAGTTAACACTAATGAGCCCAAATAAAATAATAATTCAGCTGATTTTGTTTTTGCTAACAGCCAGGATGTTTCCCAGCTGATCAAATTCACTAGCCTTCGATAACACAACATTGCATTGAGTACATAACATTAAAGAATAAATACAATGTGTTCAGCCGGTCAACAGTATGATTTCATGATGCAAACATCATAACACAATAGGAGAATAAACTGGAAAAAAAAAATAAAATAAAATCTTTTTTGAATGGTAGATGATTGTTATGCATCATGTATGTCACATTGGTTGTCACGGACACGTTTTCCATTTGTAAAATTCATTGTTCAATTCAATTACCTCCTTTGAGGTGTCTCTCCAATGTTGCCTGCACTCCAAGAATGGTGAAATGACATAGTCATTAATGCATGTCATTTCACCATTCATGTACAGAGCTTATGTTTCGATGAGAATCCAAGAATGATTCATGCAAAATTTTGCACTACAAAAACAGTGAGAATCCTTGTAGATTCTCGCTGCACCTCTGGTAGGATTCGCGTGAAAAGAATTGAGTCAATTTAATCCTTTACATAACACAACTGCAGCAAATTAACCAATACAAAGCTAACATGACCTATAATATCCTGACAATTTGTTAATACAATTGTACAAATATGGCTATCACTGGAACTGGCTCAATGAGCTGGTTCCAAATACATCCATATTTGTAAAGTTTTATTGGTAAATATTGTTTATTTGTTAAAAAAATATCAAATTCAGTTTATTTTTAAAAATTAAAAAGCTGTGCTGGATAAAGGGTTAACATGTGTTATCAGTATACAACAGTAGTTCAACCATGGTGGCCTCATGGGATATCATGGGACACTCCTAGTAGGTATGGTTTCTCGCAACCATTTTAGTGACAATCCAAATGGATTCTCCAAAATTTAAATGAAATATAAGCCTTGTATGTAGTCAATAATGCATGTGTTTCACTCTACATGTAGTCTGAATGATGCATCTGGTTTCAATTAGGGTAGAAAGTCTCAACTAAGTTTCTTAGATATAAAATCACAGTCCATGTCATCTTCATTTGCTGCAGTTGTAGATGCTGCTGGTGAATTCTCAGTAAGATCTGTATTAGAGGTTACTCCATCTGCAATATTCTCTTCCAGTACATCCTTTATGTAGCCTTTGGGAAGAGGATAATCAAAGACAATAGGAGGGTTGGCTGGTCTGTACTTGAGATTACATGTTGATGCATTTATAAATATTGTTTGACCATCTGTGGTTACACCATAACCTATAAAGATAAACTCTTCATATGTAATAAATATAAAATGTTATGACTTGTTTTAACACCATTCACTTTAAATGCAACATACATAGAACTAACCCATCAGTAGCCTAGTTTAGTTTGTCAGATATATAATTAATCTTTCACCCAACATAACACCCAAATCAGCCAACTGTATTGGAGGAAATGAACACAATAACCAAACCAACCAGCTCTATAGGAGTAAATCAACATAATAATACCAGCCAGTCAGCTCTATAGGGGTAAATCAACATAATAATACTAGCCAGTCAACTCTAAAGGAGTAAATCAACATAATAATACTAGCCAGTCAGCTCTATAGGAGTAAATCAACAAAATTATACTAGCCATCAGCTCTATAGAATTAAATCATCATAATAATACTAGCCAGTCAGCTCTATAGGATTATATCATCATAATAATACTAGCCAGTCAGCTCTATAGGAGTAAATAAACATAATAATACTAACCAGTCAGCTCTATAGGAGTAAATCAACATAATAATAATAGCCAGGCAGCTCTATAAGAGTAAATCGACATAATAATACCAGCTAGTCAGCTTTATAGGAGGAAAATCATCACAATAATACTAGCCAGTCAGCTCTATAGGAGTAAATCAACATAATAATACTAGCCAGTCAGCTCTATTGGACTAAATCAACATAATAATATTAGGCACTCAGCTCTATAGGAGAAAGTCGACATAATAATACTATCCAATCAGCTCTAGAGCAGTTGATCAACATAATAATACTAGCAAGTCAGCTCTATAGGAGTAAATCAATATAATAATACTAGCCAGTCAGCTCTATAGGAGTAAATCAACATAATAATACTAATCAGTCAGCTCTATAGGAGTAAATCAACATAATAGTACTAGACAGTCAGCTCTAGAGGAGTAAATCAATATAATAATATTGGCCAGTAGGCTCTATTGGAGTAAATCAATGTAATAATACTAGCCAGTCAGCTCTATAGGAGTAAATCAATATAATACTGCCAGGCAGTCAGCTCTATAGGAGAAAAATCATCATAATAATACTAGCCAGTCAGCTCTATAGGAGTAAATCAACATAATAGTACTAACCAGTTAGCTCTATAGGAGTAAATCAACATAATAATACTAGCCAGTCAGCTCTATAGGAGTAAATCAACATAATAATACTAGCCAGTCAGCACTAAAGGAGTAAATCACCATAATAATACTAGCCAGTCAGCTCTATATGAGTAAATCAACATAATAATACCAGGCAGTCAGCTCTATAGGAGTAAACCAACATAATAATACTAGCCAGTCAGCTCTATAGGAGTAAATCAACATAATAATACTAGACAGTAAGCTCTATTCGAGGAAATCTACATAATAATACTAGGCAATCAGCTCTATAGGAGTAAATCAACATAATAATACTAGCCAGTCAGCTCTTTGGGAGAAATTCAATATAATAATACTAGCCAGTCAGCTCAATAGGAGTAAATCAACATAATACTACTAGCCAGTCAGCTATATAGGAGTAAATTGACATAATAATACTAGGCAGTCAGCTCTATAGGAGTAGATCAACATAATAACACTAACCAGTCAGCTCTATTGGAGTAAATCATCATAATAATACTAGCCAGTCAGCTCTGTAGGAGTAAATCAACATAATAATACTAGATGGTCAGCTCTAAAGGAGTAAATCAATATAATAATATTGGCCAGTAGGCTCTATTGGAGTAAATCAATGTTCAATGTAATAATACTAGCCAGTCAGCTCTATAGGAGTAAATCAATATAATACTGCCAGGCAGTCAGCTCTATAGGAGAAAAATCATCATAATAATACTAGCCAGTCAGCTCTGTAGGAGTAAATCAACATAATAGTACTAACCAGTTAGCTCTATAGGAGTAAATCAACATAATAATACTAGCCAGTCGGCTCTATAGGAGTAAATCAACATAATAATACTAGCCTGTCAGCACTAAAGGAGTAAATCACCATAATAATACTAGCCAGTCAGCTCTATAGGAGTAAATCAACATAATACTACCAGGCAGTCAGCTCTATAGGAGTAAATCAACATAATAATACTAGCCAGTCAGCTCTATTGGGGTAAATCAACATAATAATACTAGCCAGTCATCTCTATGGGAGTAAATCAACATAATAATACTATCCAGTCATCTCTATGGGAGTAAATCAACATAATAGTACCAGGCAGTCAGCCCTATAGGGGTAAATCAACATAATAATACTAGCCAGTCAGCTCTAGAGGAGTAAATCAACATAATAATACTAGCCAGTCAGCTCTATAGGAGTAAATCAACATAATACTACCAGGCAGTCAGCTCTATAGGAGTAAATCTACATAATAATACTAGGCACTCAGCTCTATAGGAGTAAATCAACATAATAATACAAGCCAGTCAGCTCTATAGGAGTAAATCAATATAATACTAGCCAGTCACCTCTATAGGAGTAAAACAACATAATACCAAGCAGTCAGCTCTATAGGTGTAAATCAACTTAATAATACGAGGCAGTCAGCTATATAGGAGTAAATCAACATAATAATACTAGCCAGTCAGCTCTAGAGGAGTAAATCAACATAATAATGCTAGCCAATCAGCTCTATGGGAGTAAATCAACATAATAATGCTAACCAGTCAGCTCTATTGGAGTAAATCAACATAATACTACTAGCCAGTCAGCTGCATAGGAGTAAATCAACATAATAATTCTAGCCAATCAGCTCTACAGGGGAAAAATCATCATAATAATACTAGCCAGTCAGCTCTATAGGAGTAAATCAACATAATAATACTAGCCAGTCAGCTCTATAGGAGTAAATTAACATAACAAAACCAGGCAGTCAGCTCTATAGGAGTAAATCAACATAATAGTACTAGCCAGTCAGCTCTATAGGAGTAAATCAACATAATAATACTAGCCAGTCATCCCTATAGGAGCAAATCAACATAATAATACTAGCCAGTCAGCTCTTTGTGAGAAAATTGATATAATAATACTAGCCAGTCAGCTCAATAGGAGTAAATCAACATAATACTACTAGCCAGTCAGCTCTATAGGAGTAAATTGACATAATAATACTAGGCAGTCAGCTCTATAGGAGTAGATCAACATAATAATACTAACCAGTCAGCTCTATTGGAATAAATCATCATAATAATACTAGCCAGTCAGCTCTGTAGGAGTAAATCAACATAATACTACTAGATGGTCAGCTCTGAAGGAGTAAATCATCATATTAATTCTAGCCAGTCAGCTCTCCAGGAGTCAATCATCATAATAATACTAGCCAGTCAGCTCTATAGGAGTAAATAATCATAATAGTACTAGCCAGTCAGCTCTATAGGAATAAAACATAATAATACCAGGCAGTCAGCTCTATAGGAGTAAATCTACATAATAATACTAGCCAGTCGGTTCTATAGGAGTAAATCATTATAATAATACCAACTAGTCAGCTCTATAGGAGTAAATCAACATACTAATACCAGCCAGTCAGCTCTATAGGAGTAAATCAACATAATAATACTAGCCAGTTAGCTCTATAGGAGAAATCAACATAATACTAGCCAGTCAGCTCTATAGGAGTAAATCAACATAATAATACAAGCCAGTCAGCTTTAGAGGAGTAAATCAACATAATAATACTAGCCAGTCGGCTCTATAGGAGTAAATCAACATACTAATACTGGGCACTCAGCTCTATAGGAGTAAATCAACATAATAATATGAGGCACTCAGCTCTATGGGAGTAAATCAACATATTACTAGCCAGTCAGCTCTATAGGAGTAAATCAACATAACACTCACAGTCAGCCCCCATCTTAGTAAATCAACAGAATATTCTAAGCTAGTCAGTTCTGAAAATCAACATAATAACCCAAGTAAATCAACAAAACCCAAGCCAGCCAGCTCTATAGGAGTAAATCAACATAATAACCCACACCAGTCAGCTCAAAAGGAGAAAATCAACACAAGAGGCCCCAACAGGCCTTAATCTCTCACCTGACAAAGTGGTTTGGGGTCACATTCAGTTAGTCATGCTTCATCAACACTACAGAGGAATGAAGTCATAAAAGGAAAATGTTATGGAACAAGAGGCCCCAGGGGGCCTGAGGGCGCTCACCTGACATGGTAGCATAAATATCAACCCAGAGAAATGATTTCAACAAATTGCATCTGCTCCTCCTAAGAAAAGCTTATACCAAATATCCAAAGATTCTGACCAGTGGATCTAAAAAAAAAGAAGATTTTTAAAGAATATTCCTCATATTGAACTAAGTTATAATTTGGGCTCTCACAGGGAGTCCATATATGAACACAGGGACTTGGCTTTAACAAACTTGAATCTCACCCCCCTAAGGATGCTGCATACCAAATATCAAAACATTCCGACTGCTGGATCTGAAGAAGAACATTTTTAAAGAAAATTCCTCATTTTGAACTAAGTTACAATTCGAGCTCCCACAGTGAGCCCAAATATGGACCTAGGGAAATGGCTTGAACAAACTTGAATCTTACCCCCCTAAGGATGCTGCATAAAAAATATCAAAAGCATTCATCTGCTGGATCTGAAAAAGATTTTTAAAGGAAATTCCTCATTTTGAACTAAGTTGTCATTCGGGCTCCCAGAGTGAGCCTAAATATGAAGCAAGGGACTTGGCTTGAACAAACTTGAATCTCATCCCCCTAAGGTTGCTGCATGCCAAATATCAAAACATTCCAACTGCTGAATCTGAAGAAGAAGTTTTTTAAAGAAAAAATCCTCATATTACTAAGTTATAATTTGGCCCAAATATGGACCCAGAGACTTGGCTTTAACAAACTTGAATCCCAACCACCCCCACCCTGGATGCTACACACCACATATCAAAACATTCCGACTGCTGGATCTGAAGAAGAAGATTTTTTAAGAAAATTTCTCATTTCAAACTATGTTACAATTCAAGCTCCCAAAGTGAGCCCAAATATGGACCTAGGGACATGGCTTGAACAAACTTGAATCTTACCCCCCTAAGGATGCTGCATACCAAATATCAAAACATTCCGACTGCTGGATCTGAAGAAGAAGATTTTTAAAGAAAATTCCTCATTTTGAACTAAGTTATCATTCGGGCTCCCACAGTGAGCCCAAATATGGACCTAGGGACATGGCTTAAACAAACTTGAATCTCACTCCCCTAAGGATGCTACATACCAAAATCAAATATCAAAACATTCCGACTGCTGGATCTGAAGAATATTTTTAAAGAAAATTCCTCATTTTGAACTAAGTTATAATTCGGGCTACCACAGTGAGCCCAAATATGAACCCAGGGACTTGGCTTGAACAAACTTGAATCTCACCCCCCTAAGCATGCTGCATACCCAATATCGAAAGATTCTGCCTGCTGGATCTTGAGAAGATTTTCAAAGAAATTTGCCTGAAATGCACTAAGTTCAAATTTGGGCCCCTATACTGAGCCCAAATATAAACCCAGGGGGCCGATTTGAACAAACTTGAATCAGATCCACCCCACAATGTTGCATGCCAAATATCAAAAGATTCTGCCTGCTGGATCTGGAGAAGAAGATTTTTAAAGAAATTTGCCTGAAATGCACTAAGTTCGAATTCGAGCTTCTATAGTGAGCCCAAATATGAACCCAGGGGACCGATTTGAATAAACTTGAATCAGATCCACCCTACAATGTTGCATACCAAATATCAAAAGATTCTGCCTGCTGGATCTGGAGAAGAAGATATTTTAATGTTTTTCCCATTGCCTACAGCACTAAAAAGTGCTGATTCAGCACTTTTTCAAAGTCCCAAAACTGTACCCTATGATAAAACCGATAGCAATTTTTTTTTTACCAATCCTTTCTGTTGGTCCTAAGGAAGCTTCACACCAAATAAAAATTCTCGGTGCCGTGCAGTTTTGGAGATATGGGCGTTTTAATTTTTTTTCCATTTTTAGCTCCTGTGGTTCCCACGGAGCTGCAGGAAAAAATTTTTTGGCATCAATCAACTACTTATGACCCATTATCATCTCATATCAAATCTGGTTCAAATCGACCTTACAGTTCTGAAAATAGAAGTTTTAGGCGTGGCCAAAATTTTTGCCCCTCCCATAACAAAGGCAAATAATGCCCGACAAACTTCTCTTGAACAAACTTTATTCTAAACCTCAAAAGGACTCTGTATACCACATATCAAGTCTCTGCTACTGGTGGTTCATTAGAAGATTTTCAAAAAATTTGGCCATTTTTTCCCCACCCATCTGCTCAATATGAGCCGATACCTAATTTGCATAAAAATCAAAATGCCCCTATATAACCACCACTTACCTGAAATTTAATTAAAATGTGGCCAGTGGTTTAAGAGAAAGAGGCTCAAACACCACCTTCATGCAGGACAACGGACGGATGGACGGACGGAGGACGGATGAAGAGTGATCAGAAAAGCTCAACCTGACTTTCAGTCAGGTGAGCTAAAAACTAAGGAAAGGATTGGAACAAATTTGAACCTAACCTGCTCCCCTCCCCCTGCTCACCACCATAGAGAGCCCAAAAATTAAGCCAGGGACTCAAATTGAACAGAATTTAATCTGACCAACCCCCTCCCCCCCCCCCCCCCTCCCTAGAGATGTTGTATACCAACAATGAAAGGATTCTGACTGGTTTATCTGAAGAAGAAGATTTTTAAAGAAATTTCCTCATATTGCATTAAGTTAAACTCAGGGCTCCACTGGAGAGCCCAAATACTAATCCAGGAACCTGATTTGAACAAATTTAAATCTGACACCTCCCCCCTCCCTCCCCCCCCCCCCCTCCCAAGAGATATTGTATACTAAATATGAAAGCATTCTGACTGGTGGAGCTGAAGAAAATGATTTTTAAAGAAATTTCCTCATATTGCACTATGTTAAACTCTGGGCTCCAGTGAAAAACTCAAATATTAACCCAGGGACTCAATTTGAACAAACAGGAATCTATACTCCCCCCCACCCCCACCCCCTCCCCCGAGATGTTATATACCAGTAATATCAAAAGATTCTAATTGATGGTTCTGGAGAAGATTTTTTTAATTTTGGAAAACAATTTATGGGTGCTATTAGAGTAATGTCAATTTGTGGTGCCCCCATCGGTGTGGCAATTTTATTTGAACAAACCTGAATTGGCATATAATAAGGAGCATGCATACCAAATTTGGTTCAATTTGGTCTAGTGGTTTAACTCCTTACATGCTGCTGGTGGCTATTCTTGCCCAGGACATGAAATCTCTTGCCACTGAAACAAGTATAATTTGTCTGCATTTAACCAAATTTCTCCCCTGTCAGCTGAACTTACATTTTGACCAATTAGGTCTAAGTTAAATTTAGATGATTTGTTTTTATCAAATCTAGTCATGGCTGCTTCAGAGCAGCCATGACTAGATTTGATGAAAAATATTAAAAAAATACTCAGCAGGTTAAGAGTTAAGAGAAGTCGATAATGTAAATTTCACGCTGGTTGGACAATGGTAATAACCCATATAAGTCAACTCTATAGGAGTAAATCAACATAACCTAAACCTGTCAGCTCTATAGAAGTAGATCAACATGACCCATACAGTCAGCTCTATAAGGGTAAATCAACATGACCCAAAACAGTCAGACTAAGAAAGAATGAAATTTCTGATGAATTTTGTACAACACATCGATAATGTTTTCTAAGAAGTGTTTTGCATAACAGAAAAAAATAAATGAACAAATTAAATGTAAGCTTCAAGTAAAATTGATCCATTAAGCCTTTACCTAACAAGAAAAGCAGACAACACTTGTAAACAAAATTCTTAAATAACTAATTTTTTTCATTTTTTGTCTCGAAAACATAGGTTATGACCCCTCATTGGAACGAACTGAACAAGCTTGTTTCAAAGATGGGTCATAACCTATGTTTTTGAGACAAAAAATAAAATTATAATAAATTAATGGGCGATTTTTGTGAATAGTGCTGGCGGTTTTGGCCGTTATGTTGGGTAAAGGGTTAATATCCACAATTTTTGTAGTCAGAAACTATCTGACGGCCAATTCACAGTTTAGGCCAAAAGAAGAGCATTTGTTTCCACTGTTATGGTTTGAAATAAAAATTAGTAAAATAAACAAGAAAGAGTTGTGGAACTTCAAATGGGAGCTGGAGGGAAGTGGCAAAAACTGTACACTTATACTGATTTGAACCTACTTGGATTGTCATGCCGCAGGAAACATACCTATCACATGTTGTTAAATTTGATCCACTTATTCTACAAGAGAAACAGACTATACGAATTTCACAAAAAATGTTTTTACAAGTTATCCCCCAATTGGGGGCCTGAAACAGGGCACAACACACATGCTTGATAAACTTAAAATTGGTGCAGTGTGAATATCAAAAAGAGAGAAAAAACAATCAGCAAAAAAATTACAACTTTTACTCTTTAGAGCCCAAAGGCAACTTTTGGACTTACAAAATGAGCTCAAATATGGATGCAGATACTTGTCTTGAACCAAGTGGAATGTATATGAGTGAAACAAGCTACTTACAAATTATTAACCCTTTCTGTACAATGACAAATTGCATGAATTCCACAAAAACAAGTTTTGTTTCAGTTTCATAAAAAATACAGTTTTTTCCCCTCAGGGAGTCCACACTCAAGTGTGGTACACATATCTGATGAGTATAATTTGCTGCAGCGTAAATAACCAAGTAATATCAATGAAAAAGAAAATGCCAAAAATGGCAACTTTTAAATCTTGGAGCCTAAAGGCAACTTTTGGGCTCCTAAACAAACCCAAATATGGATGCAGTAACTTGGCTTGAACAAACTTGAATGTATATGAGTGAAAAATGCCGCTTATCAAAAAGCAACACTTTCCATATAGAGTTTCCCAAGAGAGTTTATAAGTTATCTCCTCTTTTGGGGTTCCTAAATGGGGTGGGAGCAGATCAATAAGGAACATACATTCTAACTTTGGTTAAATTTGGCCCAGTAGTTAAGTATTTTAGCTTGTCATGTGATGTAATGTGCACAACAGGGGTGATTACTATATTCTCTCCTCCTAATGGGGGTATAAATCACTCCAAAGTGGAAAGCACTTGTTCTCCAATCCCAGTTTGTCTTCTTTTTTGGCAAATAAAATATGTTTAGTCTACTTAAAAGTTATTTACCTGTTGTTAATGAATAACCATTTCTCATCGTTTAATGCCGTAGTGCAGTCTCTCATAGTTTCATTCAATAAGGCATTAGAGATGGTTCATTCAGTTTCCCAAAATTGACTAGTTTTGATGGGAGATTATTCTATTTATGAGTGTGTGTGCTCATTTTCTGGGCCCATTCCTGCTTCACCAAAGCTTTTATATACGCTAGTTTCTAACAGCCCTAAATTTTTCAAATATGAGAATTGTGTTCTTTAAATGTTATCGTGTGAGCAAAATTCCCTTTTTATGACATTTTGGCTCCAAAATTCCAAAGGAGGTAACTCTAAAACATTGGGCTGTACTGAAAATTAAAAAAAACTAATTTCACAATTAGTAACATATAACTAGACTTCATATTTCAAAACAATGAGACCAATATTGAAAAGTTTGAAAATATTCTGGGTCTTTTTTGGCATGTTCAGTAGGTTTAACGATATCTGTAAAGAAGCATCACCTTCATTATACCTTACAGAGCATGTAGTGAATACATTAACCCTTTACCCAATGTAATGGCCAAAACTGGCCAGCGCTCTTCACAAAAGTCGCCAATTAATTTTCATTATTTTTTCATTTTTTGTCTCAAAAACACAGGTTATGACACCTGATTGGAATGAGCTCATCAATCTCGTTCCAGTGAGGGGTCATAACCTATGTTTTTGAGATAAAGAATGAACAAAATTCGTTTTTCAAGAATTTTGTTTGCAAGTGTCATCTGCTTTTCATGTTAGGTAAAGGGTTAAAAAAAATGTAGCCAAAATCCTTTTTTGAGCCAAAGTTCGCCCACTTTCACATGCTAATAAGTTGATGTTATAGGGTTCAATCTCAGACTTAACCCTCACCCAGTTTTAGTGACTTGAACTGAAGTCCCATCTCCTTTGTAAAATTCACCCACTTAGCATTCACTTTTCTACCAGTTTGAATGAAATTACTGAAAATCCTTTGCAAATCTGTCTAAATTATTGGCTGCTGAGCATATCTGCTGTTACAAGTTTTGTTGTGAGGTTTAACCCAATGTCTGTTCTGGCTGCTGAACATGGGTGCAGCCAGAAAAATACTTGTTTTCTAAGAAATTTAAAAAAAAAAAAAAATTTCCATTGAGAACCGGTAGAGGTCTTAATGTTTTCTACAGCTGTATGTCACAATCAAAGAGAAACACCTTTGCTGTTATATGTTGTTATGTAAATTTTAACCCTGGGCAGTTATTAAATTGGAGAATTGTCAAGAATTATAATTTTTGGAGAAATTTCTCAGCTTTGGTTAATTGTACCATCAGCCATCAGTTTAGAATCGAATAACTGAAAATGCTTTGCACATCTGCTAATCTATTATTCATATAGTCGATATATTGTGATGCCCCCTCCCCCCCCCCCCCCCCACCACCCCCACTACTACACTAATGGTATTAATTCTGCTATTCATATAGCCAATATATTGTGATATAACTGCCACCTCCCCCCAACCCCCCATCACTAAACTAATGGGAATGATTCTTTATATAACTGGTACTTTGCAACATAGCTCTTTGTTGCACACCCATTTAAAATTAATGTTTGTTCACGGCATTCCAAAACGTTCGATAAAAAGAAAGTTGTAGGACACACATGTCAGATACAAGTATTTGCTCTTTTTCAAACCTGGAAGAGAAACAGTCATACTTCTGGGGTTCTCTTTTCTAAAGAGTTAGCCAGTCATTTCTTAATGCTACAGATGACACTGCCGTTTATTTTTAGCCACTAGAAAATCTAAGAATAAACAGGTTAGGATATGAGTAACACAACTGCTTCGGTTGTAATGTAAACAGAGGTCTACTGATGTTAAAGATCAGATTCAAACTTTAAAATTTGAAACAAAAAATGTAACCCTTCCAGTAAGTTCTGAAAATCTCTCATTCCCCAATGATGACAAAAGACTTTGCCTAATAGAAGCCTCCGAAAAAATATGAAATATTCTGAGTTACGATTCAGCATTCTGTTTTTTGATATGTTTTACATACTCACAACACATCAATGTTTAGTTAGTCCAAACATGGCCTAAAAGACCGTATTTTAATTTTTCGGTTTATATATCCTTTCAAGGATGCATAAAACCAAAATATTAAAATACAGTCTTTCAGGCCATGTTTGGACTAACGTTCAGTCAGTTTCAACTACAAACAAAAGATTGACACTAATGAGCTCAAAATTGGTAAAAATGGATTCATTAAGGCCCATAACTCTGCAACGAGAAATCAAACTGGGCCAGTTTTTGAACTCGCTTGAGATATTATTGCAAAAGACCTGTATGGCAAATATTACTAAAATTAGAGAATGTTTGTTGAAGTTATTATGCTAACAAGCTCAAAATTCATAAAATGAAAGTGTCAATGACACTGTAGCTCAACTTGTGTAAGACATGTACATGTATAGTATATGACAAAGCAATGACACACATCTAGGTAATGACCTGATAACAAAGGTACATGTAAAGTATTGTAAAGGTCTGTACATAAATACTGACCATAGCCTGTAACAAATGTACAGGTAAAGTATTGTAAAGGTGGGTGACAGTTAGATGCTAAACTAGAAAAGAAAGCTCCATGGGGTTAATATTACAATGGGGATCCTTGTATGGCACACCATAAGCCAAATGTTAGCAATTGTTTTGGCCTGTTTGATTCAAACCCTTCTATGGTTGATTCCTACTAATTAATACATATTTGTCCAGTTCTTCTTAAAATATAGGTATTTGAATTTTTTATCTTTAGCTCATAGGGTTCCCACGGGTAAGGAGGTTTTATTTTTCTCATTGGAAACAGAAAACTGGGTTGTGCTAATAATGTTTACCCTCCCCAAACAACACCAAATATTAACACAGCCAAGCCCAAAAGCACTCATTACAACCCCATGATAACAAATGTAGTCCTAGAAGTTCTGTACAAATGAAAGTGTCAATGACACTATAGCTTAACTTGTGTGTTGTGTTTGATGAAAAAGATAATGTTCAATGTTTATGAAAGGATTATGAAATAAGACAAGAATTGTGATAATTGGGAATATGTTCATTTCTGTTCCCTGTGTCCTATGTTTTTGATAAAAATAATATGAGGTGTACACTGTACTAAAGAGCTGAGGGGTGGGTTAATATGACCTCACAGTTAATTATGTGGATATCAATAAAAGTTACCAAGTTACAGTGAAATTATTCCAAAACGAGTCATCCTATCAAGTTACATTAAAATCCCTTCATAAATATGGCCTGTAGACAGTGCTAAATGTTTTTGGGTTTCGGGCCCCTGTAGCTGTCAGTTTCCCAATTGCGTCCAAAGGGGACGTTCTCATCTAGACATTATATGAAGTCAACCTACCAAGTTACAATGAAATCCCTTCATAAATATGACCTGTAGAGTGTGGTAAAGGTTTTTGGGCTTTGGGCTCGGGCAGCCATCATGGTTGAATGATCGCAACCAAAAGGGGACATTCTCATCTGGGCATCATCTGGAGTGATCCTACGAAGTTACAATGAAATCCCTTCATAAATGTCACCTGTAGACTGTGCTAAAGGTTTTTGGGCTTCAGGCCCCTGTAGCCTCAGTTGCTTAATGGTGTCCAAAAGGGGCTGTTCTCATTTAGACATTACATGAAGTCAACCTAACAGGTTACAATGAAATCCTTCCATAAATATGACCTATAGACTATGCTAAAGGTTTTTTGGGCTCAGGCAGCCATCAAGGCTGAATGATCGGGACCAAAATGGGACGTTTTCATCTGGGCATCATCTGGAGTGATCCTACGAAGTTACAATGAAATCCCTTCATAAATATGACCTGAAGACTGTGCTAAAGGTTTTCGGGCTTTGGACTCGGGCAGCCATCATGGTTGAATGATCACAACCAAAAGGGGACATTCTCATCTGGGCATCATCTGGAGTGATCCTACAAAGTTAAAATGAAATCTCTTTATAAATATGACCTGTAGACTGGACTCAAGATTTTTGGGCTTCGGGCACCTGTAGCCATCACAGTTGACCAATCACAAACAAAAGGGGATGTAATCATCTAGGCATTATATGGAGTCAACCTAACAAGTTACAATGAAATCCTTCCATAAATATGACCTATAGACTATGCTAAATGTCTTTGGGCTTGGGGAGCCATAAAGGCTGAATGATCGTGACCAAAAGGGGATGTTCTCATCTAGACATTATTTGGAGTCATCCTAGCAAGCTACAATGAAATCCCTTCATAATTATGACCTGTAGACTGTTCTAAAGGTTTTCGGGCTTCGGGCCCCTGTAGCCGTCAAAGTTTCCCAATCATGTCCAAATGGGGACGTTCTCATCTAGACATTATATGAAGTCAACCTACCAAGTTGCAATGAAATCGCTTCATAAATATCATCTGTAGACTGTGCTAAAGGTTTTCGGGCTTTGGGCTTGGGCAGCCATCATGGCTGAATGATCGCAACCAAAGGGGACAATCTCATCTGGGCATCATCTAGAGTGATCCTACAAAGTTACAATGAAATGCCTTCATAAATATGACCTGTAGACTGCATCTAGAGTGATCCTACAAAGTTACAATGAAATGCCTTCATAAATATGACCTGTAGACTGTGCTCAAGGTTTTCTGGCTTCGAGCACCTGTAGCCATCACAGTTGACCAATCATGACCAAAAGGGATGTCATCATCTAGGCATTATATGGAGTCAACCTAACAGGTTACAATAAAATCCTTCCATAAATATGACCTTTTGCCTATGCTAAAGGTTTTTGGGCTCAGGCACCCATAAAAGCTGAATGATCGTGATCAAAATGGGACGTTCTCATCTAGACATTATTTGGAGTCATCCTACCAAGTTACAATGAAATCCATTCATAAATATGACCTGTAGACTGTGCTAAAGGTTTTCGGGCTTCGGGCCCCTGTAGCCGTCACAGTTGCCCAATCATGTCCTAAAGGGGACTTTCTCATCTAGAATTATATGAAGTCAATCCACCTGTGTTTTCGGGTTTTGGGCTCGTGCAGTCGTCACGGTTGGCAGATCACGCCCAAATGGGGAAATTCTCATCTAGGCATAAAACAGAGGCATCCTACCAAGTTGCAATGAAATCCCTTCATAAATATGACCTGTAGACTGTGCTAATGGTTTTCGGGTTTGGGGCTCGGGCAGCCATACCGGTTGACCGATCGCGACCAAAAGGGGACGTTCTCATCTAGACATGAACACAAACTTGCATATGAAATTTCGTGATGATCAGACAAGAACTGCAGGGTGTAGCCCATGCTAAAGGAAAATGTGAACAGACTCATAGACTACCACACGCGTGATGGCAATAGCTTATCTTGACTTTGTCAAGTTAAGCTAAAAACTGATTGCACCTAATTTTGGTATAAAATGGATGCTGGCAGCCATCTTTAATTTCAGGCCACACCCAAAAACACTTGTTCTCGTCCCAAGGTGATAACAAAGGTATCCAAGAAGTTTTGTGAAGATCGGTTCATAAATACAGCCTCTAGCCCGAGCCGTATTGACATGTGCACTTACTGTGTATAAGTAGCACTGAATAAATCATAGTTCATCTAATTTGCATAATTTCAGCACAAGAAAAAAAACCTGTATTATATGAGATATATTCTATGTTACTAGACATTCATACACAAATTTATTCAAATCAGAACTTTCGTACAGAAGTTCTGTACAAAAAACTGATTGCACTAAGAAGTTTTGTAAGGATTGGTTCATAAATACGGCCTCTAACCCGAGCCATATTGAACTGTTGACGTTGGAAGACGTCCAGACGGCCGGACGGACAGATAAACGATGGGCCATGGCTTAACCTCAAATTTGACTATGTCAAAGTTGAGCAAAAAATTGACTAATTAAGGCCCATAACTCTGTAACAAACCAGGGGGCCTGACATGTTAGTCTAAATATCAAACCAGGGACTTGACTTGAATTAGCTGCATACGCCCCTCCTAAGAAAAGCTTATACCAACTAGATGAAGCAGTTGTACCCACACAATACACAGGCTTTTCCTTCTATCCTCCACTTTTACGTCCCAAAATTGAGATAAACGCATAAAAAACAGATTTTTTAAAATTTTTGTTCAGAAATTTTAAGTCCCACCCGGCCCCTAAATTTTCTGTGTATAAAAAAAAAAAATTTTTTTTTCTTAAAATTGACCGAAACGCAAAAAAAATGAAAGTGTCAATGACACTGTAGTTCAACTTGACAAACTTGAACTTGGTAAGTTATAAATGAAATGGCAAAATTGAAGATCATTGGGACCAATGTCAGTTTTTTTGCCAGTGGCAACATTTTTTGACAGAAACCGAAGAAAATCGATAGCTCCCATCTAGAGGCCTCCCCAAACAAGCATGCCAGGTTTCAAAGCAATCCGATCATAAATGTGCCCTGTAGGGTGAGCCAAAGGGAAATATTGTGGTCTGACTAGACTAAATTCTAAGAACGTTGGCCGTGGCAACATGTTTTGACGGAAATGGAAGAAAATCGATAGCTCCCATCTAGAGGTCACCGTAAATAAGCATACCAGGTTTCAAAGCAATCTAATCATAAATGAGCCCTGTAGGGTGAGCCAAACGGAAATATTGTGGTCTGACTAAACGAAGTTCTAAGAATGTTGGCTGCGGCAACATTTTTTGATGAAAATTGAAGAAAATCGATAGCTCCCATCTAGAGGTCACCCCAAACAAGCATGAAAGGTTTCAAAGCAATCCGATCATAAATGTGCCCTGTAGGGTGTGCCAAAGGGAAATATCGAGTCTTCTGACTAAAACAAGTTCTAAGAACGTTGGCCACGGCAACATTTTTTGATGGAAATTGAAGAAAATCAATAGCTCCCATCTAGAGGTCTCCCCAAACAAGCATACCAGGTTTCAAAGCAATCAAATCATAAATGTGCCCTGTAGGGTGTGCCAAAGGGAAATATTGTGGTCTGACTAAACTGAGTTCTAAAAACGTTGGCCGCGGCAACATTTTTTGATGGAAATTGAAGAAAATCGATAGCTCCCATCTAGATGCCACCCCAAATAAGCATGCCAGGTTTCAAAGCAATCCGATCATAAATGTACCCTATAGGGTGTGCCAAAGGGAAATATTGAGTCTTCTGACTAAACTAAGTTCTAAGAACGTTGGCCGCGGCAACCTTTTTTGACAGAAATTGAAGAAAATCGATAGCTCCCATCTAGAGGTCTCCCCAAACAAGCATACCAGGTTTCAAAGTAATCTGATCGTAAATGTACCCTGTAGGGTGTGCCAAAGGGAAATATTGAGGTCTGACTAAACTAAGTTCTACGAACGTTGGCCGTGGCAACATTTTTTGCCGGAAATTGAAGAAAATCAATAGCTCCCATCTAGAGGTCACCCTAAATAAGCGTATCAGGTTTCAAAGCAATCAAATCATAAATGTGCCCTGTAGGGTGTGCCAAAGGGAAATATTGTGGTTTGACTAAACTAAGTTCTAAGAACGTTGGCCGCGGCAACATTTTTTGATGGAAATTGAAGAAAATCGATAGCTCCCATCTAGAGGTCTCCCCAAACAAGCATACCAGGTTTCAAAGCAATCAAATCATAAATGTGCCCTGTAGGGTGTGCCAAAGGGAAATATTGTGGTCTGACTAAACTGAGTTCTAAAAACGTTGGCCGCGGCAACATATTTTGATGGAAATTGAAGAAAATCGATAGCTCCCATCTAGATGTCACCCCAAACAAGCATGCCAGGTTTCAAAGCAATCCGATCATAAATGTACCCTGCAGGGTGTGCCAAAGGGAAATATTGAGTCTTCTGACTAAACTAAGTTCTAAGAACGTTGGCCGCGGCAACCTTTTTTGACAGAAATTGAAGAAAATCGATAGCTCCCATCTAGAGGTCTCCCCAAACAAGCATACCAGGTTTCAAAGCAATCTGATCATAAATGGGCCCTGTAGGGTGTTCCAAAGGGAAATATTGAGGTCTGACTGAACTAAGTTCTACGAACGTTGGCCGTGGCAACATTTTTTGCCGGAAATTGAAGAAAATCGATAGCTCCCATCTAGAGGTCACCCTAAATAAGCATACCAGGTTTCAAAGCAATCAAATCATAAATGTGCCCTATAGGGTGTGCCAAAGGGAAATATTGTGGTTTGACTAAACTAAGTTTTAAGAACGTTGGCCGCGGCAACATTTTTTGACAGAAATTGAAGAAAATCGATAGCTCCCATCTAGAGATCACCCCAAACAAGCTGCCAGGTTTCAAAGCAATCCGATCATAAATGTACCCTGTAGGGTGTGCCAAAGGGAAATATTGAGTCTTCTGACTAAACTAAGTTCTAAGAACATTGGCCGCAGCAACATTTTTTGACAGAAATTGAAGAAAATCGATAGCTCCCATCTAGAGGTCTCCCCAAACAAGCATACCAGGTTTCAAAGTAATCTGATCGTAAATGTACCCTGTAGGGTGTGCCAAAGGGAAATATTGAGGTCTGACTAAACTAAGTTCTACGAACGTTGGCCGTGGCAACATTTTTGGCCGGAAATTGAAGAAAATCAATAGCTCCCATCTAGAGGTCACCCTAAATAAGCGTATCAGGTTTCAAAGCAATCAAATCATAAATGTTCCCTGTAGGGTGTGCCAAAGGGAAATATTGTGGTTTGACTAAACTAAGTTCTAAGAATGTTGGCTGCGGCAACATTTTTTGATGGAAATTGAAGAAAATCGATAGCTCCCATCTAGAGGTCACCCCAAACAAGCATAAGAAGTTTCAAAGTAATCTGATCATAAATGCGACCTGTGAGGTGTGCCAAAGGAAATTGTGGACGTACGTACTAACGTACTAACATACTAACGTACTAACATACTAACGTACATACGTACGCCGACGGACAAGAAGTGATGGCAATAGCTCAGCTTGACTTTGTCAAGTTGAGCTAAAAACAAAAAAAAAAATTCTGGATTTTGGTCCAAAATTTTCCAAGTCCCACCCAGCCCCCAAATTGTCAGTGAAAAAAAAGGAAAAATTTTGTCTTAAAATTGACCAAAACGCATAAAAAACCAAAAAAACTAATTTCTGGATTTTGGTAAAAAAATTTCCAAGTCCCACCCGGCTCCCATAGAGAGCCCAAATATGGACCCAGGGAAATGATTTCAATAAACATGTGAAACAATCATCCAAAGATGTTATATGTCAAATTTGAAAGCTTTTGGAGCAGTGGTTTGGGAGAAAAGTAGTCTTAAATGTTTTTCCCATTAATCACAGTGTTAAAAAATGCTGACTCAGCACTTTTTCAAAGTCCCAGAAAAGTACCCCATGATAAAACCAATAGCTATTTTTTTTACCATTCCATTCTGTTGGTCCTAAGAAAGCTTCACACCAAATAAGAATTCTCAGTGCCGTGTAGTTTTGGAGATATGGGCGTTTTGATTTTTTTCTATTTTTAGCTCCTACGGTTCCCAAGGGGCGATGGAAAAAAAATTTGGGCATAAATTAAGTACTTATGACCCAATAAGCCCTCATATCAAATTTGGTCCAAATCTGCCTCTCGGTTTGGAAAATAGAAATTTTGGGAGGGGCAAAAATGAAAAATTTATACCAATTTTAATATTTTTAATACTTACCAATGGCCCAGACTAGCTGGTGCAACCCAATTTATTACCAGGGCCAAACACAAATTTTGAATCCCCTAAACCCCCAAAATTTGCCAAAAAACTTAAAAACGAGAAGATCAGTATGCGCAACTTGTTGTCAACGACAACAATAGGCTACCGCCATCTTGTCATTCTTATTGTTGTGCCTGTTAAATGTTAATAAGAACTGTAATAAAACTCAGCGGGGAGGAAGGAGTGTCTACTCCAGGGAGGGCCATCCCCATCTGGGCCATTGGTAAGTATTAAAAATATTAAAATTGGTATAAATTTTTCATATTTTTCCACTATACCAATGGCCCAGACTAGCTGAGAATAGTAAACAGGCAGGTGGGCCTAGTACTTAATATTCATTGCTCCTATTTCAGAAAAACAATGAAAATATAGGTGTAACTCTATTTAAGGCCTAGCATAACCCATTATGCTAATTTGATAAAGGAAGCCAAAATATAAAGAAGTCCAGAGAAATGAGACTCTTTATACATCATTAAAAATGTCCGAGTATTGGACAGAAAAGCTCGTCTTGACACATGACAGAGACAATAACACTTCACATCGAGCTACACATTAAAAGCATATAATATATTTAATATATTTAAAATTGCTTCATATCTAGCTACACATTAGAACTACCAAAGCCCGACCCCAGGATACTATCACTGAAGGAGGTATGTCCATGTTTCCACTCAAAGCCAGATGACTATTTGGAAATACCCCCCCCCCCCCCCCTTCCCCTTGTTTTGAAAGTAACTACATGTACACTTCACAATGAAGAAGGGAGCAGACTGGAGACAGTGCTAGAGCAGATCAAACAGAAGATTGAATAAAAGTCCTAATTAGAATGGACGACCTTCTGAGCTACCGATAACAGTCCTAAAAATCTGAGATCATCAGAAATTTATTCTAAATCTCGAAGATAAAATTTGGTAGAAGTCATCTGTTGTGTCCAATAAGCAGCTTGCAAGAAAACCTTCAAATAATTACTACTAGCATAAGCCTAAGAAGAAGCTAAAGCTCTAACTTCATGAGCTGAATCTTATAAGCTATTCTCTGATTCACACACAAAGCATTATAAGCTGACCGAATAGCTAACTAAATCCATCTAGATATTGAATGAACAGAAATATCATTTCTGTTAAGAAGAGAAAGAAATAACCTTTTCCTACCTCTTCTAATAAAACTAGAATGCTCCTTATAATCTTAAGCGCTCTTACTAGACACAACAAAGGTCTCTGACCATCTGAAGATGGTAATGCTTTAATAAGAATAGGGCTAGGCCGTTTGTACGGAACCTGATTCTTAGCTAAGAATCCCACTTTCGTAGTGTGAGTAATAGAATTACCAACACTAAGATAATGGGAGTCTTCAACAGACAAAGAATGAAGCTCACTAACTCTTCTAGCTGACGCAAAACGCTAAGAGAAAAAACGTGTAATAAGTAAGAAATTTAAACTCAACAGTAATTAACGGTTCAAAAGCTGCTTTCTGAAGTTTCAGAAGAATCCCAGCTAAATTCCACTGAGGGACTAGTCTCAAGGTACGAGGTCTATTCACAGAAAAATTCCTCATTAAGTATTTATAGATACATCTGACCCAATGTTTAATTTCCCTTGGTGTGCATAGGTGTCAGAGAGCATAGACCTTTTGCCCTTAATAGTGACTGGCTGTAACTAAACTTCATCAAAAAGATAAATAAAAAAGTTAGCTAACTGAGGAATAGTTGGGTTAAAAAAATCAATCAATTGTGATTCACACCAACGAACAAAAACCTTCCACTTTGCTTCATAATTAACGAAGAGAAGGTCCTCCTACAGTTAGAAATTGCATCCATTGCTCGTCTGGAAAACTGTAATCGTGCAGGAAGCCGACAGAGTTTCCCCTGTGTCAGAAGATCCCGGAGAAGTGGTAACTTCCGTGGAAGGTCCCAAAGAAGTTCCCGGAGAAAAATTATCCACTGTCTGTGAGCCGACAGACTTGCAACCAGTAGAATCTTGCAAGAAGACTGTTTCATCTTTAGCAAGATCTGTTGAATGAGGGGAGCTGGAGGGTAAGCATACCCTATTATCCAGTTCCATGAAATTGACAGAGCATCTACTGCATATGCTTGAGGGTCCAGGCATGGAGACACAAAAGTCTGTAACTGATTGTTCAGACTCGTGGCAAAAAGATCGATCATTGGACGTTCCCACTGGAAACAAATCTGATAGAAGACAGATTTTTTCAACATCCATACAGAAGGTAGCAGGCAAACCTTCTCGATAGAAAGTCTGCTGTTACATTGAGACGACCTGGAATATGACAAATCGATATCAGAATCTGATTCTTTTGAAAGAAAAGAAGAATCTTTTCGGTGAGATTCAACAGCTGAACGGAATGAATACCTCTCTGATTCCGAATATAGGTTACTACTGTTGAATTGTCCAACAGAATTTGAACATGTGAGTGTATTACTCGACTAAGCCAATGATTTTAGAGCTAACCAAATTGCCCTCATTTCTTTGTAGTTAATATGGCCCTCATGGGACCCAAGAAACTGACTCTCCCATAAGCCGTAACATACTTGATCGCCCGGAATCAGAGAAGCACCCCAACCCTCCTGACTGGCATCTGTCATGATTATGAATGACAGCTCCTGAATCTGAAGCGGTATTCCCTGGGAAAACCACTGGATATCCGGCAAATTTGAAGATGTTTTACTGACTGTGTTAAAACAATCGGACTGTCCAACAACTGACGTTTTATGCTCCAATTTTGAATTAGATAAATTTGAAGTGGACGAGTGCACAAACGACCTAGCGGAATTAACTCCGTGGCGGCGCCGCAAAGTCGAAACAGCCACATAAACTCTCTTGCAGAAATGACTTGTGCGTTTATGCAATATTTGCGTAAATAGAAACTAATTTTGCTCTTGCTACCGGCAAACAGACCCGATTGTTGAGAGTATCGAAACTCATTCCAGATGAACAAAACGACCTCGTCGGTATTAAATCCGACTTGTCGACAATGATTATATAAAACCTACTATAGTAGGCGTCGTAGCAGCGATAAGTAGCAGACTCTGAACGTCGCTTTGAAGAGCATGAAAATTTTCGTACCTTTGAAGAATGTCATCGAAATATGCCGATGTCAATGAAGGCGAGTGAGCTCTAAAATGGCTCATCACCGCATTCACCACCCGACTGAACGCCCACGGAGCAGGATTCAAGCCAAAACACATTGCTCTGAACTGGTATACTTCTCCTTGAACCGCGAAATGGAAGTCTATACTTGCGGCCTAATCGTTCACTCGGATGATGCCTCTCACCGATCGAATTGACTCATTTACAATTTGGAGCAATTATCAGCTTGTTATCCAACTGAGATCGATGACTGGCATGTACGAGCCGTCTGGCTTCGGCACAAGAAGAAAGATGTCTGTAGAATCCCTTTGAATTTGGAATCTCTACGACCTCTACTGCCTCCATGTAGGAGAGAGTCTACTGCTGAAATCAAAGCCTCTCTCTTGTTATATTCTGTGAAAGGTTCACAAAACGCGGAATCCGCGTTAATGGAGGTTTTCTCCAGAACGAAAGACGTAGACCATTTTTACAACGTCTCGAACCCAAAAATCCTGAGTTATTTGTTCCAGTTGCTTGCGAATATTGAAAGCCTTCTGCCAACTGAAGAACAGAGCTCGAAATCTTCAATTGTAGGACTTACGAGGCGTATACGAGAAACCACGTGAAGCTCTCGCACCCCTCTATGACGTCGGTGTGGGGTTACGCGTTTCGTTATTTTCCGACTGCGTCATCCCCGTATTGAAATCACTCCCCTGTTTCGAGCCACCATGACCACGATTAGCTTTAAAAGCAGCATGGGCGGAGTCTCTCTTGGAGAAAAATTTACCTCTCCGAGGAGTACCACTTGTGGAAGGCTGAGTTGCGAAGCTGAGCGCAACAAAAGCTGACATAGCTTTCTTAGAAGCATCTTCACATACAGCTTTTAACTGATCATTGAATAATGAAGAGCCCGAAACGGGAGCGGCCCTTAGAGAGCTCTCAACACTGTCGTCAATAAATGACGTAGATTAAGGGTAGCATCGCGCCTAACCAACTCTAAATTCGCTACTGAAAGAGCAGAGTGGGATGCTGTATACATGATGGCGCGAGAGAGCACTCTCAAGGAGATAACAACTCCCGTAAGCTCTCAGATTCCAAATTGCCGGCAAATGCCCTGCAAAAATGATCTGCATATGACGGCGTCCAAAATACTTCTGCTAGATTCAATGCAAGTGACTATAACAAAAGAACTAACGCTACACGATGACGGAAGAGACATACCTAAGTCCCTAGCTCCGTCATCCAATTGCAGATGAGCTCTTGGAATCTTATTCTCGCCTACCGTATTTAAGAAGGTATTGCCTCTAAACGGTAGGTCAAGCTTCCTTTCCAAAAGGAAAGAACTTTTTCTAGCCTGAGCCAGGTCAGCAATAGCTTCGTCACAACAATCAAACGCATCTAACGCTTGGACTGATTGAGATGGATACAGAAGGATACTTTCCTTCGACTTAATGACCTCCCTGTCCAAAGAAGACAGGCGCTTGGCTCGAGAAGGCGCAGAACTAGACCAGAAGGAATTAATTCAGGTGAAAAATCCTGCAGGAACCTCATAGTTTCCATATGTTGCTCAGCCAAAGATGTAGTATCAGCCTCGTCTTCATCAAACTCCCTAACACTACCAGCTAGAGGTTCCTGGCCTGGTCTATTATCGGCATACTTATTATTGAGGAAACCCTTCTTTCTGCCGATCCAGCACCATCCGAATCATCCAAATCGGAGATCGATGACGGCCGCATATTATGCTGCTGGAAGTCTGCAATTAGCTGGGCAATTTGCTCCAGCAATTCCGTATTCGAGGCTATGTTCACCCCTGGTCTATGCCTTTTGGCTCCAGAAGGTGATCTGACACAGAGCCCTGTGTCCGTCTTTTAGAAAAAGACATTTGCCTCGAAATGCTAGCCTTAGAGAGAGCCAGATCCTGGCTCTGACTCTCTACCTCTGGATCTTGCCGACTAGCATGAGGTCTACTGTGCTGAGTCCTGGAAACGGACGAAGAAGAGGCTCTTATATCAAAATTACTGCCAGCCGCACTAGCAGAGAAAGGTACATCAGAAACAACTGGTTCCGAAGCATTTTCTACCGGACTACCAGCGGAACTGGCAATGAAAGTCGAATCTTTCTGTTTTGTCCCTAAAACAGAAGAATGCTTCGCTACTGATGCACCTTTCAATTTGACTGGCCTCTTCCCCTTACGTGCCGTCGTCTTAACAAAGGACTGTCTTCCATCCCCTGTATCCTGGACCGCTACGGATTTTCCCGGTACGGAAGCACTAATTAAAGGCTCCGTTACACCGGTCGAGCTAGTTGACCGTCTACTTGCCTGAGGTACCGAGTATTCTGCGATACCTCGTAAGTCAACACGCTCTGTATCTAAAGACGACGGCAGCACAGAACTTAATGTTATACCTTAACCAATACCATGTTCTTGTTCCTCTGAAATGGAAACTAAATTTGATTAGTTACCTTAGGCGAAAGCACCGAAATCGGTGCTTCGCCAACACATACATAAGTTGAGAGGGAATTCCATCGCTTGGAATCCCAAGACCAGCAAGTTGCACAGGTACCCTCTTTCGAGCAACGAGTGCAAGCCAAACATGATGAATGATAATCAAGAGAGGACCTCTTCCTCTTACATTTCAAACATGAGGACTTCATAATACACATACGTCCGAGGCAAAAATTTTAAACTGAATAGGAGCCGGTAACCAAGTCCAAAACAGGCACAACAAAGGCCCAGGTCAGACAACCGGTATCCCAAGAATACCCTTAACAATAGAGAAACCTCCCCAGAAGATTCCCCATAGAGAAGGGTAATGGCAAACAGACACGCACGACTATGTCAAAAATAACCGGTACGCGACAAAGGGGGTACGAATAATCCACATTCCGTAAATTATCTAAGATTTTTAAGAAGAATTTTAATTAATAACAAATTCGCAAACGGCAAATAGTTCTTAAAAATCTACTGAGAGGATTCAAGGGAGAAAAGGAGAACATTGAACACACACATAATGATAAACAAAAAATGAACAAATCAAGTGCATATCCCGAAGACAAGAAATATTATTTAATTTCAATAAAGTTATAGCCCTGAAGGTTCAAAAACTCAATGTCCACATTCAGCTAGATTCTGCTGCAATTATTCCACCATTCCACTTCAAAATCGTGTCTGGCTACATTATACTTTAGGATTTTATAGCACAAAAGTCAGGATACGTGTTGATCTGACATGGGCCAAACAACAGAATGACAAGATGGCGGTAGCCTATTGTTGTCGTTGACAACAAGTTGTGCATTGTGCAAAAGTATGGAGGACCATACTGGTCTTCTCGTTTTTAAGTTTTTTGGCAAATTTTGGGGGTTTAGGGGATTCAAAATTTGTATTTGGCCCTGGTAATAAATTGGGTTGCACCAGCTAGTCTGGGCCATTGGTATAGTGGAAAAATATTCTTGCCCCTCCAACAAATATAGCCCCACAAACTTCTCTTGAACAAATCTGAGCCTACACCTCAAAAGGAAGCTGCACACCAAATATCAAGTCTCTGCTACTACTAGTTCATGAGAAGAAAATTTTTTAAGATTTAAGCACATTTTTTGGGCATGGCCCTACCAAGGGGCGAAGCAACTTGTTTTGAACAAAATCAAATTGTGATGTCATAACAAACTATTATCTCAAATATCAATTATATGGTTCAGTAGTTTGGGAGGAGAAGACGCAAACACCATGTTCACGGACGACGGACGACAAAGGATGGCGGACGGTGAGTGATCACTATAGCTCTCCTGACTGAAAGTCAGGTGAGCTAAAAATTGGGCCAGGCCAGTTTTTGAACTTGCTTGAGATATTATTGCAAAAGGCCTGTTCGGCAAATATTCGTCAAATCAGAGATTCTTTGTTCAAACTATTGCACCAACAGTGTTAGGATGCCTGCTCGCTTGCCCACCTGGATGCACACTGACATTCGTCAAACCATAGGTCTTGGTTGCTAACACAACACGACCAAAAAACCATGAAAAATGTATGCTGGAAAGTCAGAAGCTATTTGGAAAAATACATGGCACACCACAGTGAAAAAACTATGGCTAAACAAGCTAGTTTAAAAGGGAGAAAAATGCAAATCATTCTCTGTGGAAAACAATGTGCACAAACATTATCCAATGACTCCATACAGAGTAGTCCAATTACATGTTGCATTGCCCCTCCTGCCCACCCAACACAATAATGTAATTCACATTTAAAAAAATGTTTACTGTATATGAACAAATGTTGTAATAGCAGCAACAGAAAGAAATCTTTACTATTTTACAGGAGACATCACAGTGAAAAATTAACCCTTGTCCACAAATAGAAGACATAAGAAATGACTCAAAGGCCAAAATCACATTGTGAGAGCAACGCAAAGCCAAGGGGCCGGAAATTAGCAAATGGTTTATTAAGCCCCCGAGAAATTTTCTCAAGGGCATTATGTTTTCACCATGTCCGTCGTCAGGTGTCCGTCCGTTAACTTTTTGCATTCCGTCAATTAACTAAAGTTCTACCAACTGGATCTTTACCAAACTTCATATGTGTGTTAAATATGATGAGTGGAAGAAGCCTATTTATTTTGACCATGATGTGCAAAAGGTAAAGGTCACAGTGCCCTCCAATGTTAAATACACTCTATGACTAAAGTTCTGCAAGACTAATCCTGTTTTTCATTTTTTTATGTAATTCTATCCATGATACTGCAGAAGGGGGCATATGCTGCACTTTGCATTGCTCTTGTTTTTTAGTACAATCATTAGCAGGGATACTTCAACATTTATTTTTATGTAATGTCACAGACATCAAATGCAATTTCCCCTAGAAGCTGAACAGTTATAATATAAATAGATTCCAGTATTTATTCCAGAAGTTAGAGTTAACGAAAGTTAACATTTCCAATAACATTTTAGTTTTAGTAGTATACTAGTACTGATAAACTACAGAATTTTATGGTAGAAACATCCAAATTAAAATGTTATTCTGATAATTCATATAGTCAGTACATTAATATATTGTAATCAATACCCTTTGAGTAGCGATACACTAATGTACCATTAGTGCAGTCCTTCATGTGAGTAAATTTTATTGGTGCAAAAATTGCACTCGCAAATGAAACCACGAGTGCAAATTGCACTTGCAAACTTACAGAAATCATCAGTTAGATTTTGCATGTGTAGGAATACATTAAACAACATTTGAAGTGTGTGGAAGGATGGTACTGATGAAAATGAGTGTCAATTCGGATTTGCTTTGGAAAGCTTGAGTCATCCTGGCACCTATCAGTGTGACAAGCAGAGGTAGTTGGTGAGGAAGTGTGGGGGGGGGGGGGGGGGGGAGGGGGAGGTCACCCACTTGGGTAATGTCAACTCAATCTTTTTAAAACAAGAGGCCCCATGCAGATTGAAGCGCTCACCTTGAACGGACACAATATAAACAAGAGTCCAAGAATGAGTCTACATTAAGAAATCCATCTCCATAGGATACATTGTCAATCCTTGAGCCCCTCAGGAGTGACAAAAATAGTCCGAGCATCATGCCTTTTCTTCAGTTGAATATAATGTAAAATGTAGAGCTCCCCTATGAAGTCCCTTGATGCAACCTATGTGGATTAATCTTAGTAACACACCTCCAGAGGGTACTCAATACAAAATTTCTAATTTTTCAACTACATGGCCAATTCCGGCTCCTAAAGGGAGTCCAAATATTAACCCAGGCTCTTGATTTGAACAAAGTTGAATCTGACCTCCCTGGAGATGTTGTATACCAAATATGAAAGCATTCTGACTGTTGGATCTGAAGAAGAAAAATTTCTTCATATTGCACTAAGTTAACATTTGGGCTACCATAGCGAGCTCAAATATTAACCTACAGATCCAATTTGGACAAACTTGAATCTGACCCCCCTAGAGATATTGTATACCAAATATGAAAGCATTCCGACTGGTGGATCTGAAGAAGAAGATTTTTAAAGAAATTTCCTCATACCGCCCTAAGTTAAAATTTGGCCAACCATAAAGCCCAACTATATACCTAGGGACCCGATTTGAACAAGCTTGAATCTGACCCCCCTAGACAAGTTGTATATCAAATATGAACCATTTTAAAAACAAGAGGCCCCAAGGGGCCTGAGGGCGCTCACCTGACATGGTAGCCTAAATATCAACCCAGAGAATTGATTTCAACAAGTTGCATCTGCTCCTCCTAAGAAACGCTGATACCAAATATCCAAAGATTCTGATCAGTGGATCTAAAAAAAAAAGAAGATTTTTTAAAGAATATTCCTCATATTGAACTAAGTTATAATTCGAGCTCCCACAGGCGCCCATATATGAACCCAGGAATATGGCTTTAACAAACTTGAATCTCACCCCCCTAAGGATGCTGAACACCAAATATCAAAACATTCCGACTGCTGGATCTAAAGAAGAAGATTTTTAAAGCCCGAACCCAGGGACTTGGCTTTAAAAAACTTGAATCTCCCCCCCCCCCCCCCCCCACCCCCCCCCTAAGGATGCTGCTCACCAAATATCAAAACATTCCGACTGCTGGATCTGAAGAATAAGATTTTTTAAAGAAAATTCCTCATTTTGAACTAAGTTACAATTCAAGCTCCCACAGTGAGTCCAAATATGGACCTAGGGACATGGCTTGAACAAACTTGAATCTCACCCTCCTAAGGATGCTGCATACCAAATATCAAAACATTCCAACTGCTGGATCTGAAGAAGATTTTTAAAGAAAATTCCTCATTTTGAACTAAGTTATCATTCGGGCTACCACAGTGAGCCAAAATATGAACCCAGGGACTTGGCTTGAACAAACTTGAATCTCACCCCCCTAAGCATGGTGCATACCCAATATCAAAAGATTCTGCCTGCTGGATCCTGAGAAGAAGATTTTCAAACAAATTGGCCTGAAATGCATTAAGTTCGAATTCGAGCTTCTATAGTGAGCCCAAATATGAATCTAGGGAGCCGATTTGAACAAACTTGAATCAGATCCACCCCACAATGTTGCATACCAAATATCAAAAGATTCTGCCTGCTGAATCTGGAGAAGAAGATCTTTTAAGAAATTTGCCTGAAATGCACTAAGTTCGAATTCGGGCTTCTATAGTGAGCCCAAATATGAATCCAGGGGGCCGATTTGAACAAACTTGAATCAGATCCACCCCACAATGTTGCATACCAAATATCAAAAGATTCTGCCTGCTGGATCTGGAGAAGAAGATTTTTTAAGAAATTTGCCTGAAATGCATTAAGTTCGAATTCGGGCTTCTATAGTGAGCCCAAATATGAATCCAGGGGGCCGATTTGAACAAACTTGAATCAGATTCACCCCACAATGTTGCATACCAAATATCAAAAGATTCTGCCTGCTGGATCTGGAGAAGAAGACTTTTGAAGAAATTTGCCTGAAATGCACTAAGTTTGAATTCGGGCTTCTATAGTGTGCCCAAATATGAATCCAAGAAGCCGATTTGAATAAACTTCCATCAGATCCACCCCACAATGTTGCATACCAAATATCAAAAGATTCTGCCTGCTGGATCTGGAGAAGAAGATTTTTTAAGAAATTTGCCTGAAATGCACTAAGTTTGAATTCGGGCTTCTATAGTGTGCCCAAATATGAATCCAAGAAGCCGATTTGAATAAACTTCCATCAGATCCACCCCACAATGTTGCATACCAAATATCAAAAGATTCTGCCTGCTGGATCTGGAGAAGAAGATTTTTTAAGAAATTTGCCTGAAATGCATTAAGTTCGAATTCGGGCTTCTATAGTGAGCCCAAATATGAATCCAGGGAGCCGATTTGAACAAACTTGAATCAGATTCACCCCACAATGTTGCATACCAAATATCAAAAGATTCTGCCTGCTGGATCTGGAGAAGAAGACTTTTGAAGAAATTTGCCTGAAATGCACTAAATTCGAATTCGAGCTTCTATACTAAACCCAAATATAAACCCAGGGGGCCGATTTGAACAAACTTGAATCAGATCCACCCCACAATGTTGCATGCCAAATATCAAAAGATTCTGCCTGCTCGATCTGGAGAAGAAGATTTTTTAAGAAATTTGCCTGAAATGCACTAAGTTCGAAATCGGGCTCCTATACTGAGCCCAAATATGAACCCAGAGGGCCGATTTGAACAAACTTGAATCAGATCCACCCTACAATGTTGCATACCAAATATCAAAAGATTCTGCCTGCTGGATCTGGAGAACATTTTTTAATCTTTTTCCCATTGCCTACAGTGTTAAAAAGTGCTGACTCAGCACTTTTTCAAAGTCCTGAAAAAAGTACCTTGTGATCAAACCGATAGGGATTTTTTTAACCACTCTATTCTACTGGATAAAGGTAAGCTTTATACAAAATAAGAATTCTCTGTGACGTGTAGTTTTGGAGATATGGCAGTTTTAAGGTTTTTCCTATTTTTAGCTCCCAGGGTTCCCACGGGGCAATGAGAAAATTTTTTTTTTGCATCAATCAACTACTTATGACTCGTTATCATCTCATATCAAATTTGATTCAAATCGACCTCATGGTTCTGAAAATAGAAATTTTAGGCGTGGTCAAAATTTTTGCCCCTCCCATAACGAAGGCAAATAATGCCTGACAAACTTCTCTTGAACAAACTTGATTCTAAACCTCAAAAGGACTCTGTATACCACATATCAAGTCTCTGCTACTGGTGGTTCATTAGAAGAAGATTTTCAAAAAATTTGGCCATTTTTTCCCCACACCTCTGCTCAATATGAGCCGAAACCTATTTTGGATAAAAATCAAAATGCCCCTATATAACCACTACTTACATGAAATTTAATTAAAATGTGGCCAGTCGTTTAGGAGAAAGAGGCTCAAACACCACATTCACGCAGGACGACGGACGATGGACGACAGACGACGGACAGCAGATGAAGAGTGATAAGAAAAGCTCACCCTGACTTTCAGTCAGGTGAGCTAAAAACATTTTATCTGAACCCCCTATGAATGCTGAATACCGAATATAAAAAGATTCTGACCATTGGTTCAGGAGAAAAGATTTTTAACATTTTTTGCAAATATGCTGCATTTTTTCGATGCCTTCTACAGAACACCCTAACATAACCGATGACAATTTTGTTTTACCACTCAATTCTACTGGTCCTGAAGATGCTTCATACCAAATAACAGCTCTCTGTTCCATGTGGTTTGGGAAATATGGGCGTTTTAAAATATTCCTATTTTTTGATCCTGGGGTTCCCCTGAGGATGTGGGAATTTTTGTTTTTGCGTGAGTCAAGTACTTATGACACAAATAAAACCACATACCAAATTTGGTTCAAATAGGACCATTAGTTCAGAAAATAGAAATTTTGGGTGGGGCCAAAAAGCTTACCCCTCCCATTACAAGGCCAAATATTGCTTCATGAACATCATTTAAAGAAACTTGATTCTACACCTCAAATGGAAGCTCCAGAACAAATATCAAGTCATTGTACCTGCTGGTTCATGAGAAAAAGATTTTTAAAAAATTTTGGAGCATTTTCCCCTACCCCCTCCTATGGAACTGGGCATATTGAGTTGAACAAAAATGCAATGCCCCTTTGGGACCATCATTCACACAAACTTTCATTTGAATTGGCTCAGTGGTTTTGGAGAAGACCAAAACATGGTGTTGACGGACGCAGACACCGGACGATGGATGGAGAGCGATGAGATTAGCTCAGTTTGACTTTATCAAGGTGAGCTAAAAAACAAAGCGAGTTCATGGCATTTACTTCCTAAATGTATATTTACTAAAAAAAAATCAGTCCCCATGACAAACCGGTCAAACTCAGAAAGAGCCCTCCTTTTCAGCTGATTTTGTGCATTATCAGAATGTGCAGCATATATCTTGCACCAAAATCTGTTCACAACCATTTTCCACCTTTGGTGCTTGTTTCAAATCCGATAAGGTCTTCAAATGACCATTTTAGCAATGTGGAAAGTGTGACAATGGGGATTTTAATTTGAAGTAAACTCTAAAAAACGTAAGAAAACAACATTAATGCTTACACATATTCTGACACAGATTTCAGGCGTTATTTTATAAACTTCACACACAGGAGAAGGTTGTACAATTATTTGGCACACTACGATTGATTGGCTGTAGCAGACGATTTTGCTATTGATTGGCCAATAAAATCACACCTTGCTGTTGGCTTCATAAAATTTACTAATCAGGATACAACTTGGGAACAGGTCAAAACATCACATGACTAAAACGTCACATTTCAAAACGGTCAAAATGTCACATTTTTGGTCAAAACGTCACATACTTTTGGTCAAAACGTCACATACTTTTGGTCAAAACATCACACACTTTTTGGTCAAAACATCACATACTTTTGGTCAAAACGTCACATATTTTACTAACAACTTACTAATAGCGGGGGGGGGGGGGGGGGGGGGGGGGGGGGGAGGGGGGGGACTTGAAATTAGAGATGTGATGGAACTATATTGTGTCGGGACCATTTGGATGTCGTGCGGTGGTTCGTACACTATGTCTTGTTACAAACAATGCTTCAGGGATAAAATATTATTATACGCAGAACTGATTTAGCCCCAGCGATTCGTGCCTCTCAGGGGTTTATAGTCTGAGAAAAATGTCAAGATGTCGAAATTTTCGGCAAGGTTACTAATGATATGCCCAGGGCATATTGTATGTTAGTACCCCTGTCGGAAATTTCACCAACCTCTTTCTCTATTTTGGAAACCTTATTGGTGGTCCACATACAGGAAATACACGAGTTTGAAAACGTGGGGGAAAATACTAACCATAGAAACCTGTTTATAGGTGAGAATGGAATAAATTGGAGTAAAATCGATCAAAAATATACATTTTTTATTTCAGTTAAATGTATCAACAACTACCGATGAATGCATGAATATTTTTTAATATATATATTAACAAGTCGCTTTTAAATTGTAATGAAAAATTTACATGTAGCATATATGGAAAATAAAATCTGCACAGATATTGTTTGAACGCGAGAAACATTTTCTTGGGTGGGGGGTCTCAAAAACTGTTAAGTGGGTGGAGCCGAGAGAGTCCAAAGAATTGAATCAGGACTGTCAGAATCCACGAGGAAATGAAACAAACTGACCACGCACACAATTACCCCGCCGTTCAGAGTAAATTTGCTCATGTTCAGTTTGTCAATGCGTTGCCTCGTGGATTTAGAATAGTCAATTCTCAAATATTTCTTGGGACTCTGCCTACTTGACAGTTTGTGACTGGCCACACGAGAAAATGTTTCTCATATTCAAACAATATCCGCGGTGTCACACTGCTCGCCCCCCCCCCCCCACCCCCCCAAAAAAACAACAACAAAAACTTTGACCAAGTCAAAGGCCTTCACGTAATATAGGTTTTTGGCTTGGTACGTCCTTTTAGGCCATGTTTGGACACGAAGGTTTCATGCATCAATTCAAGGTGAATACATGTTGAATTATTGCTAGAAATGATCGGTATCCACTCAAAAAACTAGATTTTCTTTTCATAATACGCTTATAGAACGAACTGATCATTTCTAGTGATAATTTGACTGATATTCACCTTGAAGTGATGTTTTGAAAGCCGCCATTTTGATTGAGGCTATACCTATACCGTGAAAGTGAAAATCTCTTTACAGCGGGGAATACAATTTCTATCTTTCTGCAATTTCTTCGATAATCTATCATTTAGCTTATAATAATAGCCCATATACTACAGGGGAGAGAGGAACAAACTACCAGAGAGAAATCTTTAACAAATCTCCTCCCCAAAATACATTCAAAATTGCGCTGCGCCATGCTGAAACCATATAATTCAACTCCCACTCATTTGAGATCAATTGAACAGGGGACGTGACAACCGTAACTTATTCTCGTTTTCTGACTCGACATTCCTTATCAACCCATTTTTCAGTTGATAACAAATGTCGATTATTTGGGTCGCAAGGGGTCTCGAATTCAGGGAAATCTTTCGGCAAATGGAACAAAATCAAAATCACCATTGGGAGCACCACCAAGGAAAAGGAAGAGAAAAGGACAAGCTCAGTAGGGTCGAAAGCGGTTTATCTGAAACTGAAACTTCATTTATTCATTCGAGGCCGAACTCGTCTGTTGCTCATCGTCCGTGAGCGCCTTTCATTCATTCGTTTTGTTGATTGGGCACAGAACAGGAAATAGTTATCTTGATGTCTGAGTGTGTGACGTTTTGACCAAAAGTATGTGACGTTTTGACCAAAAAGTGTGTGATGTTTTGACCAAAAGTATGTGACGTTTTGACCAAAAAATTTGACGTTTTTGACCATTTTGAAATGAGACGTTTTGGTCGTGTGACGTTTTGACCAGCACCCTACAACTTGCCATGTGCATTGTGCAAAAGAAACACTGATAATGTTTTCACAAATAAAGTAGACCCAGCAAAGTATGCAGTCATTTTTCGGAAGACTTAGGCAAATTATAAAAGATTAGTTTATTATAATTTATGTTATATTGATCTGGGGAATTAAAAAAATAATTTTAATCAGCTGATGGCATTCGGTTCCCACATGATGTGTTCAGTTGCCAATGTTTTGAAGCACAGCTTGACTGTTTTGTTTGTCAAGTGCGATTTTCAGTGCTCCTCATTTTGCAATCACAGGAGCTTGCAAGCACGAATGCAATAGCACCTGTCTCAAATGAAGGACTGATTAGTGTATCACTACACTAATGGTATTGATTCTGATTTTTTTATATACCCAGTACATTGTAATACAGCCTATCACTACACTAGTGGTATTGATTCTGATTTTTTATATACCCAATACATTGTAATACAGCCCATCACTACACTAGTGGTATTGATTCTGATTTTCTAGACACCCAGTACATTGTAATACATCCTATCACTACACTAGTGGTATTGATTCTGATTTCTCATATATCCAGTACATTGTAATACAGCCTATCACTACACTAGTGGTATTGATTCTGATTTTTTATATACCCAGTACATTGTAATACATCCTATCACTACACTTGTGGTATTGATTCTGATTTTTTATATACACATGTACCCAGTACATTGTAATACAGCCTATCACTACACTGATGGTATTGATTCTGATTTTTTATATACCCAGTACATTGTAGTACAGCCTATCACTGCAATAGTGGTATTGATTCTGATTTTTTATATACCCAGTACATTATAATACAGCCCATCACTACACTAGTGGTATTGATTATGATACTACATATTGTTGATATATATTGCAGTACAATCCATCACTACACTAATGGTATTGATTCTGATACTTCATACAGCCGATATATTGTAATATGATCCATCAGAACCCTAATGGTATGGGTTGTGATATTCACATAGCTTATACATGTATATTGTAAAACAGCCCATCACTTCACTAATGGTATTGATTCAGATTTTTTTATATACCCAGTACATTGTAATACAGCCTATCACTACACTAGTGGTATTGATTCTGATTTTTGTATATACCCAGTACATTGTAATACAGCCTATCACTACACTAGTGGTATGCAAGCCAGAAAATAAGCAGGCTGTCATCTACAAAATGAGGTCCCCAGAGGGTGAATTTAGTGATGCTACCCTGCATAGCAGGGTAGCATCACTAAATTTACCCTCTGTGAACCTCAATCTGAATCACAGTCTCAAACTAAACAGAAAGAGGTACCCAGAGGATAAATTGGCCCACTGTATGGGATAGCATTATCAAATTCACCCTCTGGGGACCTCATTTTGCACATGTCTGATGGCTTATTTTCTGGCCTGGTGGTACTGATTCTGATACTTCATATTGTTGATATATATTGCAGTACAATCCATCACTACATTAATTGTATTGATTTTGATTTTCACAAAGCCTATATATTGTAATACAGCCCATCTCTACACTAATGGTATTTATTGATTGTGATATTCATATTATTATTATTTATTTATTGGTATTTAAAGTAACATACTTACGCACAATGGCTAATCGTGACCGTGACAGTTTTACGGGTGGAGGAAGCAGGAGTTCCCGGAGAGAACCACCGAGCATCGATGAGCAACTGTCAGCTCCTCAACATTCTAACTCTGTTCAAGCTCTGCTCAAGCAGGGTTACAGCAGTTGAAGACATGTGCACCATCTATGTGCAGTACGCCTTAGTACACAGTGTCATCGTGCCCCCATGTAGGCAACCGTGATATTCATATAGACAATATATTGTAAAACAGTCCATCACTACGCTAAGGTATTGTGATATTCATACAGCCAATATATTGTAATACTAAACTTTCAATCACTGCAATAAGGTATTGATTCTGATATTCATATAGCAAATATAGTGTGATACAGCCTATCACTACATTAATGAAATGGATTCTGATACTTCAGGAAGTCAATATATACAGATTATCATGATTATGTGCATGTCCTGTGATTTGTATAAGATTCGAGGTAGTGTCCAGAATGGGATCTCAACGAGTCGGTTTTGCTGGCGAGTTGTGATCTCATTTTTGGACACCACCGAGAATCTGATGCAAATCACAGGACATGCACATTATTATGATAATTCATTTATCTAACAATTCTGTCACATAAACAGATTAAATCTGAAATTATTAATACAGTTTTGTGACATAATCTAGGGCAAGAAAAAGTTTTTAAAAAAACCCATATTTTATGGAACTATATTGTTGTGCACTCTGACAAACAATGAGTAACGCAGTCACCGCAATTTTCAAAGTTGTGTTGTCAAATTGTTCACTCTCAGTGTCACTTCCTATGAGGATCCGCTTGAATTTACGAGTTTGCTACGAGGCCACTTCCTCAGAAACCTTGATGGTGTGATATTGAATTGAGCAGTTTCTATTCATTGTAAAATTTTTAACCAATCGCCCGTAACTGTCGAGTTACCGGAAACGAGTCGTCTATATGATACAGAATCAGAATAAGTCATCTATATGATACGGAATCGGAACACATTATATTATACATACTGTTTCTCATGGTTTTCTGCCCAAAATCTGTATGATTGTTAGATAAATTGTAATACAGCCCATAACTACACAAAAGGTATTGATTCCGATATTCACATAGCCAATATATTGTAATATGGCCAATCACTACACTAATAGTATTAATAGTATTGATTCTGATGTTTCATATAGCCAGTATATTGTAATACAGCTCATCCCTACTCTAATGGTATTAATTCTGATATTCATATAGCCAATATATTGTAATACAGCCCATAACTACTCTAATGGTAAAGATTCTGATCTTCATATAGCCAATATATTGTAATACAGCTCATCCCTACTCTAATGGTATTAATTCTGATATTCATATAGCCAATATATTGTAATACAGCCCATAACTACTCTAATGGTAATGATTTTGATCTTCATATAGCCAATATATTGTAATATAGCTCATCCCTACTCTAATGGTATTAATTCTGATATTCATATAGCCAATATATTGTAATACAGCCCATAACTACTCTAATGGTAAAGATTCTGATCTTCATATAGCCAATATATTGTAAAACAGCTCATCCCTACTCTAATGGTATTAATTCTGATATTCATATAGCCAATATATTGTAATACAGCCCATAACTACTCTAATGGTAATGATTTTGATCTTCATATAGCCAATATATTGCAATATGGCCCATCACAACACTAATTGCATTGATTCTGATACTTCACATACCCTACACCAATATTCCCTAACACTAACTTTTAGCTCCTCTGAGATATTAATATGGTGAAACAAATGTATTTACAAACCTTCGTGAATGTGGCCAAATATATGATAAGCTGGTTTGATTCTCTTCTGTACTGATGTAAGTAACTCAACACAACCAGCTCTCACTTTCTGATAAGTTGCATCTCCATGGCCTGAAAAATAAAAGGTACAGTGACATACAGAAAGAATATTTATGAACAGATGTTCACAAATATGTCTGAACAAGGGGTGGATTAAACCCATAGACGATAAATGTATGGAGAGCTAATTAACTCAAGAGGACAGTTTCTTCCTTATCCAATGACAATATTTTGTTTCAATATCAGAGTGAAAATGGAAGTTATTTGAGATCAAGAGTAAATCTCAAAGTCATTCAATGATGCATTGGCAACAAACATTTTACTCATCATGTTGAATATGTGTGTCAACATTTCAAGAACCAATCATAATTTTGAAGAATCAACAAACCAAGTTGTGGACTAAAATATCAACCCAGGGACTTAAGGTGAACAAATGTGAATCTCAACCCCATACAGATTGTGTACACCAAGTAAAAAGATTTTGACTGGTGAATCTGCAGAAGATTTTAAAGAATATTCCTTTAAGTGCAGTGAGTTAGAAGAGAGGCCAAATATAAACAAAGAGATTGATTTGCACAAACTTGAATCTGACCTCTCCCTTCACCACAGCAAGGATGTTCTACATGCATAACAAATATTGACAAACTTTTAGTGGTGGATTTGAAGAAGATTTTTAACCCTTAATACTTAATTCCGACTTTAATCTCTTCTTTTCTACGATCAAAACAGGTGCTCCAACATACAGTCTTTGTGTAATCGTATAAGTTACATTCAAAGTACCTTTGCAGTTTTTTTCAAGGCAAGTCATGGCTGCCTATATAGGCAGCCATGACTTGCCGAGAAACAACTGCAAAGCTACAGGATATACATGGCCAAAGAGTAGCAAAAATGTATAAAAATCTCTAGGCCCTTAAGGGTTAAATAGTTTTTGCCATATTGCACTGAGTTATAGTGATGAGCCGATAAGAAGAAAGTAGTGCTTCACAGTATCGGAATTTCAGTACCGGTAACGGTATTGAAATAATACCACAGTATACCATCTCCAACACGACTGAAACGTTCGATCATGAACAGGCAATATGTTCACCATGACAAGATGAAATTTCGGGACCGAATCACCACCAATCCCGAAACATTAATATCTCCTTTGAATTCGTATGCATTTGTTTACACATAATCAAAACACGTGTGATTTGTTTCCATGTTCTGAACTGGGTAGAACGAATGCTAGTAAAACATCCCATGTTTAACACGTTCCTGTTTTCTGATTGGTCTTGCAAAATTCTGGTGATTTTTTCCAACATCCAGAACACTGAATCGAAGGACACATGCTTGAGAACTTGGAAAAATGATATTTGGTAATTCTTAAATCATCAAATATAATTTTTTGGAGTTCTCGGATTGTGTCGAACACCCAAGGCAAAGAAAGAAAGAACCGGAAGGAAGGAAACTGAATATTCAGCGTATTCGTAGGAGGCTCGCGATGGGAAGAGCAATGTGTCAAATTGGCAAGTTGTGAAGGATGGGAATAAAATGAAAGTGTCAATGACACTGTAGCTCAACTTGACATACTTGAACTTGGTAAGTTTTAAATGAAATGGCAAAATTGAAGATCATTGGTACCAATGTTATGAAATTTCAACATAACAGTATTGTGTGTGCACAATGTCAGAGTAATCCATGCATTTTTAAATGTAAACTGTAAGACTGGCTAAAAAAAGAATGCTGAAACACAAATGCAGTATGTTCAGAGGTTATTGTAAACGGCAACTTTTTTCACAGAAATGAATGCTAATCAATAGCTCTTATCTAAAGGTCTTGTCAAATGAGCACACCAAGTTCAAAAACAATCCTATGATAAATGTGGCCTGAAGCCCATGTCAAAGAATGTTGATGCACAAATGCAATAAATTCAAAGATTGTTGCTAACAGAAACAGCTTTTGATGGAAAGGTCATTGCCAGTGGCAACATTTTTGGAGGGAAATCAAAGAAAATCGACAGCTCCCATCTAGAGGTAACCCCAAACAAGCATACAAAGTTTCAAACCGATCTGATCATAAATGTGTCTGGTAGGGCATGCCAAAGGAATATATTGATGCCTGTCTAAACTAAGTTCAAAGATCATTGCCAGTGGCAACATCTTTTGACAGATGGAAATGGAAGAAAATCAATAGCACCCATCTAGAGATCTCCCCAAACAAGCATGCCAGGTTTCAAAGCAATCCAATCATAAATGTGCCCTGTAGGGTGTGCCAAAGGGAAATATTGAGGTCTGACTAAACTAAGTTCTAAGAACATCGGCTGCGGCAACATTTTTGGACGGAAATTGAAGAAAATCGATAGCTCCCATCTAGAGGTCACCCCAAACAAGCATACCAAGTTTCAAAGCGATCTGACCATAAATGCGACCTGTGAGGTGTGCCAAAGGAAATTGTGGATGTACGTACTAACATACTAACGTACGTCGACGGACGAGAAGTGATGGCAATAGCTCAGCTTGACTTTGTCAAGTTGAGCTAAAAAAACAACGTTTTTTAGTACTCAGCACTTTTATTTTATCACGAAACTTTGAAACATCACGAACAACAAAGGTCAAAACTGATAAACAGAACAAACATTGAACATTATCACTGACAAAAATTATCACGTGGGAACACAACACCACGGTCTGCAGTAATCAGTGCGGACGATAAAAAGTTTTAGACTCTCCCTCCCCCTTGATAAAAACAACAACAACAAAAAAAAAACACTGCAGTGATCATTAATGACGGTCATTTATACAAAACTACTACATAATTTCTGATAAAAAACGCTAGGCAATTTTCAACCCATGAACCACAAGGTGGTCCATGTGCTGAAAGTTTCTTCAAGAAAGCACCATCAGATGAATGCCGATAGTCTGAAAACACAATCAGCTGATGCTCATATCAGATGGTCAGTGTTAAAGTGTTTTGATGTTTGAGTATTTATATTTTATGACAATTCAGCCTATAAACTCCCAATCCTGACTGTTTTCTTTAATCAATTTTTGATTCTGATATATCAAAAGGAATATACAGGTTACAAAGCAGTTTACACAACTTCAGGCTGACATCAATGAAATATCTCGGGGCAGTCACAGCCAAAATGTTCAAGCTCTGAAGGTTGCTTGATGAAATATCAACTTTCAAAGACTTATCTCACAAAAAATACAATTCTTTTCACAAATTACTTCATAAATACTTTTTATTTCCAATCTATTCCACATTACCGCAGCTCATTTGAATAAGTATTTCTTCTGCAAATATTAGTGTTGAAACAGTTAGGGATTTTCAGGAGTCAACTAGTCGACAGAGGTAATCGAATACTAGTCGATTAGTCGGACCCCTCCCGAAATTTTCCATTTCTGTGCCTACAGTATGAAATGGGCAGTGTGGCATTGATATTTTCATAAGTTATGAGTATCCACCAACTCTGCGTGTCAGAACGTAACGTTCAAATGCTAAACCGACACAATTGAAAGTGGTTAGTCATATATTTACTTTGCTTAAGCAGTTGTGTTTGGCCACTTATAAACCAATGAACGGGCAGCTTACTGGCTCATATCATAACATGGCTTTTTAAAATCAGCTGTTCACCATGCATACACAAAACTCAAAACGAGGCTATTCACCGAGATTCTACACCGGTGCTGTTATAGTGAAACCTTTGAATAGAACATGAGCTACATGTCAAGATGTCAATATCACATTTGTCCCAGGTTCGATCATACCCTACCAAGTAGTCCCTGACCCTCATTAATTGTGCTCACATCAAAGGCAAATGCGGCACGTGCCACAGGCACAGTGACAAGTTAGTTGTATCACTCAGATGAATCAGATGAATTGCATCACAGCAAAATAAACAAGGTCAAGGTCACAGTTGGCACTGTATGTAATCAACGATTCAACATAAAACAATGAAACCGCGGAGACACTTGTCTTTGAAGTTTGAGACTTTGAGTTCAGTTCGGGTCACCACAATCACCCCACAGACTGTCGGCAGTGGCAATCATCAACGTAACAATGCATTGAGGCTTTAACAAATTAATCATGTGTCCCAATAACGTTCAACGGCACTGATGACCTGATTGCATGGAGGTGGTGGTTTTTCCTGACTAATCGACTAGCAGATTTTGGGATCGACTAATTTAATAATCGCGTCGATTCGGATTAGTCGGATAATCGTTTCAACACTAGCAAATATGTATTATTTTTTGCCAGATGTGAAAACAGATTGAAAGATTTGTGATTTATGCTCGCACACTTTGGCTGTATATAAATACTAATGTCACTTTTATATACAGTAAAGATTATTTTTTTTTATATATTATCACTTCCAACAATTTTATTACACATCCATTAAACTTTAAACCCTTGTATTTAATGGAATTGCCGCTATGACAAATATTTCTGTATTCAACTGGTGATGTACAAGCCAGAACTTTTTTCCCAGCACTGTTTATGCTAGTTTCTTTCCAGTTGTGTCATAAGTTACGCTTTGAAAAGTTTCAAAATTTTGTTATACAATTATCAATTGTCTTGTCGCGTAGGTGAAAATGAAAACGTCCAAAGCAAAATAAAGTCGGTTCAAAAAAAATTAGTTAAGCAAAAATGAGATAATTTTTAAAAAACAATCATTTCCAACCATAACATTAACCCAGTCCCGTCTCGTCACCAGATCCCATTATATCTAAATTGGTCAACATTATTTTGGTAAATCTTCGGACATCCCGACATGCTTCAAACTTTTCAAAAAAAGTTTCTCAGTGAAACAGTGATACGAATTTCAACAATCATGCCCAATAGAAAAGATAACGAATGTAATTTAGCCTGGTTTCTAAAAGATTGTTTCGAGTTTTTATCAATCCTTTTGATCAGTACAGCTTCAAACAAAACAAACACACTCTTCTCCTTTGGGTTTAAACATCAGAATTAAAATTTGTTTATTTAAATGAATTTTAATGCATAGGATGTGTAATAAACACAGAACGTGACATGTGTTTTAATTGGTGGGTGTTTTGCATAACTCATTGGAATGGCATAGTCATATTTTGCGAGCTCGTTCCAATGAGGAGTCACGTGATATGGTTTTTTAAAAAAAATTTGAAAAATATTTTTTCAACTGCTGAATTTGCATATTATGCGGGTGGATATGGCTGATTATTTGGATAAAGAGTTAACAACACTTAGGGTGATATTTTTCTGTAAAAAAAAAATTTGGAAGGAGGGGAAAAAATGGTGTCCTTTATATCTTTTCCCAACTGGGATGTGGGTCACAATAAAGTTTTTCAGTTTTGACAGAATTCATTTAAAACTAGAAAGTGTCTTAGCACACTAAAACATATGTCTCCCCTTCCTTTTGAGGTCAGAGGTCAAGGTCACATGCAGTTCATCAAGGTAGCGGACATGCGGTTTCATGGTGACACATCCACATGTCAAAAAAAAAATTTCTGGTCTGGACAATTACTCCCTATTTAAAGTACATAAATTTGACCTTGAGGTCAAGGTCACATGAAGGTCATGATGACATGTGGTCTCATTGTGATACATCCACATGTCAATCATCTAAGTCCTAGGTAAAAAAAACAAAAAAAAAGTTCTGATCTGGACAATTATTCCCTATTTGAAGTACATAAATTTGACCTTGAGGTCAGAGGTCAAGGTCACATGCAGTTCATCAAGGTAGCGGACATGCGGTTTCATGGTGACACATCCACATGTCCAAAAAAAAAAATCTGGTCTGGACAATTACTCCCTATTTAAAGTACATAAATTTTACCTTGAGGTCAAGGTCACATGAAGGTCATGATTACATGTGACATGCGGTCTAATTGTGATACATCCACATGTCAAATATCTAAGACCTAGGTCAAAAAACAAAAACGTTCTGATCTAGATAATTATTCCCTATTTGAAGTACATAAATTTGACCTTAAGGTCAGAGGTCAAGGTCACATGTAGGTCATCGAGGTAGACGACATGCGGTCTCATGGTGACACATCCACATGTCAAATAACCAAGTCCTAGGTCAAAAAACAAAAAAATTCTGGTCTGGACAATTACTCCCTATTTGAAGTACATAAATTTGACCTTGAGGTCAAGGTCATATGAAGGTCACGACATGCGGTCTCATGGTGACACATCCACATGTCAAATAACCAAGTCCTAGGTCAAAAAACAAAAAAAATCTGGTCTGGACAATTACTCCCTATTTGAAGTACATAAATTTGACCTTGAGGTCAAGGTCACATGAAGGTCACAATGGTATGCGACACACCGGCTCATGGTGATACATCCACGTGCCGAAAATCTAAGGCCTAGCTCAAAAGACAAACAAGTTTTAGTCTGGACAAAGTTTCCTTGAAAAAAGCACAAATCTGACCTTCAGATCAAAGGTCAAGGTCACAGGAAGGGCACAATGGTACGCTACACACCGGCTCATGGTGATACATCCACATGCCAAATATCTAAAGCCTGACTCGAAACACAAAAAAGTTCTGGTCCAGACAGTTTCCCTTAAAAAAGTGCATAAATCTGACCTTCAGGTCAAAGGTCAAGCTCACATGAAGGTCACTATGGTACACTGCACACCGGTTCATGGTGATACATCCACATGCCAAGTATCTAAGGTGTAGGTCAAAAGACAAAAAAGTTATGGCCCAGACAAAGTTTGTGTGATGTTTCCCTTAAAAAAACACATAAATATGACCTTCAGGTCAAAGGTCAAGGTCACATGAAGGTCACTATGGTACACTGCACACCGGCTCATGGTGATACATCCACATGCCAAGTATCTAAGGTGTAGGTCAAAAGACAAAAAAGTTATGGCCCGGACAAAGTTTGTATGAGAAGAAGAAGAGGAGACATAAATATAATAAACAGGTACTAGCAGTGATGACTAAAGCACTTGATTGATTCTATCCAGATATGTCACGCATATATTGCCTATTGATGACATTCAGGGAGATATTCTGCTGGTGTGGGGGGGGGGGGGGGGCGGTGGCATAAGCAGGGTTCATCTAAGGGTAAAATGTTGGGGCCCTTTGATGCTTAGGGAAAATAAAGTTTGGCTGTATCATCAATGATATCAGCCTATGAACCATACTAGATCAAAGATTCATGTGACATTGAAACTAACATCATCAAAGACATTCACAAGATGAAATCCACAATGTAATTAATGTCAGATTGGTTGCTGCTAGGCAGTACATTATGTCTTTTAACACTTTGCAAAACAAAGAGTTATTGTCTAGGCCCCACAAAATAGATCTTGTTTCTCTGGCCATTTTTGGTAAAATTGCATGTGGGGTGGCAGTTTTTTTTAATTTTCGTCCCTTGATTGCAAGAAGGCTTTGCAGTGCTAAAGCATTGCAAAGCCTTGTTGCACTCAAGGGACAAATATATCATGCAACAAAGGTATCAATTTTATTAACTTGGGTAAAATATCAGACAAAAACCATTTAATTTTTATTTTTTGCATTGGTTATAAAAACAGAAAGCATGCGGCATCCAAAAGGATCATGCAGTAGGCCCTAAAAACCAAATTTTTAACTTTTCAGGCAAAATCTAATGGAACTGTCAGGTCCAAAACAAGGGGTTATTGTCTCTCTAACAGCATTTGAGGTCCAAAACAAGGAGTTATTGTATAACAGCATTTGAGGTTCAAAACAAGGAGTTATTGTATAACAGCATTTGAGGTTCAAAACAAGGAGTTATTGTCTATCTAATAGAAAGGTCAGGTCCAAAATAAGGAGTTATTGTCTGTCAAATAGCACTGTCAAGTCCAAAACAAGGAGTTATTGTCTATCTAATAGCATTGTCAGGTCCAAAACAAGGAGTTATTGTCTTTCTAATAGCATTGTCAGGTCCAAAACAAGGAGTTATTGTCTATCTAATAGCATTGTCAGGTACAAAACAAGGAGTTATTGTCTTTCTAAAAGCATTGTCAGGTACAAAACAAGGAGTTATTGTCTATCTAATAGCACTGTCAGGTCCAAAACAAGGAGTTATTGTCTATCTAATAGCATTGTCAGGTCCAAAACAAGGAGTTATTGTCTATCTAATAGCATTGTCAGGTCCAAAACAAGGAGTAATGTCTTTCTAATAGCACGGTCAGGTACAAAACAAAGAGTTATTGTCTATCTAATAGCACGTTCAGGTACAAAACAAGAGCGCATGTATCGCTGAAGCAATACAATGTCCCCTACCGGTCTAATGAGCATTAATAATTATACAAATGTTATAACCTATATGTGATCAGCATGAATTCAGCTGAAGCATTTCCAAAAAAAAGTCCAGAAAACTTATATTTTGGCGCTTTTCCATATTTCCAAGGGCCATAACTCACACAAGAATAATGCAATCAGTATGAAACTCAAACTTGAACTGTAAGTCATTGTTCTATAGTAGGTTACCAAGAATGAAATCATTCGGTTGAAGCATTTCCAAAAAAAGTCCGGAAAACTAAAGTATGACTGACAGACTGACTGACAGACTGACGGATGGACAGAGTGCAAATGAAACTTGATCTGTAAGTCATCATTCTATAGTAGGTTACTAAAAATTAAATCATTCCGTTGAAGCGTTTCCAAAAAAGTCTGGAAAACTAAAGTATGACCGACAGACTGACTGACAGACTGAAGGATGAATGGACAGAGTGTAAATGAAACTTGATCTGTAAGTCATCGTTCTATAGTAGGTTACCAAAAATAAAATCATTCCGTTGAAGCGTTTCCAGAAAAAGTCCGGAAAACTGATATTTTGGTGCTTTTCCATACTTCCAAGGGCCATAACTCACAAAAGAATAAGGCAATCAGCATGAAACTCAAACTTGATCTGTAAGACATCGTTCTATAGTAGGTTACCAAAAATGAAATCATTCCATTGAAGCGTTTCCAAAAAAAAGTCGGGAAAACTGATATTTTGGTGCTTTTCCATATTTCCAAGGGCCATAACTCACACAAGAATAATGCAATCAGCATGAAACTCAAACTTGATCTGTAAGTCATTCTTCTGTAGTAGTTTACCAAAAATGAAATCATTCCGTTGAAGCGTTTCCAAAAAAACTCTGGAAAACTGATATTTTGGGGCTTTTCCATATTTCCAAGGGCCATAACTAAAACAAGAATACTGCAATCAGCATGAAACTCAAACTTGATCTGTAAGTCATTGTTCTATAGTAGTTTATCAAAAATGAAATCATTCCGTTGAAGCGTTTCCAAAAAAACTCCGGAAAACTGATATTTTGGTGCTTTTTCCCATATTTCCAAGGACCGTAACTCACACAAGAATAATGCAATCAGCATGAAACTCACACTTGATCTGTAAGTCATCGTTCTATAGTAATTTACCAAAAATGAAATCATTCCGTTGAAGCATTTCCAAAAAAACTCCGGAAAACTAAAGTGTGACTGACAGACTGACAAACTGACAGACGGACATACTGACAAACTGACAGATGGATGGAGTGCAAACCTATAGTCCCCTAGTCTCCTCCGGCGATGCCGGTAGGGGACTAACAAAGAGTTATTGTCTATCTAATAGCATGGTCAGGTACAAAACAAAGAGTTATTGTCTATCTAATAGCACGGTCAGGTACAAAACAAGGCGTTATTGTCTAATAGCATTGTGAGGTCCAAAACAAGGAGTTATTGTCTTTCTGAAAGCATTGACAGGTCCAAAACAGGGGAGTTGTTGTCTATCTAATAGTATCTGAGGTTCAAAACAAGGAGTTATTGTCTATCTAACAGCATTGTTAGGTTCAAAACAAGGAGTCATTGTCTATCTGATAGCATTTGTGGTCCAAAACAAGGAGTTACTTACTATCTGATAGCATTTGAGGTCCAAAATAAGAAGTTATTGTCTATCTGATAGCATTTGTGGTCCAAAACAAGGAATTATTTACTATCTGATAGCATTTGAGGTCCAAAATAATTAGTTAGTCTATCTAATAACATTGTCAGCTCCATAATAAGGAGTTATTGTCTATCTAACAGCATTGTTAGGTTCAAAACAAGGAGTCATTGTCTATCTGATAGCATTTGTGGTCCAAAACAAGGAGTTATTGTCTATCTGATAGCATTTGTGGCCCAAAACAAGGAGTTATTTACTATATGATAGCATTTGAGGTCCAAAATAATTAGTTATTGTCTATCTAATAACATTGTCAAGTCCAAAATAAGGAGTTATTGTCTATCTGATAGCATTTTAGGTCCAAAATAAGAAGCTATTGTCTATCTGATAGCATTTGTGGTCCAAAACAAGGAGTTATTTACTATCTGATAGCATTTGAGGTCCAAAATAATTAGTTATTGTCTATCTAATAACATTGTCAGGTCCATAATAAGGAGTTATTGTCTATCTAACAGCATTTGAGGTCCAAAACAAGGAGTTACTTACTATCTATCGAACAGCACTGTCAGGTTCAAAACAAGGAGTTGGAAAAATAGGAGATATGTCATTGACATCCATGTGGAAAATGTAACAAAACGTTTATGAAAATGACATCCTGAACAGACAAGGTGCTGATAAACATGAGAAAACACCAAAATGGAAAACGTGTTGTAACGAGCTAAAATTATGCAGTCTCATAGCATTTAAGGTCCCATGAAAGATGTTGAAAAGGTCTGAAACTTTGGCTCCAAATATCATCCAGGGATAAATGTATTAAGTAATTACCGTCAGTGGCTACCCCTTCCTATTTCTTGGAAAAAGAAAGTTCTAGAATCACCAAAAAATCAATACACTCCTTTGGAGTTACCTGTGCTTCAGTGATTGACATCTTAAGATTTGCTGTACAATCTCAAACAGTATCTAATTGGCATTGTTTTCAAGCTCACTTGAAGTCCAGATTCCAAAATGGAAAGACCTGATGTTTCCAACTTTTAAAAGTTTATTGGTACAAGACTACAGATTCTATTTTATTGTTAAGTTAATACAGTAGAATCCTCTTAATTGAATATCCATTTTGCCAGTGAAACTTATTCAATTAACAGGAGTATACAATTAACAGGGATTTGGTCAGTTTCCTGTGTTCTGGAGGTAAACTGAGCATTTATTCTATTATATCTTATTTGACAGAGCTCTATAGCTCTGTCAAACAAGATATAATAGAATAAATGCCTGTATTGGATGTAGTGGGGCCAAAAAGGTTGATAAATAAGGAGAATTTGGTGTGTGTCACAGTAATTTCTTCGACATATTACAAAAATTTATATATAATTAACAGGAGTTTACTCTACAACCCATATGCAATTAACAGATCAAATTTCTACTGAAGGTAAGGTAAATGATTTTGTGTTTGAAAATTATATTCAATTAACAGGGATATACAATTAAGAGATATCCAATTAAGTGGGCTCCACTGTACAACTGAAATATGGGTAATAATACCATAATAGTGCTGCAACCACTGGAATGTATATAGAAATTTTGAAAAATGCCTAACATCGATTTCATTTTGATTGTTGATGTTTTGGGACAGCTAATGTGCATACAAGACAAAATGCGCTGCTTATAATTGTACTGGTATTGAAATAAAAATGGTTTTGTCATCTATGTAAAATTATTTTTACGACAGTTTTGTAAATTTTGTGAAAATGAAAGTGTCAATGACACTGTAGCTCAACTTGTCAAGACAAAGACATGTACATGTATAGTATGTGACACAGCAATGACAAACATCTAGGTAATGACCTGATAACAAAGGTACATATAAAGTATTGTAACGGTCTGTACATAAATACTGAGCGTTGCCTGTAACAAATGTATAGGTAAAGTATTGTAAAGGTGGGTGACAGTCAGATGCTAAACTAGAAAAAATCTTTGAGTCCCAGAGTGGGTCTGACTGAACCCCAAAATATTTGTTCTCATAGCACAGTGATAACAAAGGCACCCCAAAACACACTCATTCCTGTCCCAAGGTGAAAACAAAGGTACCCAAGAAGTTTCGTGAAGATCAGTTCACAAATATGAGCTGTGTAGAAGTTGTGACAAAAAACTGATTGGACCTAATTTCGGTACAAAATGGCCACTGGCAGCCATCTTGAATTTTGGACCACGCCCAAAAACACTCGTTCTCATCCCACGGTAATAACAAAGGTACCCAAGAAGTTTCGTAAAGATCGGTTCATAAATACGGCATCTAGCCTGAGCCGTATAGAAGTTGTGTACAAAAAACTGATTAGACCTAATTTCGATACAAAATGGCCACTGGCAGCCATCTTGAATTTTGGATCGCACCCAGAAACACTTGTTCTCGTCCCAAGATGATAACAAAGGTACCCAAGACGTTTCGTGAAGATCGGTTCATAAATACAGACTCTAGCCCGAGCCGTATTGACATGTGTACTTACTGTGTGTAAGCAGCACTGAAAAAATCAAAGTTCATCTAATTTGCATAATTTCTGCACGAGAAAAAAACCCGTATTATATGTGATGTATCCCATGGTACTAAACATTCACACAAAAAATTATTCAAATCAGCGCTTTCATATGGAAGTTCTGTGCAAAAATCTGATTGCACCAAATTTCGTACAAAATGGCTGCCATCGGCCATCTTGAATTTAGGACCGGACCCCAAAACACTCGTTCTCGTCCCACGATGATAACAAAGGTACCCAAGAAGTTTCGTAAAGATCGGTTCATAAATACGGCCTCTAGCCCGAGCCGTATTGGCATTTGCACTTACAGTGCTGAAAGTAACACCAAAAAACATCAAGGTTAGTCTAATTTGCATAATTTACGCACGAGAAAAAAACCCGTATTATATGTGATGTATCCCATGGTACTAAACATTCATACAACAAATTATTCAAATCAGAGCTTTCATATGGAAGTTCTGTACAAAAAACAGATTTCTGCATCGTTGGTACAAAATGGCAGCTGGCAGCCATCTTGAATTTCGGGCCACACCCAAAAACACTTGTTCTCGTCCCACAGTCATAACAAAGGTACCCAAGAAGTTTCGTAAAGATCGGTTCATAAATACGACCTCTAGCCCGAGCAGTATCCAATTGTTGACGGACAGACGGACAGATGGACAGACGGCCAGATGGACGACGGACGACGGGCCATGGCATAAGCTCAAATTTGGCTTCGCCAAAGTTGAGCGAAAAATGTTCCAAAATGGAATTCTTTCACAATATTTGGGGAAGGGGATTTCAACTTTATTTGAGCTCCATTAAACAAAATTTGGGAAGGAATAGTAGAAAACTATTTTCAAAGTGGAACTTTGGAAGCAACAGTCACTAGGAGTAAAATTCATTTTACAAACAAGCAAGTAAAAATTAATTTTTTCCAACAAATTTTAAAAGAATAATCTTTTAGTTTTCAAATAATATTTTCACTGCTTAGGTGAAATAAAATGCCAAAAAGACCATGGTTTGAATCAATAAGACCCAATTCTTCAAACAGAATATTCCAGTATGGAAGAAATGTACTCATTTCGCAACATCCTAAAGACAACAGAGTTCTCATTTCGGTCATGTACTGAACAAATTACATGAGCCCTGACCTCATCATTCAAGAGATAGAATTCAAAGAATTTTTGTGCTATGTTTCTGTAACAAAATATTTCAACCATGACTTGGATTAACTCATAACCGGCGGAGTATTTTCAAAATATGTGAAGCAGCTATGTCTAGATTTAATGAAAAAATCATCTAAGTTTAACTAAAGAAATCATTAGTCAATAAGTCCATTTAATTCATAGGAGAGAAATTTGGTTGAATGTGCCAAACTATACTTATTTCAGTAGCAAAATATTTTGTGTCCAGGGGAATATCCGCTGAACAGCATGCAAAGAGTTAATGATATTGAAGGTCAAGGCTGTGAGTATCTGCTGGATATTGGCCTATATCCATCTTAAAGGCATAGATAGAAAATTGGGATGAGGTATAGTTTTCCACTCTTGCAACAGATCGTCCCAGCAGTCCCACCCAATAATTTTCCACTCGGGACATTTTCATCCAGCTTTAAGTCTTAGATATCGACTTGCTTTTGCTGTTAACCCTAAAAGAACTAATTCCGACTTACGACCTCAGAACAGGTGTCCTTAACATGCCATCATGAGGAGGACCTGCAGACAATAGAGAAATTACCAAGGCGGTGGTTTCTAGTCAAGACTTGGATGCCTGTGAAGGTAGCCAAAACTTGACTAGAAATCTCTGCTGAAACCACTGAAGGTGTACAGGCTGTGGTCAGGTCTGAATTAAGAACAGTAGGTTGAGCCCCTAAGGGATAAAAATTTACTTTCTTTTGGAACTAGATCTGCTACTTGGAGTTATGTCATATGAGTGGTCGGCTTCATGCAAATTGTGATCTGTGGTCTATTGGAACTGCTGGATCCCACAAGCAATAACCAATGCAGTCTGGTACTTGTTAATTAAGTCTCCAGATTTTGATCTTGAGACTTATTGTTATTGTAGCCCACTCATATTATTATTATTATTTATTCTTTTTGCCATCATTTTCAGAATTTTTCCTTTTTTTCACTATCTTCATACTCTATTGTATCCAGAGTTAACATTAGCTAAAATTTACATCTTCTCTATATATCTAGGACTACTTATCATAAGAATATTTAGTTTTTGTATGTTAACTCAGCATTTAAGGCTCTATCATTCCTTATAAAAATGATTTTGATCTACCAAAAATTCTGAACCCTCTGCATGAAAATTCCCCAAAATGAAAAACATTTTCAAAAATTGCTGTTTGTGGATCATCAAATTTGGATGTTCTTTCATATGCCTCTAGACCATATTCCCACATATTTTATATTTTAATCTCTTTTGGTGTTGTTACACTTTGAATTTTGGGGCCAAAAAGATGGAAAATGTGATCTTTGTTCTGGAAATAAAATACAAACCCTTGAAACTCTAGTTTTGAAACTTGCTAGTCTATCAACAAGTAATATGTTTCTGCAGAAAATTGGTCCCAGCTCTTAACTCTCTTCCAGAGGGAGCCACTGCATATTTTCTTTTGCATTTGGCCATTTGGGGGTTATTTTTTGCATTTCAGTCCCGAAACTTTGGCTGTTTTCATTACTTCTTACCAACAACTAAATACCCTACAAGAGATGCACATCGAATATGCAAGCATCGAGTTGTGGCTACTTTCTTCAGGCACTCTCTATTGAAAAACAGAAACATCATCGTGCTATACTCTCTATTTTTGTCTTTCGCAAGCAAGTTGGGAAAGAAAAGTGGTGCAAAAGCACCAATAAAAATAAGCCAAAACTGGGTCGAGTGCAACCGGCGCAGACCCAGTACGGGACGCTCTCTCCCAAGTACAACTCCACGACTTCCGTTGCCAGTGCGCATATACCGTCTCTAAAGACTCATTCTTTTTGAATCCGTAAACGTTAGAGTTATGTGATCAGCGGGGAGGAAAGATTCTTTACCCGTAAAGAAGACGGGAGGGCCTCCATGTAAACAATTGTGGTAGGTATAATAAGAAAGGAAATTTACTATAAAATTTAGATTTCTTATCAACCTACTCACAATTGTTTACTACAGGCTGAATAGACAAAAGGCTGGAGGGAATCGCATAACCAACCCCCACATAACCCTAGTGCACTGGAACCGTGAAGTAGAAGGAAGAGGTCCCGAGGCTTATCAACCATAATGTCGCAATCATTGGTAAAGGACAATGAAAAGAGACATATGAGCCTGTGTGACACACAGACAGAAAAAGGGCAGTAACAGCACAAGGCCGAAACTGACCTTCAAGAAGCCTAATGGTTATGGCAGACAACAGCCTGAGCAGAAGAAAGAGGACCCAGGGCAAAAAGGTCCTCCGACTGCTCCTGCAACTGGCATAAATAAAAGGTGGAGAAAGTAGAAGCATTTCTCCAGTAGGCTGCCTGCATAACATCCGACAACTTGACGGAGTTAGAATAAGCCCAAGAGGCAGACAGTGCCCGCACCTCGTGGGCAGAAATACGATTGGTAATACAATCGCCAGCTGCTAAACGACTATAAGCCGTACGAATAGCAAGACAAATCCATCGAGAAATGGACTGAGGAGAGATCTTCTGTCGACCCAGAATGAGAGACAGAAAAAAACGTTTTCTGCCCTTCCGTATGAAGCGTGTCCGATCAAGATAAATGTGAATAGCACGGACCGGACAGAGCAAAGGGCGAGTACCCTCAACAGAGGGAAGAGCCCTGATACAGATAGGAGGAGGAGTAGTATCTGGTAACTGATTCTTAGCCAAAAAGGAGCAATCAGTGGTAAAAGTAACACTGTTGGGAGAGCTCCTAAAAAAGGCCGGGTCAACCGAGAGGGCGTGAAGCTCACTAACCCGTCTGGCCGAAGCAAATGCCATCAGAAAAGCCGTCTTATATGTGAGAAAATGCATATCCACCTGGAATAAAGGTTCGAACGGCGCCCCCCCCCCCCCCCCCCCCCCAAGCAAAGCAGCACCCACGAAAGATTCCATCGTGGAGTAAGCTGCAAAGTCCGAGGCCTTTTCAAAGAAAAGTGCCGAACAAGCTTGGAGAGGTAAGGATTAGTGCCGATACGACGCTTCCCCACATAAGAAAAAGTCTCTGAAAGCACAGACCTGTAACCCTTGATGGTAACAGGCTGGAGACCCCGAGAATCAAACAGATATACCAGAAACTCCGCAATCTGTGAAATCGAAGGATTGGCATAATCAACAGAGTGATCAGCACACCATCGACAGAAAACCTTCCATTTAGCTGCATAAGCTAAACCAGTGGAGTGCCTCCTTGAAGAAGAAATGCACTCCACTGCTCGTCTCGAAAAACCTCTACGGAGGAGACAGGACCTGACAAAAGATATGCGTGAAGGCACAATGAAGTCGGGTCGATGTGAAACCTCCTCGGGTGACCTTGACAAAGAAGGTCGCGACGTAGCGGGAGACGTGCCGGAACCGCCGCCATCAGCGAGCGGAGCTGATTGATCCACACCCGCTGAGGCGACAGGGGAGCGATCAGAATGATTCGACAACTGCAGGTTTGAATTTTGGCGAGAACCTGAGGAAGAATCGGAACCGGCGGGAAGGCGTAGCCGACTAGACCGTTCCAATCGAGTGACAGAGCGTCCACGGCAAAAGCCAGAGGATCTGGACACGGGGACACGAAAGTGTCCACCTGATGGTTCCAACGAGTCGCAAAGAGGTCGATGTGGGGACGTCCCCAGAGATCGCAAAGCGACTGGAACACTGCCCTGTGAAGCATCCACTCGGTGGAAATAACCCTGCCCTGTCGGGACAGGGAGTCGGCTAGGACGTTCAGACGACCGGGAATGTGACGAACAACCACTCCGGCGTGAACATCCTGAGCAAGCAGTAAAAGATCCCGAGCTAACTCGTACATCGGAAGCGAGTGCGTGCCGCCCTGGTTCCAAATGTAAGCAACCACTGTCGAATTGTCGGATAGTAGAAGGACCTGGCGATTCGACAGGTGAGGGATCCACTGCCTGAAACTCAGAAGAAGAGCAAGAAGCTCCTTCTGGTTGATGTGTAGAGCTGCTTGATCCTGGTCCCACATCCCGTGTAGGGAAAGACCGAGAGGATCCAACGTCGCACCCCATCCGAGATCGCTGGCATCTGCCGTCAGAACGCGATTGGACGTGGGTAAGTCCAGCGGAACACCCTGCGTAATCCACTGAACATCTGTCCAGGGAAGAAGGTGAGGATACAGAGAGTCCGGAAACGGAAGCACCTGATCCAGAGAATCTACATTCGGTCTCCAACGACTGAGCAGAAAGTGTTGGAGAGGTCTGACACGCAGCCGACCTAGAGGAATGAGATCCGTCACCGAACCGCAGAGACCGATCAGCCGGAGAAAACTCCGAGCGGTCGCGGACCTGGACTGGAACAGAGTCAGAGCAAAAGCTGAGAGAATCACAGCCTTGGCCTGGGGAACAGCCACCAAATTGAATTTGGTTTGGAAAGACATCCCCAGATGACAAAACGACTGAGAAGGGACCAGGTCCGACTTCTCCTCGTTGACTCTGAATCCTAGCGACGTGAGCAAGCTCAACAGAGTGGCGACATCCGATTCCAGTAAGGCAGCATTGGAATGCCTCTGGAGGATATCGTCCAGATATGCCGAAGTAGTCACCCTGGACTGTGTGCGATGGAACGCTATCACATGCGACATCAGTCTGGTGAATGCCCAAGGAGCCAGGTTGAGGCCGAAAGGCATTGCCTTGAACTGGTAAACTCGCCCCAGAAAAGCGAACCTGAGATACTTCCGTGATGCCCGATGCATCGGAACGTGGAAGTAAGCGTCTCGCAGGTCGATGCTGGCTGCGAAATCTCCCTGGTGAATTGATTGGCGGGCCGACCTGAAAGTCTCCATGCTGAACTTGGGAGCAATGATAGACTGGTTCAGGATACTCAGATCGATAACCGGTCGGAGTCGGCCGTCCTTCTTTGGCACCAAGAACAGGCGGGAATAGAAACCCACTGACTGAACGTTCTTGACGACCTCGATCGCCCCCTTTGCCAGGAGATTGGCAATCTCCGTGGACAAAAGTTCCTGACGTAAAACATCTGAAGGAACTGTGGTTGGAAGAGGCACCCTTGACGGAGTGGGGTGCCGTCGGAAGGATAGGCGCAGCCCGGACCGAACAACATCTAACACCCATGGATCGGATGTGATGGTGGTCCAATGGTCTGCGAACTCTGCTATCCTTCCTCCAACCTGGGACGAGTCGAGGTGAGGACCTTCATTTCGAGCCCCGACGAGGCCCGCAAGAGGAGAAACCACCTCCTCTGCTAAATGAAGAATCCTGAGACTTCCCTCGATTCTGCCGACCCCTACCTTTACCCCATGAGTAAGAAGTAGAGGTGGCGGCAGAAGGACCAGCCTTTTGCTTCACAGAGGAAGCAGAAGGGTACTTGTTAGGCTTGGAACGGCCCTTGCCTCCCCGAGAAGGCTGATCAAGCTGACGAAACAGCAGCTGATCTTTGGAATGACGTAGGACGTCATCCTGGACCGTCGACACGGAACCATGGAAAAGTTGCGGACCTGCCAAAGAAGCAGATCGAAGAGTAGCACGCTGCTCCTCGGGAAGGGATCGTCCTGTGTCCAGCACAGCGTCCCTTCGAACTAATTCCAAATTGGCCGTGTTACAGGCATGCGTGTGAGTAAGGTGCATAAGCGCCTTGGACAGCACACGCAAAGGAGCCTGTACCTTGTCAAACTTATCTGGAGGCAGATAAGCAGCCAAAGCTGAGACGACGTGATCTGAGAGAGAAAGCATGCCAAGCATCTCTCTAGATAAGCCCAACGTGGACTCCAGAGTCGTCATTGGAATGACGGCAGACTTGGGCTTGGAAAGCCCGAGGGAAGTGGAGTCCTGATCCAGAACCGTCAAAGCCTGGCAGACTGACGGATTGGGGGAATCGTAGGAACGATAACGCACAGGAGGCAAAAAGGTGTCAACCCTGGTGAAGAATGAAGTCTTCAAAGCCTTGGAATTCAGCTTGGCATCCAATGCTGAAAAAGCCTCAACCACCTGTACCGACTGGCACGGTCGAAGGCGCCCAGAAGCAGGTTGCTCCATAGGCTGTTGGCGCGCGACCGATGATCGCGGCCAGGCTGACACTGTCGGCTGGTTAGCAGGTTTGAGCTCAGGCAGAAACCCAAACACAAAGTCAAGAGCCGCCCCCAAGTCCGAAGACTGCTGGCCCTCGACCTCAAGCATGTCGGACTCCTCCCCAGAGTCGGAAGACACATAGCCCATCGTGGGCAAACCAGCCGACGCCTCCCATGGTGTCGTGACACCAGAGGAATCGGAAACCGGCCTGTTTCCAATCCCGGGAGGCGGCGCCATAGGAGGCGCCTGGAAACCACCCATAGCCTCGCTGGAAGCAACAGGGAGGCTCTTAGAAAGAACCTGAGTGAGTGAGGAGAGGGCCTCCCTAAGCTCACTGCCTGTACCGACCGGTTCGACAGGGGAGCGAACCGGCAAAGTGGCTTCACCTCTGACCCTCTTAACCAGCGAAGGGTCACAATCCTCCAAAACACCCGACGCGGGACGACGGGCGGCAGCCGAAACATCTGAAGGTAGACGTGTATAGGGGTACGATGCACCCCGAGGATCAATATTGCGAGAACTCATGAGAGTCACCGCGGACCTCTGCGGGGCAGAAGGTCCAGGCTGCACAAAAGGCATTGGTCCCCCAAAACTGGTCGTGTGACCAGAGTGAGTAGGCGGAAACGCCACGGAGTTCATAGTGTTTCCACTACGAACATCCGAATCCAAAGACACAACTGTGGTGCTCGACGGCGAAGAGACCACAGCGATGGGCTCGGCCGGCAGCCCCTTCCGACTTCGCCGAGTTGAAGTCAGGGAAGGCTGAGGCCGATATCCCACGTCTACAGTATTGGACAGTCCTGCAGTCCCCTGCAGCGAAAAGCCGAGGCCGGCTGAAACAGATAACGAAGCAGACGGGCCAGCAGCAGTAGTAGATACGTCGAGAGTCGTTGAGGCTGGTGAAATAGTGGAGAGAGCACACCGGCTCGGCTCCGAAGGAGGAGTCACAACCCTAGTGACAGCCTCAGATGTCGACTGGAGGGGGACCGTAGTCCCGGAACCAGGCATCTCTACACCAGAACACTCAACGGCTCCCGCAGTATCCACCACAGGAAAAGACTGCACATCCCCCACGGAGGAGGAATAACTCTCACCAGACAAAGTCGGCTCGGGAGGCCCCGAACGACCACGTTCTCCTTTCCCGCGGGAGCGGGAGGCACGGCCACGAGAACGAATGACACGGTTTACTGACGCCCAGAAGGTGGAAGACCATGTTCCACAGACACCACACGGCTGCTCGGCCGAACACCCATTACAGGAGGAACAAGACGAATGTACATCGTCCACATGCTTTGGCAGCAGACATTGCCCACAGGGAATTGTCCTGGGCATGATAGAGGTGAGAGGAGCAGAGAAGGTGAGATGAGAAAACAGAACACCCCCAAAGAAGAGAGAAAGGTGACAGAAACAAAGACCTCAGAAGGTCGACCGGGAACCACCCAACAGGAAGACTAATCTCAAAAGAAAGAAGAAACACTGCAGGAGTGGTACCCCGCTGACACCTAACTCTAACACAATTAGAAAATTTTGCAAAAAAAGCATTAACAATAATTGTGAAAAAATCTAAGTCCGAACCGTGTGGCACGCGAAAATTGCGCGCGACTCGAGAGAGAGCAAATAAAAATACATTATGGACATATAATAGAAAAGAGAATATATAAAACACTGTTCCTGAGAATACAAAGGATACACTGTGGTATAATGAATCAGGAATCATCAAACATCGAGCTGGTGGAACACTGATAAGCGTGCAAAAACATCTCGACACGAAGCGGATTTTAAAAAGAATGAGTCTTTAGAGACGGTATATGCGCACTGGCAACGGAAGTCGTGGAGTTGTACTTGGGAGAGAGCGTCCCGTACTGGGTCTGCGCCGGTTGCACTCGACCCAGTTTTAGCTTATTTTTATTGGTGCTTTTGCACCACTTTTCTTTCCCAACTTGCTTGGGAAAGACAAAAATGGAGAGTATTTTATCCGAGTTAGGGACTTCCACTGTAGAGCAAGCCTGTAGTAAACAATTGTGAGTAGGTTGATAAGAAATCAGGCCAGGCCAGTTTTTGAACTTGCTTGAGATATTATTCAAAAGATCTGTATGGCAATTATTATCAAATTGGAGAGTGTTTGTTCTAGTTATTTTGCTAACAGTGCAAAGATGCCCGCCCAGATGACCAGATGCCTGCCCACCCGGATGCCCACCAACCATAGCCAAACCATAGGTCTCGGTTGTTAACACAACTCAACCAATAAAAGGTTCCAATTTCAGATCAAATATTTATGATGTCATCACCCCAAAAGGGCAAAGTGTTTCCAGAAAATGACCACATTTTCACCCTGCTAAAAAGGGTGCTACCTCCTATTGTCTGTTTTTTTATGAATCAGCCCCTTATCTTTAACTGTTTCTGAGTTCTGGTCACATGAATTTTTCAAATTATCTCCCTCTATGCCACAATTTCAACCTCCCAAATATGACACTTCCTCTTGCCCTATTATCTTCAAATTTGCCACATGTATAAATCATGAAATTCTAGAGGGTACATGTTTTTCTCGACGTAATATCCTTTATGGCTTTTGAGTTATTGACCTTTGAAATAGTGATAAAATCACGGTTTTATGGAAACTTAGTAATATTTCAAGGTCTCTGATAAAGAATCCTTAATTCATAAGGACTTTTCCTGTTGTCATCTTGAAAGTTTGCATATGGGTAGATAATCAAATTCCATGGGTACATGTGTTTGATTTGTTGTAATATCTTTTACCCTTTCTCAGTTATGCAGCCTCCTGGGGTGTGAATCTGGGGAATTTCTATTTTCACACATAATAGGCGAACATAATCAGGTCTAGTTAAATACCAAGCTGGGTGTCCTAAGCATCACAACTACTTCATGTATTTGTCCATAAACAAATTTCCTGAGGTTTTTTTTTAACTATAATCCCCATTGACAAATATTCCAACCAAATCATCAAGGTATGCCTTTGAAGTTGTCAGAATATTTTCAGGAATTGAGTCAAGACAGTATGAGACATGGATTATTATCATTAATTCTTAACCCTTAAGGGCATAAATCTGACTTGGATCACATTGTTTTGCAACAGAATAGGTGGCTCTACATGCAGTCTTTGGGTTAATTCACAAGTTACACTCTAAGTACCTTGGTAGTTGTTTTTAGGCACGTAGCAGCCAAGACTTTCCAAAAAACAACAACCAACCAACAGGATGTAGACTATCAATGTGTAACAAAAATATGTAAAAATCTCTAGGAACCCAAGGGTTAACCTCCTGAGTATTTTATAGATATTTTTCAACAAATCTAGTCATGGCTGCTATAATTTAGATTTGATGAAAAATTAATGTAAATGTAACACAAGAAATCAATGGTGAAAAAATCCATTAAATTTACATGGGGTAAATAAGATCAAGTGTGCCCAACTTATACTTATTTCAGTGACAAGAGAAACCCTGTGCTGGGCAGGAATATCCAGCAGCATGCAAAGAGTTAAATGTCCCATATGTATATATTTTTACAAATCTTCTAACATGAGCATTTAAATGGTTTTATTGTTCATGTATTCAAACAATTCAAAAGCTATGAACAAATTTGGCCTTGTTACATGTTGATAAGCTCATTAAAAATTAAGTTTATTGTCAGTATTAATTTGGCCTTTGTTACATGTTGATAAGCTCATTAAAAATTAAGTTTATTTTCAGTATTTAATTCATAAATTACAGACAAGATGGTATCTAAACATGTGCAATGGCAATTGGGATGGCAACTCTCATCCAACAAAGGTTATAACTCTCAAAGAATTACTTGGATACAGTGAGATTGAAATCCTCTCAATAATTTCACCACCCAAAAAGCTTTATATTAAATTAAGAAGAAAATTTTTGAACAGTAGTCTTAGAAATGTAGTGACAAGAAATGGCAATGTGATGACAAGAAATTCTAAATCCATCAAGGGTAATAACTCTTGAAGAAATACTTGTACACTGCAATCCCATTCATGATATTATTACCAAAAAACTATATATTAAATTTGGACATAACATCTTGAAGCATTGTCTTTGAAAGGTGATGACAAGGAAGTTCAAGTCCAACATGGGCAATAACTCTTATTGAAATACTTGAACATAGCTGGTTCACAACCCCATTCATTATATTATCACCAAAAACTAAATTTTGGAAAAATATCTTGAATGCTTTTCTTTAAAATGTGATGACAAGAAACAGGTAAGCATGGATGGAAAGATGAACAGATGGTTGGATGGATGGAAGGATGGATTCCTATATCCACCTCCCACCACTTCGTCCCCTGAGTTCCAATGTGTTCTATGTACCAGTAGGCACCAAGAACACAATGGAAAATGGAACTCAGAGGACAACTTGGTGGGAGATAATAATGCATGTACTAGGTTAGGGATTAGTAGGTCTTTATCACTGACATGGGGAGGGGGTGTTATTTTTAGTTTAAAGCTTATTCAATTTACAAGAATTGGTGAGCATGTTTATAAACTTTTGTCAACTGGTTGAGTGCTAGAAGCCACGATCCTGGTCCTAATGAAAAGTGCTGAAAGCCACATTAGTGGCTTTACACTGTATGCATCAGCTTACTGTTTGCTAGGCAGTATCAAGAAAAATGTTGATATAAAATTGTTCTGTTACAATTTATTGCAGAGTGACAAAGGGCACTCCCCGATAACTTGTTACAAAACAATTATTTATATGAACAAAATCTTGCTAATCTGAGGCACCCCTTGTTGGTAGCATGGTATCATTGTTGTCTGGTGCCCATGGACTTGGATCTGTGAAAATCTTTTATTCAATATCGTAGTTCTGTAACACAAAATATGGTAAGTAAAGGTATTAAAAATCTATTCCAAATGTATTTATGAATACACCTCAAATTTTACTGGGTTTGAAAACGAATACATGTATTCATAAAATTCATAGTGAAATATTGAATACATGTGAATATTTGAAAAACTGTATTTGAATATGACTAAGTACAAATACTAAATATGAATACCCCAACCCTGTGTAATCACAGCCTTGGATCAATAACCATGAGTATAATCTTGAGCTATCAGTGAAAGTTTTTTTTAGAAAATGTGCATTGAAAAGTGTTTGCTTATGACCTCAATGCAACCATTTGTTACTCCAACAAGGGCCATGACTCAGGCAAAAGGTACAGACAAAACCTGTCCTAGGAGGAGGAAATCCTCCCCCATTGTTGGTCTATGATGACAGTATTTCAAAGGACAACCAAATTATCGATTATTCAACCTGAGTTACAAGGTAAAATGGTTGTACAAAGAAATGGAATCACAATTGTCTAAGGCCAACAAAGGCTGAAACTCTGGTAAGAATGTGTGGACAGAATCTATCCTGTGTGGAGATCCTTTCTGCAATCTGCTCTATTAGTAAACCAGCATACCAAAGAACACACACCCAAATTTGATTATCCACATCCGAGGTACAAGGTGAAATATTAACAAGGAGCCACAACTCTGGTAAGAATGTATGGACTGATTCTGTCCTATTTGAAGGTCCTTTCCCCCATGCTGGTCTATTACCAAAGAACACCCAAATTTGATAATCCACACCCAAGCTACAAGGTGAAATGTTTGTAGAAACAGACAGAATCACTATTTCATAAGGTCAACATGCAGCCACAACTCTGTTAACTGGTTGTGGGCTATTGACTGAATATGAATAATGAGCAAGGAAAATGTTGGCTTTTCCTTTGGTACCCTCATTTTCCTGAAAGCTCTGATGGTGGCTTCTAGCACTCAACCAGTTAAGAATGTGTGGCTTTAATCTGTCCTTTGTAGAGAACCTTGCCCCATGCTGGTCTATTTACGTACCAGCATAACATAGAATATGATTAACCATATTTGTCTCATAAGGTGAAATGTTTGTATGGATAGATGGAATTGCCATTTTCTAAGGCCAACAAGGTGACACAAATGTGGTATATGTGGATAGAATTTGTTGTTTGAGTATGTGGTGATCCTTTCCTCAGTACTGGTGTTTCAGCATACCTAAGGACATGCAAATTTGATTATCCACACCCAAACTGCAAACATGGAATGTTTGTGTGAATGGATGGCATCACTCTTTTCTACATCCGACAAGAGACACAACTCTAGCAAGAAAAGTATAAGCAGAGCCCATTCCCCATACTGATCTATCAGCATACCAAAGGACAACAAAATCTGATTGCCCAGACCAGATTTACAAGGTGATTTTTTTCTTCAGAGGGAAGAACAGGTGGATGCATAAACAGATGGAGGTTCCACTGAATACCTCCGAATCTTCCTTTAGAGATTGTGGGCATAATAATACATGCTGTGAGAAATGTAACTTTACCAACTGGTGGTCCATGTGTTATCAAAATATCTGTTGTGTCAGGAATCAAGTTCCATTTTTCTAGGCACTCTTGACCTCGTCTAAGATTAAAAGCCCACCCACAAAATTCTGGTTGCCTGCAAAAGGAAAAACAAGTTACACAACATTATAATTTTGTGCAAGTGATTATTTACAATCAAGACAGAGCTTCAGTACTTTAATGTAATTTTTCTGCTGGGCATTACAAGTAATTCTGGAGACACTTAGGCTATGGCCACAGGCTGTCTGCCCCCACTTTCCCCACCCCAAAAGGCAAATTTCCAAAAGTCCATTTTTCGGAAAGCCCAATGTCTCTAGAGCAATTTCTCATTTTTTGTCACTTAGCAACTGGGGCTTTTGTCAATTACAGTGCGTAATATATGTTATCTTAAAAAAAAAATGCCAAAAACATTTTTAAATTTCAAAGTTAAAAATAGCAACTCAATTATTTTCCAAAAAAAACAAAACTGCTTCATATTATACATTAAAGTACTGGCAACTTGATTATATGAAGAGATTTCTCTCTTTGGCCCATTTTGCAGATTGTTTTGTTTTTATTTATGTTACCATACATTACATTAAATATCAAGGAATACCTTTTCAATTATTACTTTTTCTAAACTCAAATTTCCACCAAAAACATTATTATCAAACAAATGAAGCATAAATCAGGGAAATGGAGAGTGATCACTCTCACTCACCATCACTCTCCTAAACGTTTCACTTGGGGAGCAATTAATCACTCGCCTTCATGATCTGAGAGGAAATTATGTCTAAACATCATATTATTTTTTGCATTTCAATCACCCATTTCCTGACCCAACAAGGAGATGATACTTGCAAAACATTATCTCGCAATAACTAAAATTGTTCATCTTTGGCTTAAAACATAGCTTATGACACTTCCTTGGAATGAGCTCATTCCAATGAGGGTCAAAAGCTATGTTTTTAGAGCAAAAATGTAAAAATAACAAAACTTGTATGGCCAATTTCACATATAGTGCTAGCCAGTTTGGGTTAAAATCACTCTCCTGAATTTTTCACTCTCACAAAATCAAAATAAGGAGAATGATTATTCACTCACCTGCATTCTATTCCTGGCAGTCACTGATAAATAACCAAATGAATATTCGACCTGATTACTTGAGTATTATTCCTGTGGAGACGAGAAGTGGAATGGTGCTAATAAACACTAAACAGGTCTTGTTTTTCTGGTAATATTGTACCTGACAACCAATACCTGGGGCTGAAGTTCTCTTAGGTAGGCAGCACAGGTATACATGATTGACTACAGTGGAACCCTGTTAATTGAATAGGCACTTTGCCAATGAAAATTATTCAATTAACAGTATTCAATTTACAGAGTGTGGTACTTTCCTGTATTCTAGAGATAAACTTAGCATTTATTCTATTATATCTTGTTTGACAGAGCTCCATGAGCTCTGTCAAACTAGATATAATAGATTAAATGCCTGTATTGGCTACACTGAGGCCAAATAGGTCAATAAACAAAGGACAACTGGGGAGAATCAGGATAATTTCTCGACAGGTTGCAATTTTGTTTATTCAATTAACAGGAGTTTACTCTAAAACCTATATTCAATTAACAGGTCAAATTTGTACTGGAGGTATGGTAAATGGTTTTGTGTTGAGAAATTATATTCAATTAACAGAGTTATTCAGTTAAGAGATATCCAATTAAGTGGGCTCCACTGTACTAAACTTAATACCTACATTGCAGTTGTGATATGGCCATAGTAGCTGAAAGTGACATCAAACACCAATAAATATATAACCTGAGTAGCGGACGTTGCAGATTATTATAATCCCTGATGGGTACGGGTATGGGATGGGAAAATCTCACCCGAGGGCAAGATATTTGGGCCAGACACGAGGCTTGCCGAGTGTCTGGACCAAATATCTTGTCCCGAGGGTGAGATTTTCCCATCTCACACCCGTACCCATCAGGGATTATTTTTCTCCCCCCACCATACAGCGGTTACGTTAGCCAGAGATAATAGGAGGTCACGTGCTGATATAATCAACTCATTTGGTATTCGTTGTTTTGAAAAACTAATGACACAATTGGAAAGAGCATGCAAAAGTTATGTATATACCAAAGGTATATACCACGAAATGAATTAGGAACGGTGGCATCTTGGGGTTTAAAGAGTTTTAGAGCATCAAACTTTGATCACACGGCATTCTGATGACGTCAATATGAATTAGTTGGTAGCAAGAAACTGATACGATATGCATAACGTCATAATAACGTTGTAAATGTATAAAGTCACGTGGGTGGGGTGGGATACATCTGTCTCTCCCTGCTATCTCACCCTGGACAGACGTATGTTACACATGCAGTGGGGGGAGACAACATTATATTTGATGCAGGAAATGCGCATGTACGTAAATTGTCATTGCTATCATGCATATTTGCACAAAGTTGAATGTAGAACAACATTAACTGATAGAGTGCTAAATTATTCTTGATTGTCAGAATTTGTTCACATGTCTTTGCCTTGTTATAATTTATGGGAGAGTGCCTAACAAGGCAAATCCATATAGACTAAATAATTTCACTTCAAAGGTAATAGGAATCACATCCTCAGAATATGAAGCAGTACAGTGTGTTCCAGAATAAAGCCCAAATATGGACTTCCAGCACTCCACCAGTTAAAAGAAATCAGGTACAGTAAAAACCCTATTTTCTGATTTATCCCATCGCCAGTGAATTTTTCACAAATAACAAGGGTATTCAGTTATTCAGATTTTGGTCTTTTTCTGTATTTCAGTGATAAACATAGTATTTATTTTATTATATCTTGTTCCAGAGCACTCTTCAAACAAAACACAATGGATTAGAAGATGCCTATATTAGGTGTAGTGAGACCAAATAGGCTTAGAGACATGCTGGTTTTCGGAATAATTTTTCAATAAATTACCCGTTTTTTTTTTATTCAGGTGTTAGCTTAACTCTTAATCCGTTGAGGATTTTTAAGATATTTTTCATAAAATCTAGTCATATCTTCTGTGAAGCAGCCATGACTTGATCTGATGAAAAATTCATTTAAATTTAATGATAAGAAATCATTGGTGAAAAAATCCATTCAATTTACAGAGTGGAAATTGGATTAAATAGACTTGAATTATACATTATAAGAAATCAGGTACAGTAAAACCCTGTCCTAGGCAGGAATATCTGCCCCCAGCTGAGCAGCATACAAAAAGTTAATACTCAGACGGCAATTAATAGATCATATTTGTACTAAAGTTATTAAAGTTATGGTTTGGTGTGTTAAGTTATATGAATTTAATATGATTATTTATTTGGAAGAATTCAAATTAGTAAGAAATGGAGATAGCAAATGTTTGAGAGTTCCACATATTTTCTCTCTCATTTACATTACAGTATGTTGTTCTTATCACATTGAATAAACACAGATAATCCCCAACAAAATAACACTATCAAATTGTCAGGGTGCATTTTGTACCATGAATTGTGTTAAGGCCCCACAGAGTAAATCTTCTGTTTCTCAGGCCATTTTTTGTAAAATTGCATTTGGGCAGGCGGTTTTTTACTTTATTTTTTTCATTTTTGTAATTATTTCTTTGTCATCAAAAGTTCAAGTTCTCGGTTTGTTTTGTGTTTTAGGCCTCATAATCTACAGAATAGCATAGGTGGTGGTGTATTTCATCCCTTGAGTGCAAGAAGGCTTTGCAATGCTAAAGTATTGCTTGCTAAGCTCAAGAAACAAATTTATCAATTGTATTAACTTGAGTAAAATATCAAACATAAACCATTTAATTTTTTAAGTTTGTATTGGTTATAAAAAGAGTTTATGCATCAGTCAAAAAGACCATGCGGGAGGGTATAAGAAACAGATTTTTAACTTTTTCAGGCCTAAAGTACAATTACTTGGGTAGTTTACATTACCAATGTCACTGTTATTATAATAATACAACTAGGGTAATAACCAATATTAACAAGAGCAACGTGAAGTGTGGCAATTGCCCCCTCCTGCAAAACCATGGATAGCATTATGCCACCAAAAGCATGACATGTGCCTGAAGCAATCTGTACTAATATAAACAAGCATGGCAAAAATTATTTCAATCCAACGTATGATGACAGAGCTATAGCAGCAAATATGTTGGATGGACCCATTTTTCAATCATCCCCTAAGTTAAACAAGGGCAAATAATACTGTAAATGCTCATGCGAAGATATTAATTCTACTGTAGGATCAGTTTCCCCATGCTGAGGAACAAACATGGTAAAAATTATTTGAATTCAATGTATGATGACAGAGCTAGAGCATATGCTGGACAGAGACATTTTTCAATCATTTTTTAATAATAATCCCCTAAGTTAAACAAGGGAAAATAACTCTGTAAATGTTTATGCGAAGATGTCAATTCTGCTGTAGGATCTGTTCCGCCATATTGATGGACAAGCGTGGCAAAAATTATTTGAATCCAACAAATAATGACCATGCTAGAGCAGCAAATATGAAGGACGGACAAATTTGCGTTACGCACGAACGTACGCAGCTCTCCACTAGATACCCCCTCTGACCAAGTCAGTGACATAACTAGTAGAGTGCTGGAAGCCCATATTTGGGCTTTATTTTGAAGTTTAGATACAACAATTCAAAGGTTTCATACTCTATGGGTGAGCTTCACATTATCCTAGAAGTGAAATTATTTCAACTGTATGGATTTGCCTTGTTGCAATTTATGGGAGAGTGCCTTTTGGCTCTCTCCCAGAAGTTGTAACATGACCAAGACTGGTTAATAAATTTTGATAACCAGAAATAACTTAGCACTCCGCCAATTAAAAACAACTATGGTAATATCCAATATTCACAAAGAACAATCTGTGCACACAACACACTTTTCTTGAGGCTTCAGTGGATCAACTCTTGAGCAGCTTGTAAATGAAGTCACAAACTGGTAACAAGTTGACAGAGAAGGGACAAGTTAATGGCCACTATTTTCAAATACCTACACCTGGACAGATGGTCGAACCTAAGGCTGCATGATATTCTAAATTGAATACTGGTATCGGTATTAAAAAATGAAAGTGTCAATGACACTGTAGCTCAACTTGTCAAGACATGTGCATGTATAGTATGTGACACAGCAATGACAAACATCTAGGTAATGACCAGATAACAAAGGTACATATAAAGTATTGTAACAGCCTGTACATAAATACTGACCGTAGCCTGTAACAAACAAATGTATAGGTAAAGTATTGTAAAGGTGGGTGACAGTCAGACAGGCTAAACTAGAAAAGAAATCTTTGAGTCCCAGAGTGGGTCTGACTGAACCCCAAAATATTTGTTCTCATAGCACAGTGATAACAAAGGCACCCCAAAACACACTCATTCCTGTCCCAAGGTGAAAACAAAGGTACCCAAGAAGTTTCGCGAAGATCAGTTCATAAATACGAGCTGTATAGATGTTGTGACAAAAAACTGATTGAACCTAATTTCGGTACAAAATGGCCACTGGCAGCCATCTTGAATTTTGGACCGCACTCAGAAACACTCGTTCTCATCCCAAGGTAATAACAAAGGTACCCAAGAAGTTTTGTGAAGATCAGTTGATAAATACAGCCTCTAGCCCGAGCCGTATTGACATGTGCACTTACAGTGTATAAGTAGCACTAAATAAATCAAAATTCATCTAATTTGCATAATTTCTGCACGAGAAAAAACCCCGTACTGTATGTGATGTATTCCATTTTACTAAACATTCATACAAAAATTTATTCAAATCAGAACTTTCATACAGAAGTTCTGTACAAAAGACTGATTGCACTAATTTTGGTACAAAATGGCTGCTGGTGGCCATATTGAATTTTGGACCACACCCAAAAACACCCGTTCTCATTCCACGGTGATATCAGAGGTACCCAAGACGTTTTGTAAAGATCAGTTCATAAATACGACCTTGAGCCTGAGACGGATAGAAGTTGTGTACAAAAAACTGACTAGACCTAATTTTGGTACAAAATGGCCACTGGCAGCCATCTTGAATTTCAGACCGCACTCAGAAACACTCGTTCTCGTCCCAAGGTGATAACAGAGGTACCCAAGAAGTTTCGTGAAGATCGGTTGATAAATACAGCCTCTAGCCCGAGCCGTATTTACATGTGTACTTACTGTGTGTAAGTAGCACTGAAAAAAACAAAGTTCATCTAATTTGCATAATTTCTGCACGAGAAAAAAATCCGTATTATATGTGATGTATCCCATGGTACTAAACATTCACACAAAAAAATTTTCAAATCAGCGCTTTCATATGGAAGTTCTGTGCAAAAATCTGATTGCACCTAATTTTGTACAAAATGGCTGACATCGGCCATCTTGAATTTCGGACCGCATCCAAAAACACTCGCTCTCATCCCACAGTGATACCAAAGGTACCCAAGAAGTTTCGTGAAGATCGGTTTATAAATACGGCCTCTAGCCCAAGCCGTATTGACATGTGTACTTTCTGTGTGTAAGTAGCACTGAAAAATTCAAAGTTCATCTAATTTGCATAATTTCTGCACGAGAAAAAAAACCCGTATTATATGTGATGTATCCCATGGTACTAAACATTCACACAAAAAATTATTCAAATCAGAGCTTTCATGTGGAAGTTCTGTGCAAAAATCTGATTGCCCCTAATTTTGAACAAAATGGCTGCCAGCGGCCAACTTGAATTTCGGACCGCACCCAAAAACACTTGTTCTCGTCCCACGGTGATACCAAAGGTACCCAAGAAGTTTCGTAAAGATCGGTTCATAAATGCATCCTCTAGCCCGAGCCGTATTGGCATTTGCACTGACAGTGCTGAAAGTAACATTAAATACATCAAAGTTAGTCTAATTTGCATAATTTACGTACGAGAAAAAAACCTGTATTATATGTGATGTATCCCATGGTACTAAACATTCATACAAAAAATTATTCAGATCAGCGCTTTCATATGGAAGTTCTGTGCAGAAAACAGATTTCTGCATCGTCGGTACAAATTGGCGGCTGGCAGCCATCTTGAATTTCAGACCAGACCCAAAAACACTCGTTCTCATCCCACAGTCATAACAAAGGTACCCAAGAAGTATCGTAAAGATCGGTTCATAAATACAGCCTCTAGCCCGAGCCGTATTGAATTGTTGATGGACAGATGGACACACGGACGACTGGCCATGGCATAAGCTCAACTTTGGCTTTGCCAAAGTTGAGCTAAAAATACCATGGTACACTGGTATACCGAAAGCGTTTTCAGATATCTGAACATACGTAGCACAATCGGGACTTGAGCCATCACAGTTAGCATGCCTTGATGATGCTGTTCGAATAATCCTTTACCCAACGCAGACGTTATCAAAATATATTATTTTAAATATTAGTTTATTGAATATGACCCCTTTTTGGAATGAGCTCGTCGAGCTCATTGCCTTGAGGGGCCACATGATATGTTTTTGTTGAATTTTAAAAAAAAATTTCAACAGCTGTGTTTGTATATTACATGTACATGAGCGGATGCGGTCGATTCATTACGTAAAAGGATAATATTATTCAATCGGGATTACAGTTAAAACTCAAGACATCTTGAAAATTAAATTGTGGATAAACAAATACTGACGATAAACCAATATTTTTGTAATTACACCGGTATTCAATCGATACTGGTTTAAACACCGGTATGTATTGGTTTATCAATATACCATGCAACCTAGTCAAACCTATTGGTTCCACCAATATATCTGCAGAATGCTCTCATGGATAGGCATATTATTCAAGGTTATGGGCAGACTATTGAAATGAATAGCTAAATTTGCCACCTGGTTTTATACAATTACACATGCCAAAGACTGATTCAACAAACAAAACACTGTACCCAACAAGGGTGGAATACATTCATTTGAAAGCACAATTACTCAAAACATCTACATCAACAATTACAAGGACTTGATTCCATAAGTAAAATGCCAGACGCATAAAGTAATATGGCCAGAGTCTTGCACCTTAGAAGACATGTGTTCATAATAGTTACATCACCTGTTAATTAGGCAAAAAAATTAATGTTGTGGTTTGAGTTATATGCCAGAAAAAAATAGGATTGGTAGGTAGGCTTTTTTTATTATCACTTTTAGATGAATAATTTAGTTGGATTATCCTCATATGGGCGAAACACAACATACTCAATATGAGAAGAGCAGAGCAATGGATATTATTCTGCTTAACAAGCCAGCTAGTTATAGAAACAGGACAGATATTAAAGCAAGCAGGGCATAAAATTGAAACTTTTAGATGACCTATTTTCCATTTATCCCAACAAACTCTAGAGGAACAGTTATCATGAGAGACTGATGTTGAAGGCATTTGTCCTGAGTGCTGCAGGTGCTAGTTTGATGGGGGAGGGAGGGGGATCTTTATTTTAATTTTTTAAAAGAAACTATCAAGTGGTGCATTCTGGTGGCTTTTGGGATGAAATTATCTTGGTTTTTTTTCAATAGAAAAACTTTACCTTTTTATCAGCATATTGCAAATTTTTAAAGATACTGGCATACATCCTTCCCATGAATTACGCAAATGTTTCATTTTCCGAAAACTTCAGCAAACTGTTCCTTTTGAATACAGATAACACTGGATGACTTTGAACAGAATAACTTATACATGTAAGAATGACAGGTGTACTGTTATTAAACTTGAACAGCCAAGCGATCAACAGTCTTATTTTATTTGAGGCGACATTCATGGCTGCCAAATCAGGCCCATGGACTAGGGTGCCTAACTTTGATAACATTTATTATCTGATGACAAATGTTATCAAAATTAGGCACCCCATTCTGTCGGACCAACTTGGCGGCCATGGAGAACAGATTGGAACAGGAAACAGATTGGAATTTCTTTTTTTGCCTGAATGAGGGAATTCCGTTTTTACTAAAGCAAAGATTGTTGACATCGTTAAGATGAAAGTCGGCAATACGACGGATTAAAATCGCAAAATGTGCAGGTTATGTTTCAATGGAGAAACATAATCGGTAAAATCTGTACCGATTTAGAGACGTTTCCAGGTTTGTTTTTTTTTTTTTGACTTAACCACCACCTTTGCCAAGGTCACTGATCATTTCAAGATTTACCACTGTATAACTTAAAATACTCTGAACTGCTCAAGTATTTTTTTACCTTGAGCCAAGACAAACAAATGAGAACAAGCCTATAATTGTCCTAAAACACTAACTGATCACCCTTCTCCAAATAGAATGCTGCGCATGATAACATCCTTTGTTGCACACTCAATCTCAAAATTAGTGCTATCACACAAGACCAGAAGTAAGTCAGTAAGTGTTCTGAGGTAAAATCACTCCCCTTTCAATGTATGATCCTATATGAAGATACCCAAACTCAGTGATGGCTTAGATATTTGGGGGATCCAAAGAGTTGAAATCAACTGCCCCCAGTTCTAATAGACTGCCCTGCCTCTGGAGTTGTAACTGTTACTGACTGAGCCGCTATCCCATATCTATGATATCAGGGCTAGGTATTATGGAGAACATAAAACTGAGAGGTAAGCAGCTTTCAAACACTCACTCTGGTGGCCTTGTATAGAAGCATATGCTTCACACTATACTGCCCATTCAACTTAATTTTCTGTGGCATGTACACCTTGTTTTCTAGATGACATTGTGGCTCAACTTAACAAACTTGAAATTGGTAAGTTATAAGTGAAATTGTAAAATTGAAGACTATTGGTTCCAATGTTATTTGGTGAAACTTCAATATAAAGGCATTGTGTGTGCACAACGTCACAGCAATCCATGCATTTTTAAATGTAAACTTTAATGCTGGCTAAAGGAAGAATGCTGATAAACAAATGCAGTACGTTCGGAGGTCATTGTAACCGGCAACTTTTTTCACAAAAATGAATCTACATGTAGAGGTTTTGCCTAATGAGCACGCCAAGTTCAAAAACAATCCTACGATAAATGTGTCCTGTAGGTCATGTAAAAAAAGAATGTAAATGTAATAAATTCAAAGATTGTTGCTAACAGCAACAGTTTTTGATGGAAATGAAAAAAAAATTGATAGCTCCTATCTCTGTCGCCCTGAATAATCATATGAAGTTTCAAAACAACCTGAGAATGAATGTGCCCTCTGAGGCATGCCAAAGGAAGATGTTAAGGCCAAATGTACTAAGTTTGATGATCACTGCTGATGGCAATGATCGTTTTTCCTTTTTTATGGAAATTCATAAATATACCCTGCAGAGAGGGGATGCAAACGGGATAAGTTGCTACACAAATGCACTAAGTCCAAAGGCTGGTGCTAACTACAATAATTTTTTATGGAAATGAAAAAGAATCCACAGCTCACATGTAGAGGTCACCCCGAACAAGCATACCAAGTTTCAAAGCTATCATGTCATAAATGTGCACTGCAGGGCATGCCAGAGGAATATATTGAGGCCTGGCTAAACTAAGTTTAAAGGTCGTTGCCAACGGCAACTATCTAACTATCTAGAAGTCACCCTAAATGAGTATAGCAAGTTTCAAAGCAATCTGATCATAAATGTGTCCTGTAGGGTGTGCCAAAGGGAAATATTGATGCCTAACTAGGCTAAGTTCAAAGGTCATTGCCAGCAGCAACATTTTTTGACAGAAAACTGACAGCTCCCATCTAGAGGTCACCCCAAACAAGCATACCAGGTTTCAAAGCAATCCGATTATAAATGTTCCCTGTAGGGTGTGCCAAAGGGAAATACTGTGGTCTGACTAAACGAAGTTCAAAGGTCTTTGCTAGCTGAAGCATTTCAACATTTTTTTATGGAAATGGATGAAAATCGATAGATCCCATATAGAGGTCACCCCAGACAAGCAAGTTTCAAAGCAATTTGATCATAAATGTGCCTGCATGTGTGCCAAAGGGAAATATTAATGCATAACTGCACTAAGTTCATCGAGGTCATTGCCAGAGAAAATTGATAGCACCCATTTAGAGGTAACCCCAAATGAGCATACCAAGTTTCAAAGTGATCCGATTATAAATGTGCCTTGTAGGGGTGTGCCAAATGGTAATACTTATGCCTAACTTAACTAAGTTCAAAGGTCGTTGACAGCAGCGCCATTTTTTGATGGAAATGGAAGTAAATCAACAGCTCCCATCTAGAGATCACCCCAAATAAGCATACCAGGTTTCAAAGCAATCTGATCATATATGTCCCCTGTAGGTGTGCCAAAGGGAAATATTGAGGTCTGACTAAACTAAGTTCAAAGACTGTTGCCAGTGGCAACATTTTTGACAGAAATGGAAGAAAATCGATAGCTCCCATATAGAGGTCATCCCAAATAAGCATACCAAGTTTCAAAGCGATCTGATTATAAATGTGTCCTGCAGGGTGTGCCAAAGGGAAATATTGATGCATAACTGCACGATGTTCATCGAAGGTCATTGCTAGCAGCAACATTTTTTGACGGTAATGGAAGAAAATCGAGAGCTCCCATCTAGGGGTCATGCCAAAAAAGCATACCAGGTTTCAAAGCAATCTGATTAATAATGTGTCCTGTAGGGTGTGCCAATGGGAAATATTGAGATCTGACTAATCTAAGTTCAATAGCCATTGCCCGTGGCAACATTGTTTGACGAAAATGGAAGAAAATCGATAGCTCCCATCTAGAGGTCACCCCAAACAAGTATACCAAGTTACAAAGTGATCAGATCATAAATGCAACCTGTAGATGATGCCTAAAACATAAAACAAAACAAGAACATGAACTTTTGATGGCAAAGAAATAATTACAAAAATAAAACAAGACTTTATGATTCTAGAGAATCATGGCTTTTCCTGATGAGATTCCATGATTTTTCATGACCCCACAGTGTCTGATGAATTGTTTTTAACTGTCTCACTGAAGTCCCTTCATTGATGTTATGAGAAAGGTGAAGATAGTAATCTCAAATGACAGAGTTTGATAAAAAATTGTTTAGGGAAAAACCATCATTAACGGTGGAGTGGTTTAATGTCGTCCAACAAGTCAATGACAAAAGGGGTTATGTTTGTTTGACACATACCCACTGAGTGCTGTGTCAATTTAAAAATGGTTCATTTTATCTCAAATGAATCCCAAATATTGATGTCTGGCAGCTTGTAGAGGGTTAACAAGTGCTAACAGGAATATTTATTCATGCAACTTGTAATGTCACACCAAGAACTGTGAATGGCCATTTTTTTCTTTAAAATCTACAAGATGTTTTCAGAGAAATCCAGGGAGATGAATTTTAAGCTTTTGAATGGTATCATTGTTTATCCAGCCCAAAACGGGTTAAGTGTTGTTTTTTTAATACTCTTATTACTTCCAAAAATAATTCTCAGTGAATTCTACTTCCACTTATTTTGATCTCTCCTCCCAACTTTGGGTGCTATGGGTACGCAAACACAGCCCATTTTATCAACATTTTGATGTTTGAGAGCCTGCATAGGGTTAACAAATGCTTACAGGAATATTTTGTACATGCAACTTGTAATGTCACACTAAGATCTGAGAATGGCCATTTTTTCTTGAAAATCTACGGGATGTTTTTTAAAGAAATCCTCAGATAACACAAATTTTTAACCTTTTGAGGGGTATCTCTCTGTAGCCAGCTCTAAAGGGTTAATGCTTGGTTTTGTGAATACCTTCATTACTTACAAAAATGATCGACGGTGAATTTCACTTCCAATGAAGGGGGTTATGTTTATCTCGTAGGTACACATTTGGTGTTATGGTTGCCCAAGAACAGCCCATTTTCTCCAAATGTCTATGCTTGGCAGCCTCTGGAGGGTTAACAAATGTTTACAGAAACATTTTGTTCATGCTTGTAATGTCACTCGAAGACCTGTGAATGGTCAATTGTTCTTGAATTTTTTTTTAGCAATCCACAGAAAACTGGAATTTTAAGCTTTTAAGGGGTATATCTCCTTAACCAGTCAAAAATGGGTTAAGATCTCGATTTTTGAATACATTTACTACTTACAAAATTGTTTTCCTGTCAGTTTTGCGTCCGGTAAAAGAAGTTACGTTTCTCTGTTGCATTTCCTTTTGATGTTGTTGTTGTTCAAAAACAGACTATTTTTTTCAAAATTTTGACATTTCGCAGCCCCTGGAGGATTAACAAATGCTTACCGGAATAATTTATCCAATCAACTGGTAATGTGACACCATGACGTATCAAAGGCCATTTTCTCTTGAAAACGCTACCAGATGTTTGTAAAGAAATCCAGGGAAAACATAAATTTTTAAGCCTTTGATGGGTATCACTATTAACAACCACAAAAGGGGTTAACGCTTGGTTTTTTGAATACCCTTATTATTTACAAAAATGGTCCTCGGTGAATTCCACTTCCAACAAATGAGATTATGTGTATTTCTCAGGTACACGTTGGGTGCTGTGCGTGTCTGAAAACAGCCCATTTCAACAAAATTACGATGCTTGGCAGTCTGTAGAGGGTTAATAAACGCTCACCGGAATATTTTGTCCATGCAACTTATAATGTCACACAAAGACCTGCGAGTAGACAATTTTTCTTGAGAACCTACAGGATGTATTTAGAGAAATCCACAGAAAATGGGAATATTAAGATTTTAAGGGGTCTCTCTCTTTAGCCTGCCCAAAATGAGTTAAGACTTCGACTTTTAAATACCCTTACTACTTACAAAAATGTTTCCATATAGATTGTGCGCTCAATAAAAGGCACTTTTCTGTGTGGTGTATCCATTGGGTGCTGTTGGCATCCAAAAACAGCCCATTTTATCACAATTTTGACTTTTAGCAGCCCGTGGAGGGTTAACAAATGCTCACCGCAGTATTTTGTCCACGCAACTTCTATTGTCACACCAAGGCCTGGGAGTGACAAATTTTCTTGAAAATCTACAAGACTCGTTTAGAGAAATCCACGGAAAACACAAATTTTTTAGGTTTATGGTGGGTATTGCTGTTTAAGCAGCTCAAAATGGGTTAACGCTTGGTTTTCTGAACACCCTTATTACTGACAAAAATGATCCTCTGTGAATTCCACTCCCAATAAAGGAAGTTATGTTTATCTCTCGTGTATTGTTTGGGTGCAGTGGGGACCTGAAACCGGCCTATTTCATCAAAATTTTTATGTTTGGCAGCCTGTGGAGGGTTACCATATGCATCACCTGATATGTCGTGTGTATCAAAGGGTGTGTCACAGACAGGTCTAGCGATGACGAATGTATAAAAAAAATCTACAAGATGTGTTTCGAGAAAGTGCCGATAAACCCCAATTTTGGCATTTTTTTGCCAATTTTGATGAATTAAGAGTTAATTCGAAAATTCCGCTTTGGTACATTTTTAGATTTTGTGCCCCTCTATGCGTGTGCAAAATTTCGTGAAAATCGGTTCAAAAATGGCTTCTGAATCGTACGGACAAAATGTGTGGAGAAAAAAAAAAAAGAAAAAAAAAAACAAACTAGACTTTATGATTCTGGAGAATCATGGCTTTTCCCGATGAGATTCCATGATTTGTCATGACCCCACAGTGTATGATGAATTGCTTTTGACTGTCTCACTGAAGTTCCTTCAATGGTGTCATGAAAAAGGTGAGTACAGAAGTCTCAAAGGACTCAGTTTGATAAAAAAAATTGTTTAGGTAAAAACCATCATTAATGGTGGAGAGGGTTAATATCAATATCGTCGTCCAACAAGTTAATGACCGACAAAAGGAGTTATGTTTGTTTGACACATACCCACTGAGTGCTGTATCTATTTGAAAATGGTCCATTTTATCTGAAATGTATCCAAAATATTGATGTCTGGTAGCTTGTTAAGGGTTAACAAGTGCTAACAGGAATATTTATTTTTTCAACTTGTAATTTCACACCAAAAACTGTGAATGGCCATTTTTACTTAAAAATCTACGAGATGTTTTCAGAGAAATCCAGGGAGTACATGAATTTTAAGCTGTTGACAGGTATAATTGTTTATCCAGCCCAAAACAGGTTAAGGGTTGTTTTTTAATATGCTTATTACTTATAAAAATAATTCTCAGTGAATTCTACTTCCACTTATGTTGATTTCAACTTTTAACTTTGGGTGCTGCGGGTATGCAAACACAGCACACTTTTTCAACATTTTGATGTTTGAGAACCAGCATAAGGTTAACAAATGCTTACTGAAATATTTTGTACATGCAACTTGTAATTCACACTAAGATCTGAGAATGGCCAATTTTTCTTGAAAATCTATGTGATGTTTTTAGAGAAATCCTCGGATAACATGAATTTTTAACCTTTTGAGGGGTATCACCCTGTAACCAGCTCTAAACGGGTTAATGCTTGGTTTTATGAATACCTTCATTACTAACAAAAATGATCCTCGGTGAATCCCACTTCCAATGAAGGTGGTTATGTTCATCTCGCAGGTACACATTGGGTGTAATGGGTGGCAAAGTACAGCCCATTTTCTCAAAATTTGCTGCCTCTGGAGGGTTAACAAACGCTTACCGGAATCTTTTGTTCATGCAACTTGTAATGTCACTCCAAGACCTGCAAATGGTCAATTTCTCTTGAATACTTACTAGATTTTTTTTAGAAATCCACAGAAAATGGGAATTTTAAGCTTTTAAGGGGTACATCTCCTTAACCGGGCGAAAATGGGTTAAGACCTCAATTTTTGAATACCCTTACAACTTACTAAACATTTTCCCTATCAGTTTTGCGTCCGGTAAAAGAAGTTATGTTTCTCTGCAGCATTCCCATTTGATGTTGTTGGTGTCCAAAAACAGACTATTTTTTTCGAAATTTTGACATTTAGCAGCCCCTGGAGGGTTAACAAATGCTTATCTGAATATTTTATCCATGCAACTGGTAATATGACTCTAAGACCTATCAACAGCCATTTTCTCTTGAAACCCTACGAGACGCTTGTAAAGAAATTCAGGAAAAACATGATTTTTTAAGCTTTTGATGGGTATTGCTATTAACCATCCCAAAATGGGTTAATGCTTGTTTTTTTTAATATCCTTATTACTAACAAATTTGGTCCTCAGTGAATTCCACTTCCAACAAATTAGATTACGTTTATCTCTCGGGTATGCATTGGGTGCTGTGTGCATCTGAAAACAGCCTATTTCAACAAAATTACGATGCTTAGCAGCCTGTAGAGGGTTAATAAATAATCACCAGAATATTTTGTCCATGCAACTTGTAATGTCACACAAAGACCTACGAATAGTCAATTTTTCCTGAAAACCTACAAGTTGCTTTTAGAGAAATCCACAGAAAATGAGAATTTTAAGCTTTTGAGGGGTATGTCTCTTTAACCAGTCCAAAATGGGTTAAGACTTCGACTTTTGAATACCCTTACCACTATCAAAAATGTTTCCCCATCAATTTTGCGTCCGATAAAAGAAGGAACCTTTCTCGGTGGTACACCAAGTGGGTGCTGTTGGTGTCCAAAAACAGCCCATTTTATCACAATTTTGACTTTTAGCAGCCCGTGGAGGGTTAACAAATGCTCACCGCAGTATTTTGTCCATGCAACTTCTATTGTCACACCAAGGCCTGGGAGTGACAAATTTTTCTTGAAAATCTACAAGACTCGTTTAGAGAAATCCACGGAAAATACAAATTTTTCAGCTTTATGGGGGTATTGCTGTTTAACCAGCCCAAAACGGGTTAACGCTTGGTTTTTTGAACACCCTTATTACTGACAAAAATGATCCTCGGTGAATTCCACTCCCAGTAAAGGAAGTTATGTTTATCTCTCATGTATTGTTTGGGCATAGTAGGGGCCTGAAACCGGCCTATTTCATCAAAATTTCGATGTTTGGCAGCCTGTGGAGGGTTACCATATGCATCGCCTGATATGTCGTGTGTATCAAATGTCGTGTCAGAGACAGGTCTAGCAATGAAGAATGTATAAAAAAAATCTACAAGACGTGTTTTGGCAGTTTTTTGCCAATTCTGACGAAATAAGGGTTAAATGTAAAATTCCGCTTTGGTACATTTTTAGATTTTGTGCCCCTCTATGCGTGTGCAAAATTTCAAAAAAAAAAAAAAAAATAATAATAATTCGTAGAAAAACAATAGTCTTTTCCAGAGGGAAAAGCCTAAAAAAAAAAAAAAAAAAATAATAATAATCCGTAGAAAAACAATAGTCTTTTCCAGAGGGAAAAGCCTAAAAAAAAAAAAAATAATAATAATCCGTAGAAAAACAATAGTCTTTTCCAGAGGGAAAAGCCTAAATAAACCAGAGAAAAAGAATTTGCTGCATCCAGTAAATTCAAGTCTGTGTGAAAAGGGTTAAAGTATCAGGAAAAAACTATACAGAAAGAGAATTTATGGAGGCTTATTTTGGGGAGTAAAAAATTTCTAAACAAATCAGAAATGAATATTCTTTAACAGTATTTACAGATATTCATACAGAAATAGGAACAATTTTTCTAAGAAACCAGAGAAGGCATATCTGTGCACAGCATTCAAAGGGTTTGATCAAGGGAATGCATTATGGGTCTAAAAATGTGATTTCCAGCAATTCTGAAAAATGCACTCAATGATCCCTGGGTGACCACAGTGACCTTGAACCATGCTTTGAACCTCCCTCGAGTGTCGACTCATTTGAAGTTGGTCCAAGGTTCAAACATCATACCGTGCTTGAGATATGAGTGTGACCCACTTTAAAACTTTTTGGCCACACACACTTTTTTTCATGTAAAAATGCATGTATGAACTTTGGGAGAGCATTTTGGAGTCAAAAAATGTGATTTCCAGCAATTCTGAAAAATGCACTCAATGACTCCTAGGTAACCTCTGTGACCTTGACCCATATTTTGAATCTCCATAGAGTTTTGACTCACTTGTTGTTGGTCCCAGGTTCATACGTTATACCATTCCTGAGATATGGACATGGCCCACTTTCAAAACACCCTTACGACACAAATAAAGCCCCAGGAATCTAAAAAACATCGGTGGCTGAGAACTTGTGACTGTCTATCAGTATGCTAAAGAACAGCGAGATAGGACAATTAGTTTTCGAGTCATTGTGTGGACAAGGAAGCGCAGAGAAGATGGAAGAAAGGAGAATAAGAAGAAGAAGAAAGAAAAAAAAAGAAAACGAAACCATGCAAAAACAAAAAAAAATAAAATAAAAACAAGAGCAATCCAAAGCATGGCATGTTCCCCAGACGGTATAATAAAAGGGTAGATAAATCTCTCGGGGGCATAACCAAAGCAAAAGAAAGATTCCTCAAGACACCAATAATGCATAAAAAAATTGATTTGAGTCAGCATTCATTAGTTATTGGATGGAAACCAAATTCAAATATTGATTTGGCTAGTTGATTCAAAATCAAAAGGAAGCTTCATCTAGACACTAATAATGCATAACCAAAAATTGAAATTGATTTGAGCCAGTATTCATCAGTTATTGGATGGAAACCGAATTCAAGATGGCCATCATGGAAGCCATAATAAATTGGCCACTGGTGGCCATCTTGGTTCAGATTACTGGTCCAAAATCGAAAGGAAGCTTTCTGTAGACACCAACAATGCATATGTGAAAAATGAAAATGATTTGAGTCAGCATTCATTAGTTATTGGATGGAAACCAAATTCAATATGGCCAGGGGTGGCTATATTGAATTGGCTAGCTGGACCAAAATCAAAAGGAAGCTTCCTCCAGACACTGATAATGCATGAGCAAAAACTGAAATTGAATCGGGTCAGTATTCATCATGTATGACAAAAACTAAAAATTTTCCCATAGGCCATCAGGCAAAAAAAAAAATATGATCGCATCATTTTAATTTTGGCATTCAAATATCTTTGTCAAGTATAGCCCTTCAAACAACTCTTTCTGCCCAGAAAACAGGGGGTCATGCAACAAATAAGAGAGAAAAAATGACACGAAAGGAAGTACCGGTCATGTGCAAATATTTTTCAGGGAATTCCCTACAAGAACACGCAAAAAGTAAATTGTATTTTTTAGGTTCAAAAGTCATCAAATCACCTTCTTTTTGATCAGAAATATTCAACATTTATTTATTTATTTATTTATTGTTGTTTAAGGTCACATACTTCTGCACAATGGCTAATCATTACCACAACATGGAGATAAAGTCAAGGTCAGTCAATCGTTTATACCCCATGTTGCCTATTTTAGAGGACTTGCACCCCAAGCATTAGTGACTGGGTCCTATTTTACCAGTGAAACAGAGCTTGTTTACCACAGTAAACAAGCACTGCTTCACTTCCCGGGGTTCCCACGGGGAGAAATATTCAACAATAAAAGATGCCAATAGAACATTTTTTGAAACAGTATATTTTCCCTAGGATGTTTATTTTTAGAGATTGCATCATTTCAAGAGGGGTAACTCTAATTCAAATATTTAGTTCAGCGATACCATTAGTTATTGGATGGAAACCAAATACAAGATGGCCACCAAAATGAATTGACCACTGGCAGCCATCTTGGATCAGCTAACTGTCCAAAATCGAGAGGAAGCTTCCTCTAGACACCAGCAAATTATATATATATATTATATGCATAATTAAATGAAAGTGTTAATGACACTGTAGCTTAACTTGTCTGTGTGTTGTGTTTGATGAAAAGGATAATGTTCAATGTTTATGGTAGGATTATGAAATAAGACAAGAATTGTGATAATTGGGAATATGTTAATTTCTGTTCCCTGTATGCTACATTTTTAATAAAAATAATATGAGGTGTAGAATGCACTAAAGAACTGAGGGGTGGGTTAATGTGGCCCTCACAGTTTATGTATGTGGCCCTCATAGTTAATGTATGTCAACGAAAGTTACCAAGTTACAGTGAAATTTTTCCAAAACGAGTCATCTTATCAAGTTACAATGAAATTCCTTTATAAATATGGCCTGTAGACTGTGCTAAAGGTTTTTGGGCTTCAGGCCTGTGTAGCTATCACGGTTGACTGATTTCAACTAAAAGGGGACATCCTCGTCTCGACATTATACTGAGTCATTCTACCAAGTTACAATGAAATTCCTTCACAAATACGACCTGTAGTATGTACTAAAGTTTTTGGGGTTTTGGGCTCGGGCAGCCATCATGGTTGAATGATCACAACCAAAAGGGGTCGTTCTCATCTGGTCATTATCTGGAGTGATCCTATGAAGTTACAATGAAATCCCTTCATAGATATGACCTGTAGACAGTGCTAAAGATTTTCGGGCTTAGGGTCTCTGTAGCCGTCACAGTTGACCAATCATGACCAAAAGGGGATGTCATCATCTAGGCATTATATGAAGTCAACCTAACAAGTTATAAAGAAATCCTTCCATAAATATGACCTATAGACTATGCTAAAGGTTTTTTGGTTTTGGGCTCGGGCAGCCATCACGGCTGAATGATTGCGAACAAAAGGGGATGTTCTCATCTAGACATTATTTGGAGTCATCCTACCAAGTTACAATGAAATCCCTTCATAAATATGACCTGTAGACTGTGCTAAGGTTTTCGGGCTTCAGGCTCCTGTAGCCATCACAGTTGACCAATCATGACCAAAAGGGGACATTCTCATCTGGACATTATATGAAGTCAACTTACCAAGTTACAACGAAATCCTTCCATAAATATGACCTGTAGACTGCGCTAAAGGTTGTCAGGTTTTGGGCTCAGGCAGTCATCATGGTTGACAGATCGCGATCGCGACCAAATGGGGACGTTCTCATCTAGACATCATAATGAGTCATCCTACCAAGTTATAATGAAATCCCTCCATATTAAATATGACCTGTGCTAAAAGATTTTGGGTTTCGGGCTTGGGCAGCTATCATGGTTGACAGATCATGACCAAAAGGGGACGTTCTCATCTAGACATTATACAGATGAATCCTACCAAATTACAATGAAATTCCTTCATAAATACAACCTGTAGACTGTGCTAATTGTTTTCAGGTTTTGGGCTTGGGCAGCCATACCAGTTGACCGATTGTGACCAAAAGGGGATGTTCTCATCTAGACATGGCCCCAAACCTGTATATGGAATTTCATGATGATCAGACAAGAACTATGGGGTGTAGCCTGTGCTAAAGGAAAATGTGAACAGACAAACAGACTTCTGCAGGTGTGATGGCAATAGCTTATCTTGACTTTGTCAAGTTAAGCTAAAAACAGAAACCAGTTATTGGACGGAAACCAAATTCAATATGGCTGCTGCCATGGTGGCCATATTGAATTGGCTAGCTGGACCAAAATCGAAAGGAAGCATTGTTTAGTCATCCACAAGTTACTCCTAAAATCATGATTTGATCAAATGAGCGGTTCTTCAGTTATTTGACTGAAAAGGAAAGTTAACGCCAAATGGCGAACGGACAAACAAAGTTTAACATAATGCTCCTGAGATTCTCGTGGGGGCATAATAATAAAAACGTCCACCCACATGCAATTTTACAAAAAAATGGCCTGAAAAACAGAAGATCTACTTTGTGGGGGCCTTAAGTTTCATAACAATTGGCTTTTAACCCTCTGCACACTGATGTCAAAATGGCAAAGTTTTCAGGAGCAAATATTTCCCATAATGCAGTTTGATATGTCACCAAATATACCTTGTTTGACAGAACTCAGTGAGCTCTGTCAAACAAGATATAGTCGGTTAAATTCATAATTAAACAATAGAAAAACATAGTGATTGGAGAAGATTTTGTTGCACTTCCAGAGTGTTAAGGGTTGAGATTTAGTGATTTAGGTGATTTAGAGTTTATGCAGATGCTTTGAAAACACCTGGATAAATGGACCTCAGTTGTGGGCATCAGAAGCCTGGAGTATGTTTATGCAATCTTAGTGTAACGTTGAGGGTTAGCATTGCAAAGTAACTGTTCAACTCAGAAGTAATCACTGCCATTTTATTTGCTCACAGCACTCATATGCATACAACCAGAGTGGTGGACATTCAAGTCCAACTACTGTCAAAAATTGGACTCCAACTTACTTTGGGCCAAGCGGACTCTTACTTTGGGTCGAGTGGACTCTTACTTTGGGGCGAGTGGACTCTTACTTGCTACCGAGTGTGTGGGCAGAATAGATTTTGGGCTGAGTGAACTGTAAAGTAAGCAAGATATCTGATGGATGAATCAAACAAAATGAGCTCATTCTATATGAAATACCATTATATCGTTTTAAAAAAGAAGTCAGTATTGCAATTTTATGTGTCCATATGGAAAAACAACTTCAACTAGGCCCTCAATTTTTACAGAATTTTGTTTGACAAAATTATACATTTATAAAATTTCATGACTTTTCCGAAACTTTTCTGTATTTCAGAATTTTCTGGGCTTGAAAATTATTTTATGCAATCTGCGTACGCCTTCATAAAAAGTAATTCAAGCCCAAGGGCGTAGATATGGGAGTCAGGAGTGTGTGTCGAGGGGGAGGGGGCTCAAACATTTAGTCACAAAGATGCCGTTTGAGACGGAAACTTTATGATTCCACTGTCTTGTCAGATTCGTTTTTCATTTCCATTCACAGCATTGACGTGAAAGCAACTGCTCAATTTCAAGGAGAAGTTGCGAACTTTAGAATATGCCATTTACTTTAGTAAAACAGATACCCATTTCACAATCTAACTAATCTGACAAGTTGACATTTGTACCCGAAAGGAGCACACTCGAAATCCCAGAATCATTCATGAACAAAGCACTGAAGAGGTTATGCAAATTACTGACAAGATCATCACCTGACCTGATTTCCATGTCCATTCTTCCTTTCAATTTGCATTGAATTATCATTGTCACTGAATTCTGAGAATTCCCATTACTTCAAAAAACAACCCAGTCACGTGCGTTTTGCACGGATAAGTGTATTTTGGATTTTTACTTCAAATTCCCGATTGTCACTTTGTATGACAGGCATGTGCAGCTAACAGTTTATTATTATGAATTTAACCCCTTTCCAGCACAAATGGATTACCCAACATCAACAGAGCTTTGAGCGAATTGATACTTTGCAGGTGTCACAGTACATTCTTTTTCAATAACAGTGTTGTACTCTTCGCCGTGATGATTTTGTATGTGGTGACATAGGTTGGTTGTAATTACGCACTGGGCGATGACTGACTTATTGCATAATTGGCATTTGGCATTTCTATCGTCGTTTCTTATTGATATGTTACCATGCGGTTTAGCTGAGATTTTATTGATTGCACAAAATCAATGGCATGCTAAATGTGAATATTCAAAACTTAAGCAAAACCGAAAATATATGGCTTTTAAACTCTTTTTTGGTTCGGTTTCAGTTTCCACTAAAAAAACGAACAGCTCTAGTTTTCTTGTCCACAGATGCATGGATAGGCCTGGATTTCATCCAAAACATTCTCGAGTAGAACCCATAGACTAAATTTAGTAAAAATCGGATACTGTTTGTTTAAGCTATCGTGCCGACACTGCCCACATGTCACAAATTCAAGCAAAGGGGCATAACTCCAAAAAATAAATTTGTGCAGGACTAGTTATTGAACTCAACCAAGAAAAACATTTTTGAAGTTATCATACTGACATTACAACACAGACAAACATATGGCCAGTCAGACAGACAGATGCCCACTGATCTTCATCAAACAAAGGTCTAATTGTTGACACAACGCGACCAATAGAGCAGCACATGCCAAAATTAATTGAAATCTGAAAGCTTTTCTCCCAAGTTACTGTCAGACATGTTAACTCTCCCGGAATGCCTGGGAAAATCCCGGAATTTCAGTGTAGTTCCCGGCCTCCTGGACGGGAATCAGTTTTGGACCAAAAATCCCGGAAAACAACAGTCAAATATTTCGTTCCCATTGTAACTTATGAAAAACGTTCGAAATCAAATCACATGCATTTCAAACTCTGGTAAAAACTCACGAAGCAGTAAAATATGGATTTAAGTTAAATTTACTTAAGAAAAGGCTATTTTATGATATATATTTCAACTGTGTTCATGTTTATTTCGAATGCAAGTGAGTTCGGCCCATTGCAAGTTCGGCACAAGTGAGTTCGGCCCAAAATTGGTGAGTTCAGCCCAAAAAAGTGAGTTCGGCCCAAGTGAGTTCGGACCACCCATAAGTGAGTTCGGACCACCCATAAGTGAGTTCGGACCAGCCATAAGTGAGTTCGGACCAACCTATGCCTCAGTCCAAACTTGAACTAAAAGTCTAATATAATTTGGGGGGAGAGAAAAAAATTACAACTCGGAGGTTTTATTAATTATTTATTTTGTATCTAGCACATCGTAGTCATGAAAATACATGAAAAAACATCAATAACATATAACGAAGTAAAAACGAAATACAAATGCAGGCAAGAAATAATTAGGATTTTTTTAGTTAAATTCATATCGTATATATCAATTAGCAATCACCTGTGGCAAGCAGGAATCTCACAAGGCATGGCACTAATGTCAAAACTGGAATGATCTTTGTCCCAATATTTGAGGAAAAATGTATGAAAATAATTGATAAAACTCACCAGTTCGTTTTTTTATTGCGTAGGAATGCCCCATGCCATCAAAAGGTTTGTCACCACCTCTCTTGGAAGAATTGCGTACAATTTCATATCTGATTGTGTCGTCATTGTCATTTGTCTCTATGGGAAGCGAATCTGCTAATGACAACTCATTAGTATGCCCTGGTATCACAAAAGAAGGCATTTGCGCAGATAGTCGTGTACTCTCATGTGGTACATCTGTAATTGACAAGCCGCTGGTTTCAATTTCGAAGTTTGGAATGTCCTCTGTTGTAACGGTTGATGATGAAGTCTCATTGGTGCAAGTCTCACATTTCCAATTTATACTAGTGTCAGCTTTTACTGCATCACGATAAACTGTCCTCGATATTCCAGTGCCACATGTATGATGTTGCCATCTTTCACAGCCAGAACATTGCAATCCCTCCTGGCGAGGTCTGACAGTTGTTTTGCATTGGAGACACTTGTTATCCATTGTGATTTTCCAAGAAAACTGATGATCAAAACCTCAAATAGCATGGGTTTTATATATTTCTATGGCGTGCGTTGTTTTAGTGTAACTTTGATAAATCATATTGACTCGTGATATGTACTCGAGGACGTGCACCATTCACAAACAATAATCATCATAGAGTGTGTTGTTTTTTTGAGACTTTGTTCTTTGAAGATCATCAACAGTGATCGTGAATCAATCGAATTAAAAAAAACAACTCAATTTATAATTTATTAAAGGAAGGGCCGAATTCACTTCAATAGAAAATCCGTAATGCCTTATTGACAACAGTCATCACGAATCAATTGAATTAAAAAAAAAACAACTCAATTTATAATTTATTAAAGGAAGGGCCGAATTCACTTCAATAGACAATCCAAAATTAGTAATGCCTTATTGACAGTTTCATCTGGGCCGAACTCACTTTTAGTTGGGCCGAAACTCACTTTTAGGGGGCCGAACTAACTTGGGCCGAACTCACCAATTTCGCCGAACTCACTTGGGCCGAACTTGCAATGGGCCGAACTCACCTGATTATTTATTTATTTATTTATTGGTGTTTAAGGTCACATATTTCTGCACAATGGCTAACCATGACCGTGACAGTTTTACGGGTGGAGGAAGCCGGAGTACCCGGAGAGAACCACCGAGCAACGGCGAGCAACTGTCAGCTCCCCAACATACCAACTCCACACAAGCAGGGTTAGCATTGGTTGAAGACAGGTGCACCATCGACGTGCAGTACGCCTTAGTACACAGCGTCACCGTGCCCCCACGTGGGCAATGGGGGTGAAGTGCCTTGCCCAAGGACACAATGCGGTTGCCGCAGGTGGGATTCGAACCGAGGATCTCTCGGCTTGTAGCCTGCACCTCTACCAACTGAGCCACCACGCCCCCCTCAACTCACCTGACACCTTTATTTCTGGGGTTTTTCTTCGGAGATTCATGATAAATGTGCGAGCGTCGAAGTGAAAATAGCTGACTTACTTTCAAAAAATTGAAAACTCCACCTTCATTTAAATGCAGTTTTTGGAAATTAAAATATATGAAAAGGAATTAAATAATATATATTTATTTATTCCTTCATAGAATAGCTTTAATTCTCATCCCTTTTCCAAAATCAAACAACAACTATTTAGCACAGCTTAAAAGTAGGTTAAAGTTGCTTAGGATGCCGAAAAATTGTGACAGCATATTTAAACACAATGGGCTTTTTTTCTAACCTCACATTTATTCTGTTGTGCTGACTACAGAACTGTTAACTGTTGGCCATCTGTAACCAGAAAATTTCGAATGGAATTAAACAAAAATGCTTCAATGTTGAAAAGAAAAGGTTTGTGTGTAGGGCACAAGCGTCCCACATTCATGAGGTTGGATAAAGATAGTCTAATGTTCTTGAAGTAATAGAACATTAGGACATCTTTTCCTGTTAACATTTCCAGACTTGGGAAATTATTAGCCAAGTAGACTTTGATAAGAGCAAACCACAGGTGGATGTGCTCTGTGGGACAGTGTGGGTGGGTGGTGGTGGGGAGGGGGGAATCTCATGAAGAAGAGGATCCGGGGGGGGGGGGGGGGGGGGGGTCAGATCAACAGTTATTTTATGATTTTTTAACATAGCATAAATGCATCAGCATAGATGACAACTAGTTCTGGATATAACCTGGTGTTAATAGTGGTCTGTGAGCTAAAAATTCACAAGTTTTTTCTTTTATTTTGCCCCAGAGCGAACTTTTCCCTGAAATCCATCCCATTTCCCTGAAAATCACCCTCGGGTTCCCTGAAAAATTATTCTGGAGGTTAACATGTCTGGTTACTGTGTAAATCAGCTTTTTGATGGAAAGAAAGATGGATGGATGAACAAACTGATTGAAGGATAGACAGATGGACAGACAAGCAGACATGTTTAGTCCCATGGATTCACCGTGAGACTCCCGGATTCACCATGAGACTCCTGGATTGGATCATGATCTCCAGCACTCACGGTAGCACCCATAAATCTCCCGCATCGACAGAATTTATCAAGTGAAACAAGCAAATTCAGTGAATTCATGTCTCCTGCTGGGCAGCAGTTTCAAGGGGAACTAGATATCACGGAGATGGAATCCATCTCTGCGGGCCCCGCAGCAACTAACTGATGTAAGGTATAAACTGATGTGAACCGTAATACTAAAATACTTCAAGCAATAGGTAAAATCCGATTAAAATCCCTTCCCGGACACGAACTTGTCAGAAAAACCCCCAAATTCTGAATAATTTGACCTTGAGGTCAAACTTCAAGGTCAAATCATGGCAACCTTGGTACGCGACATGACGTCTTGAGATAATGTACCCACATACCAAACATCAAAACACTATCTATTAAGGGAAAAATTTACAGCCCGGACACGAACTTGTCAGAAAAAAACAACAAAATCTGAATAATTTGACCTTGAGGTCAAACTTCAAGGTCAAAGCATGGCAACCTTGGTATGCGACACGTCGTCTTGAGATAATCTATCCACATACCAAATATCAAAACCCTATCTATTAAGGGAAAAAAGTTACAGCCCGGACACGAACTTGTCAGAAAAGAACCCCGAATTCGGAATAATTTGACCTTGAGGTGAAAGTTCAAGGTCAAAGCATGGCAACCATGGTACGCGACACATCGTCTTGAGATATTCTACCCACATACCAAATATCAAAATCCTATCTATTAAGGAAAAAAAGTTACAGCCCAGACACGAACTTGTCAGAAAAGAACCCCGAATTCTGAATAGTTTGACCTTGAGGTTAAAGTTCAAGGTCAAAGCATGGCAAACTTGGTACGCGACACATCGTCTTGAGATAATCTACCCACATACCAAATATCAAAACCCTATCTATTAAGGGAAAAAAGTTACAGCCCGGACACGAACTTGTCAGAAAAAAAAAAAAAATCTGAATAATTTGACCTTGAGGTCAAACTTCAAGGTCAAAGCATGGCAACCTTGGTACGGGACACGTCGTCTTGAGATAATCTATCCACATACCAAATATCAAAACCCTATCTATTAAGGGAAAAAAGTTACAGCCCGGTCACAAACTTGTCAGAAAAGAACCCTGAATTCGGAATAATTTGACCTTGAGGTCAAAGTTCAAGGTCAAAGCATGGCAACCGTGGTACGCAACACATCGTCTTGAGATAATCTACCCACATACCAAATATCAAAACCCTATCTATTAAGAGAGAAAGATTACAGCCCGGACGCACAGACGCACGGACACGTCGTCTTGAGATAATCCATCCACATACCAAATATCAAAACCCTATCTATTACGGGAAAAAAGTTACAGCCCGGACACAAACGTGTCAGAAAAGAACCCCGAATTCGGAATAATTTGACCTTGAGGTCAAAGTTCAAGGTCAAAGCATGGCAACCTTGGTACGCGACACATCGTCTTGAGATAATATACCCACATGTCAAATATCAAAACCTTATCTATTAAGAGAGAAAGATTACAGCCCGGACGCACGGACAGAGCGATCACTATAGGGCGTCCGCCTCACGACGGGGCCCTAATTAATGCATCCAGTGGAATATAGACGAGTTGCAAGTGGAAGTTATTTAGAAGAGACAGAACAGACAGTGCTTCAGACAGTGGTTATCAGATTTATTTTCACGGAGGTCACTGTCAAAGCAAGTAAAGTGATGTGGAGTATAACTGTGAGAATCTAAAAAAAAGACTGTATGATAAGACATATTACATTAAACTGATGTGAAAAGTAATTCATATATGAAATTTCATTGAAATCGGTTGACTCTAAGGAAAGTTTGAGGCTGGAAACCATCAGCCAATCATATTTAAGCAACCTAATTAAATATGCGTGGAAAATGCCCATGTTCGAACTTGGACCCAGAATTGATGAAAGTGATCTACTACCCAAATTTTATCGAAATCGACTCACTGTAAGGAAAGTTAGAGTCTGGAAACGAAAAACACGGAAGGTGAGCACTTACTGTGCATTAGCTGTAGCACTGAATAAATCAAAGTTTTACTAATTTGCATAATTTCTGCACGAGAACAAAACCTGTATTATATGTGATGTATTGCATGTTACTAAACATTCATACAAAAATTTATTCAAATCCGAACTTTCATATAGACGTTCTGTACAAAAAACTGATTACACCCAATTTCGGAACAAAATGGCCACTGGCGGCCATCTTTAATTTTGGACCAAACCCTAAAACACATATTCTGGTCTCACAATGATAACAAAGATACCCAAGAAGTTTCGTGAAGATCGGTTCATAAATACAGCTTTTAGTCCGAGGTGCGTTGACGCACGTTGCAGACAGACAGATTTTTGGTACAAAATTTCCCACATTCGAACTTGACCTAGGTATTGATAAAAGTAATCCATATATGAAATTTCATCGAAATCGGTTGATTTTAAGGAATGTTAGAGTCTGAAAACTGTCAGCCAATCAAATTTCAGCAACCTAATTAAATATGTGCAGAAAATGCCCATATTCGAACTTGAATTGATGAAAGTGATCTACTAACCAAATTTCATCGAAATCCGGTCACTGTAAGGAAAGTTAGAGTCTGGAAACAAAAAACACGGAAGGATGGAAGGACGGAAGGACACCCTGAATTTAATATCTCCCGTTTTTTTCAAAAAGCGGGAGACAAAAAACAAAATCAACCATTTCTTTATTGTGTACAATTTACTTCACGTTTGCAAATGGTAATCCATGAGATCTGCTCAGTGACCTGGATATTTAAGTAAGCTTCAGAAATTCAGTCTCTTTTTTTTTTCTCTGCCCTTTAGTGTTGAAATGATTACCTATTTTTCAAAGTCGACTAGTCGACAGGAGTAATCGATTCAAAATCGACTAGTCGGCTTTTCTGTTGAAAACATAATAGTCACAGTAAATTAGGTGATAAGAGACTGATACATGTAAGTTGATAACCCTTTCATTTAATGACTCATTTGACAGGTGTTTGGTGAAGTTTCCTTGTCAAAGTCATGAACGCAGCTGTTCTCTTTTTCGTATTTTGAATTTTTTAAATCGTCGTGCATATTATAGCTTTAACCATTCAGTAAAAAAATCAGGATACCTGAGAAGTGTGTGCCTCCTAGTCCTCTGTCAGTAGTGGAAAAAGTACCCAATGATGTTAAAACAGAAGTTTTGTGAATTTGTAAAATGTCTGAAGTGTGCCGCCATTTGCCTGGTGCAATTAATTAAAAACTCCCCGGGCCAAATTTTGTGACGGACAGTTTCCTCACCTTCATATCCGGTCTTCGCCAGCTTGCACCCAAACCAGTACAGTAATATCATAGAATATGGAGCAGCTTTCTGAGTGTTTCAGGCATGTATTTTATTTTGATATCAATTAAAAAGTGTGGGCGACTTGGGTGAGGGACAGAATGCTTGCATGAATTAACGGCATCTCTGAAGTTGTACATCAAAGTATTTTTCTTCAATGCATGCCAGTGATTAGGTTAGGTGAAATCAGTGCTTGTAATGCTGCTGAAATCTAAGTTGTAACATTATCTGCATCAACAAACGACAATGATTGCATTGATATCCACTTCTCAATACAATTTAATATAAGGTCCACCACGAAGCAGAAACGTCTGATGTTTGTAATCATTAACACCCCACTATTGGCATTTTACAACTTCATCTTTGAGTTTCCCCGACTAGTTGACTGGCGGATTTCAGAGTCGATTTTTCCAAAAATCGAATCGACTTTGACTAATCGTTTCAACACCACTTCCTTTGTTCCAAATCGTGTTTAATTAAGATAAATTAATACAAGAATGGACTATTTGGTATTATTCTGACATCAAATGGTGATCGAAGGCCAAACAATATAGCCTGGTATTCACGACAAAAACACCAACCTTTTTTCTTAGTACTTGAGTGACTTTGCCTCAGTTTTCACAACATAAACACAGCTGCATGTGAAGGAACAACAGCCGATTACTGTTTGAAACCATACTGATTTCGGCTCATCAGAGATCGACAAAACTTTGTTTTCAAAACATTCTATGATGAATGGATCACAGGTAACTGTAGAACTGTAGTTGTGTATATATATCAGGCGATGTATACCGGTATCATTCGCAAACAAATTTGCAATGTCTGAAAATCCATCCCAAAAATGTCACTACGATTCTAAATTTAAAGAATCATGGAAGAAGGAAATGACCTGAAATTTATACAGGCATAAAGTAAGGGATGGGAGGGGGTTGTTGTGGGATAACCTAATGTGAAGAGTGGGGGGGGGGGGGGGGGAGGCTAGAGAACTAGTTTGGAATAGAATATGTTAGGATGGGGAGGGGAGGGGGAGCAGTGGGTAAATTAATGGAGATAAAGTGTTGTGGGGGAGGGGGGATTAAACTCAATAAACTGTATAAATTTACCTCACTTACAATTACAAAGTTTGTGGGTGGTCCCTTAACTGAAAGTTTGCTGGTGGTTCTTAAGCTTTTTTTTAAAAATTCTAAGTGGGGTAAATTTATGGATGGAGGGATGAAGTGAGAAGGGGAGGGGGGGGGGGTACCAGTAAACTGATAGAGATACATGTAGATAACTTAATAAATTGTTGTTCTCTGAACAAAAGTCTTTTTATAATATTCACACGCATTGTCATTTTCAAAACTTACCATGTCTGCAGACAAGAGTTCTTCACTATCCCCCTTCCCTGCAGGGAGATATATAAATTTTATAGTAAATTTCCTTTTTTATTATACCTACCGAAATTGTTTACTACAGGCTTGCACTACAGTGGAAGAACCTAACTCAGATAAAATACTTTCTATTTTAATCTTTCCCAAGATTTGGGAAAGAAAAGTGGTGTAAAAACACCACGAAAAAATAAGCCAAAACTGGGCCGAGCGCCATAGGCGCACACCCAGTATGGGACGCTCTTCCATAGTACAAATCCATGACTTCCATCACAGTGCGCAATGCATCAATTCGTCATTCTTTTGATTCCGAACAACACAGGAGTTATGTGATCAGCGGGGAGGAAGGATTCTTACCCGAATAAGAAGACGGGAGGGCCTCCATGTAAACAATTTCGGTAGGTATAATAAGAAAGGAAATTTACTATAAAATTTATATTTCTTATCAACCTACCTCAATTGTTTACTACAGGCTGAATAGACAAAAGACTGGAGGGAATCACATAACCAACCCACACATAACTCAATAGCACTGGGACCATGGACAGAGGAAGAGATCCCTAGGCCTATCAAACCATAGCCTCACAAACATTAGAAAAGCCAATGAAAGATGAGGCGTATGGTGAAGTGCGATGCACAGACAGAAAAGGGAGGTAACAGAACAAAGCTGGAACCGACCCTGAAAAAAGCTGAAAAGCTTGGATAGACAACATCCTGAGCCCAAGAAAGAGGGCCCCAAGGGTCTCTGTCGGCTCCTGCAACTGTCGCAGAGAAAAGGAGAATGTAGCATTTCTCCAGAAGGCTGCCAGTATAACATCAGTCATCCGACAACATGACAGAGTTATTAAAAGAGGAAGACAATGCACGCACCTCGTGGCAGAAAAAACAATTGGTAATACAATCACCAGTAGCTAAACGAGTGGAAGCTGCACGAATAGCAAGATAAGTCCATCAAGAAATGGATGCAGGAGAGATCTGGCATGTGGGAAAACGCATATTCATCCAGGATAAAGGCGTGAATGCCCCCCACCCCCAAGCAGAGCAGCGCTCAAGAAAGTGACCATCTTGGAGTAAACTGCAAAGTCCTAGGCCTTTTCAAGGAAAAGAGCTGAACAAGCTTGGAGAGGCAAGGATGAGTGTCGAAACAATGCGGTATCACATAGGAAAAAATGTCTCCGAAGCATGGACAAGTACACATTGCTGGAGACCCCCAGAAACAAACATATACCAGAAAACTCCGCAAGCAGTGTGATCGAAGGAGTGACAGAAGCAACAGAGTGATCGCACACCATCGACAGAAGAACCTTCCACTTAGCCACAGAAGCTAAACCAGTGGAGTGAGTGCCTCCTTGAAGAAAAGCAACTCCACTGCGTGTCTCGAAAAACCACTACGGAGGAGACAGGACCCGATAAAAGACATGTGCGAAGGCACAATGAAGTCGGGTCAACTTGAAAACCTCCCGGGCGACTTTGGCAAAGAAAGTCGCGAGGTAGAGGGAGACATGCTGGAACCGCCGCTAACAGAGAGCGGAGCAGAGAGATCCACACCCACCGAAGCGACGGGTGTGATCGAAAGGATTCGACGACTGCAGGTTCATATCTGGGTGAGAACCTGAGGCGGAATCGGAACCGGTAGGAAGGTGTAGCCGACAAGACCATCCCAAAGGAGGGCCAGAGCGTCCACGGCGAAAGCCAGAGCATCTGGACACAAGGACACGAAAGTGTCCACCGGATGGTTCCAACTAGTCACAAGAGATCGATGGAACCCGCCATGTGGAGCATCCACCTGGTGGAAATGACCCTGCCCCGACGGGACAGGAAGTCGGCTAGGACGTTCAGGCGACCAGGAATGTGACAAACAGCCACCCCGGCGTGGACATCCTGAGCGAGCAGTATAAGATCCCAAGCCAATTCGTACATTGGAACAGAGTGCGTGCCCTGGTTCCGAATGAAAGCAACCACCGTCGAATGGTTGGACAACAGAAGGACCTGGCGATTCGACAGGTGAGGGATCCACTGCCTGAAACGCAGAAGAAGAGCAAGAAGCTCCTTCTGGTTGATGTGTAGAGCTGCATGATCCTGGTCCACCATCCCGTGAATGGAAAGACCTAGAGGATCCAACGTCGCACCCCATCCGATCGCTGGCATCTGCCGTCAGAACGCGATCGGACGTGGGTGAATCCAACGGAACACCCTGCGAAAGCCACTGGACATCCGCCCAGAGGAGAAGGTGAGGATAAAGATAGTCTGGAAACTGAAACACCAGATCCAGAAAATCTACATTCGGCCTCCAACGACTGAGCAGAAAGTGTTGGGGAGGTCTGACATGCAGCCGACCTAGAGGAATGAGATCCGTCACCGAACAGCAGAGACCGATCAGCCGGAGAATACTCCGAGCTGTCGTGGATGTGGACTGGGACAAAGTCAGAGCAAAAGCTGAGAGAATCACAGCCTTGGCCTGGGGAACCGCCACCAAATTGAATTGTGTGCGGAAAGCCATCCCCAGATGATAAAACGACTGAGAAGGGACCAGGTCCGACTTCTCCTCGTTGACTCTGAAACGTAGCGACGTGAGCAAGCTCAACAGAGTGGCGACATCCGACTCCAGGAAGGCAGCATTGGAATACCCCTGGAGGATATCGTCCAGATAAGCCGAAGTAGTCACCCTGGACTGTGTGCGATGGAAAGCTATCACATGCGACATCAGTCTGGTGAAGGACCAAGGAACCAGGTTGAGGCCGAAAGGCCTGGGCTTGAACCGGTAAACTCGCCCCAGAAAAATGAACCTGAGATACTTCCGTAACGCCTAATGAATCGGAACGTGAAAGTAAGCGTCTCGCAGGTCGAAGCTGGAAGCGAAAACTCCCTGGTGAATTGAACGGAGGACCGACCTGAAAGTCTCCATTCTGAACTTGGGAGCAATGATAGACTGGTTCAGGAAACTCAGATCGAGAACCGGTCGGAGTCGGCCGTCCTTCTTCGGCACCAAGAACAGGCGGGAATAGAAACCCACTGACCTAATGTTCTTGATGACCTCAATCGCCCCTTTGTCAGGAGATGGTCTATCTCCGTGGACAAAAGTTCCCGACGTAAAATGTCTGAAGGAACTGTGGTTGGAAAAGGCACCCCGGACAGAGTGGAGTGCCGTCGGAAGGATATTCGCAGCCCGGACCAAACAACATCTAACATCCAAGGATCGGATGTGATGGTGGCCCACGGTCTGCGAACTCTGCTATCCTTCCTCCAACCTGGGACGAGTCGAGGTGAGGACCTTCATTGCGAACCCCCCCAACAAGGCTCGCGAGAGGAGAAAACACCTCTACTGAATGAAGAATCCTGGGAGTTCCCTCAAGACTGCCGACGCTTACCCTTACCCCTTGAGTAAGAAGCAGAAGCGGTGGCAGAAGGATCAGCCCCTTTTGCTTCGCAGAGGAAGCAGAGGGTACTTGTTAGGCTTGGAACGGCCCGTGCCTACCCTAGAAGGCAGATCAAGCTGAAGAAACAGCAGCTGATCGTTGGAATGACGTAGGACGTCATTCCGGACCGTCAACACAGAATCATGGAAAAGTTGCGGACCTGTCAAAAAAGCAGATCGAAGAGCAGCGTACTGCTCCTCAGGAAGGGATCGGCCTGTGTCCCGCACAGAGTCCCTTCGAACTAATTCCAGATTAGCCGTGTTACAGGCATGCATGTGAGTAAGATGCATGAGCACCTTGGACAGCACACGCAAAGGAGCCTGTACCTCGTCAATCTTATCTGAAGGCAGATAAGCAGCAAAAGCTGAGACGACGTGATCGGAGAGAGAAAGCATACCAAGCATCTCTCTCGATAAGCCCAATGTGGACTCCAGAGTCGTCATCGGAATGACGGCAGACTTGGACTTGGAAAGCCTGAGGGAATTGGAGTCCTGATCCAAAACCGTAAAAATCTGGTAGACCGACGGATTGGCGGAATCGTAGGAACGATAACGCGCCGGAGGCAAAAAGGTGTCAACCCTGGTGAAGAACGGAGCCTTCATAGCCTTGGAACTTAGCTTGGAGTCCAAGGCTGAAAATGCTTCAACCAACTGTACCGAAGGGCACAGTCGAAGACACCCAGAAGCAGGTTGCTCCATAGACTGTTGGCGCGCGACCGATGATCGCGGCATGGCTGACACTGTCGACTGGTTAGATTGTTTGAGATCCGGAAGGAACCCAAACACGAAATCAAGAGCTGCCCCCAAGTCCGAAGACTGTTGGCTCTCGACATCAAGCATGTCTGACTCTTCCCCTGAGTCGGAAGACACATAGCCCATCGTGGGCAAACCAGCCGACGCCTCCCATGGTGTCGGAACACCAGGGGATCAGAAAGTGGCCTGTTTCCAATCCCGGGAGGCGGCGCCATAGGAGGCGCCTGGAAACCACTCGCTGCCTCGCTGGAAGCAACAGGAAGGCTCGTTGACAGAACCTGAGTGAGTAAGGAGAGGGCCTCCCTAAGCTCACTGCCCGTACTGGCCGGTTCGACAGGGGAACGAACTGGCAAAGTGGCTTCACCGCTGACCCTCTGAACCAGCGAAGGGTCACGATCCTCCAAAAGACCCGACGTGGGACGATGGGCGGCAGCCGAAAACGTCTGAAGCCAGACGTGTATAAGGGTGTGACACACCCCGAGGATCAACATAGCAGGAACTCATGAGAGTCACTGCTGACCTCTGCAGGGCAGAAGGTCCAGGCTGCACAAAAGACGTTGGACCCCCAAAACTGGTCGTGTGGCCAGAATGAGGGACGGAAACGCCACGGAGTTCATAGTGTCCCACTAAGAACAACCGAATCCAATGACAACTGTGGTGCTCGACGGCGCAGAGACCACAGGAGAGGGTCCAGCCGGCAGCCACTTCCAACTTCGCCGAGTTGAAGTCAGGGAAGGCTGAGGCCGATACCCCCACGTCTACACAACCAGACACCGCAGCAGACCACTGCAGGTATAAAACTACTGTGCTCAATGGCTGAGAGGACACAGTATGGGGTTCAGTCGGCAGCCCCATTTCACTTCGCCGAGTGGAAGTCTGGGAAGGCTGAGGCCAAAACCCCACAACCACACTACAGACATCCCTGCAGACCCTGGCAGGGAGAAGCCGAGGCCGGCTAAAAACAGTGCCCAATGACATTGTAGACGGAACAGCAGTAGCAGCAGATACGACGGGAGCTGTTGGAACTGGCAGAAAAGCGGAGAGAGCCACCAAGCACGGCCTCCAAAGGAGGAGTCACAACCCTAGTGACAGCCTCAGATGTCGACTGGAGAGGGCGCATAGTCCCGGAACCAGGCATCTCTACACCAGAAAACCAACAGCTCCCGCAGTAACTCTCACCAGACATGGTCGAATCGGGAAACCCCGAAACGAAAGCGGTCCCCACCCCCGCTGGTGCGGGAGGAGCTGCACATCCCCCACAGAGGAGGAGCAATTCTCATCAGACGTGGTCAAATCAGGCGACCCGAAACGAAAGCGTTCACCACCCCCCCCGCGGGCGCGGGAGGAGCTGCACATCCCCCACGGAGGGGGTCAAACTCACACCAGACGTGGTCGAGTCGGGGGGGCCCAAAAACGACAGTGTCCCCCCCCTCCCCCCCTCCCTGCAGGTGCAGGAGGAGCTGCACATCCCCCACGGAGGGGGTAAACTCACATCAGACGTGGTCGAGTCGGGAGGCTCCCGAAATGACTGCATTCCACACCACCCGCGTGTGCGGACGAAACGGACACGAGAACGCACCAATGGCGAGGGCAAAAGGAATTGCCCTAAAGGAACCGAACTGGAAAGAACAGAGGTGAGAGCAGTAGAAGAAAAAGGTGAACTCAACAGAAACAGAAAGTAGAAGAACACCCTCAACTACGAGAGAAGGTGGCAGAACCCAGACGGCCGACACCTACTCCAATAAAATTTTTTATCAACCGAAAAAATTCATTGTCGAATCGCGATGACACGATGTCGCAAAACATTCGCGAAAATGGAATAGTAATTAAAAAACAATGAGAATGTGGTTGAAAATATAAACGAGAATATATAAAACACAGTCCTGTTATTATACGATCTTCAGATCCATAATTCCAGTCACAGGAAAACCATTATCCACGAGTTGAATTATCACTGTTTCATTATGCATATGGCGGAAACACATCCTGCTCGTGCTTCGGATAGAAAAAGAATGACGAATTGATGCACTGTGACGGAAGTCATGGATTTGTACTATGGAAGAGCGTCCCATACTGGGTGTGCACCGATGGCGCTCGGCCCAGTTTTGGCTTATTTTTTCGTGGTGTTTTTACACCACTTTTCTTTCCCAAATCTTGGGAAAGATTAAAATAGAGAGTATTTTATCTGAGTTAGGTTCTTGCACTGTAGTGCACGCCTGTAGTAAACAATTGAGGTAGGTTGACCACCTCATTCCTGGTGGGACCCATTTAAACACCCACATACACATCTGCCTGAATTTAACAACAATCAGGCAACATAACTCAAACCTCTCTTATGCCCCTCAAAATCAGTCCAGCATAATGTATTGAACAAACATTATTCCAGGAGTCATATTATAGTAAATGAATGTTTCCAATTGAGTCACTGCCTCTTATAAAGGGTTTTGGTTATAGTCAGAAGCCCAATACTTGACACTTTTTGAGTTGAAGCCATTGGGATTCTATAAACTGGCTACACATAAAACCTTGTGTTAATTAGGTATGTCGGGAAATTGTTGTTGGAACACCTTACACTTGTGTGAAATGAAATTACACCATTGTTAAAATACAATGCACATTTGCGCCATGCTTTTATAATGATCTCGTTTGATGCTCCCTGGATTTTGTTGGAGTTTAGTATTTGAAAATGAAAATCGGAGTACAATGAACCAGGACACAGTCAGTACAGAACATACTTTTTATGTTAATAGGTGATTGGGATTTGAATTCATTGAATTAACCAACCGTCACCACTTCACTTAGGTTGTTAATGAGGTGGAGATGGATCAAGGAGTGTTCTATGCTGTAGTGGTGTTAGGGTAGAAAGGTGGCATTTTAAGCCACATCTGACCAGTTTGCTGGGAAATGTGGAGTCTGAAAAAAAGATGAGGAAAAGGGGACAAAACTTTCTATCAAGCAAATAACCCAACTTTCACCCCTGACGTTTCTGTTGTTGCCAAGAAGGTTATTTTCTGACTTAGCCTTACCGGGGCGGGGGGCACATGCCAATGCCTCCCCCACAATTTTTAAGTCATGCCTCCAGGTGATGTGGCCGAATTGATGAGTGCTCCCCTCTTATGGTCGACCTCATCTGAGTCATCTCACCATTAGGTGGGTTGGATGATGTTGCCCTAGTAATTCAATGATCTGAACATAGCGGCTATCCCCCCTTTGTAGGGGTGTAGCCACTACATTCAGAAAGCTGAACTAGCCCCTCCTAGATATTACTCTTGTCCCCCTAATTTTGGTATCCTGGGTACGTGCCTTATCTGGTGATTTCTTTTACAGTCACACTTGACTGTATGTTGAATCCTCATAGATAATTAATTCTCCACATCCTTTTTTCTTTCGGCTCCTGTTGTCCATCCCTAATTTGCCTTTTTTTTTCTAGGGCTGCGTGGCCATTCTTTCTGTATCTCCTCCTATATGCACTGTTTCAACTTATTTTCACAAAACGTGATTACCACTCTCTGTATTTTTTGGCTGTACACTATTCACAAAATTCAAAGAAAAAACTATCGTGAAACAAAGCAACAGTGCGCGTCGGCCACGAAATGCAGTTTTGAAATAAAATGAAAAACATAATAGAATTTGATCTTCAGTGATGTCAATGAACTTCACAATTAGGCCGCATTATTAATATTATTTCAGTTGGTCATAATTATGGCTTTGGTGTTTCAAGCATGCACTGATGATTACCGATTATAGTATTCACTTACAAGAAAACTTCTGACGAGTTAGGATTCTGCAGAAATCGTGATTGTCCAATGTGATTTTAATCATTTATGATAGGGTTTATTGTGCGCTTATCTAACACACTATTACTTCAAAATAGCAACCAAAACGGGACAAGACTTCTAGTTTTAACTGTAATCTGAGGCTCAAGTGAGCATAAAATGCTCACCTGGATCAGGTTGTCTACAAGGGAATAAGGGTATTAGTGTTGGAGGATCAAGACAGTGCAAAGAGGAAGTACCACCTTGGACATGTGTACATACTGCAAAGACTAGAACCAAAAAGGCTCTGAAAAATTACGTCTTTTTTTCAAGCCCTACTCCCCCCATCCTATGTTAGGCTTGAGATGATGTTGAAAAATGACAAAAGACTTCCTACTGAACAGATCACCATTAAAAGTTTGGATTGAAATTCAGTGAAATATTCAGTGTTCCCATGTGAAAACTGAAGTGAAATGGCAGTCAATAAGAACATGATTGAGACAGGGTTTTATTTTGACAAACTTGATCTTTCTGGCTGTGTGTCTTTACACAATCACAAACAGATGTAATCATTAACCATTTATCTAACATAACGGGAAAAAATGGACGGCAAATTAACAAGAAAAAGCCTAGCTCAACCCAAAATATCTCGGGCGTTTCTAAATAAAACCATACAAATATGGATATTATTAGAACCAGCTCATCAAGCTGGTTCTAATGATATACATATTTGTATGGTTTTATTGTAAAATTGTGAAATTTGTTTTCGAAAAATTTTAAATTTAATTTTTTTTTTAAAAATACAGTGTTAGGTGAAAAAACATTTGATTGAAATAAACTTTAGTTTTCTTACCAAATATCAAAAGATTGTGTCTTGTGAATCTGAAGACGATCTTTGCGGTATATTCCTCACTTTACGTTAAGTAAAACTTAGGGCTAGACAGAGGGCTGAAATATGAACCCATAGATTTCATTTGAACATCCTTGAATCTGCCCCCACAAGGATCATGTATACCAAACAGAGCAGTTTCTAAATAAAAACATACAAATATGGATATCATTAGAACCAGCTCATCAAGCTGGTTATGATGATAAAAATATTTGTATGGTTTTATTGTAAAATTGTGAAATTTGTTTTCTAAAAATTTTAAATTTATTTTTTAAAAATACTGTGTTAGGTAAAGGGTTAATGAAAACAAAACAAGAAAACATTTGATTGAAATAAACTTTAGTTTTATTACCAAATATCTAAGGATTGTGTTTTGTGAATCTGAAGAAGAGCTTTGCAGTATATTCCTCACATTACATTAAGTTAAAATTAGGGCTAGACAGGGGGCTGAAATATGAACCCATAGATTTCATTTGAACATTCTTGAATCTGCCCCCACAAGGATGATGTATACCAAACACAAAAAGTTTCTGCCAGGTCCATCTGGGTGGATCAATAGATTTTTAAAACATTTTCTTCATATTGCACTGTTAAAATTTGGGTTCCCAAAAGAAGCCCAAATATGAACTGAGGGACTTGGTCTGATTAAACTTGAATCTGGCTCCTATAAGAAAGCTGTATACCAACTACCAGAAGATTCTATAAAGCTTATGAACAGATATACTTGTCAGGGTGAGCTATAAATAAAATGCAAAGCTTATAAACAAGTATGCTTGTCAAGGTGAGCCATGAATAAAATGCAAAGCTTATCAACAAGTATACTTACCATGGTGAGCCATAAATATTGATTCCATAAATATTAACAGAACTGTCCTGGAGGTATATACAGTTAGTTAAAACATCTTTCGCTTGTTCAAATCCACGTTTCTTCAGAAACTCTTCATATTTTTTAGCATCAATTCTAAAACGACATTCCATTTCTTGTCGCCTAATAGTTCTAAATTCTTCATCAAATGTCAGGTCATGATTTCCAGCAATTACAACTTTATATCTGTGTGGCAGTTCACCTGTGAAATATTACATAAAACTGATTAAACTTTATATCTGTGTGGCAGTTCATCTGTAAAATAAACCAATTGATTAAACTTCATATCTGTGGTGGGACAGTTCAATGGTAAAATAATACACAAGATTGATTAAACTTTATATCTGTGGGCAGTTCATCTGTAAAATAATACACAAGATTGATTAAACTTTATATCTGTGGGCAGTTCACCTGTAAAATAATACACAAGATTGATTAAACTTTATATCTGTGGGCAGTTCACCTGTAAAATAATACACAAGATTGATTAAACTTTATATCTGTGGGCAGTTCACCTGTAAAATAATACACAAGATTGATTAAACTTTATATCTGTGGGCAGTTCACCTGCAAAATAATACACAAGATTGATTAAACTTTATATCTGTGGGCAGTTCATCTGTAAAATAATACACAAGATTGATTAAACTTTATATCTGTGGGCAGTTCACCTGTAAAATAATACACAAGATTGATTAAACTTTATATCTGTGGGTAGTTCACCTGTAAAATAATACACAAGATTGATTAAACTTTATATCTGTGGGTAGTTCACCTGTAAAATAATACACAAAATTGACAAAACTTTATATCTGTGGGCAGTAAAATATACTAGTCAAAGTTTGCTAAGCACAACATATTTGACACAACATCGTTGTGGAATTTGCATGTGACATATTTGCGATATATTTGGTGGATATGATTGAGGAATATATTGAGATGGTCCGCAGTGTTTACATTAGCTCTCTTGGCGGGCAGACTTTTCGTAACAGTCATTGATTTTCATGATGTTTTTGTGTACTGTCTACATGTACATGACATGTGTAGGGTATTCAGTCTTCATTTTAACACAAACCCTTGTGATTTAATGATTGAATATGGCGAATGCAAATGTAAGAAGACATTTGTCTGAAGCAGAAATGTGGCATGCTGTTAGGATGGTGGAGCAAGGGGCTATGCATTGTCAGGTTAGTGAAGACCTTGGTGTGCAGCATATGATGGTCACCAGAGCCTGAGCAAGATTTCAGCAGTATGGCACACTAGTTAGAGGCATGGTGGTGGCAGAGACAGGGCAACATCTGCAGCTGAAGACCACTTTTTGATCATTCAGGCCCGTAGGGACCGCTTTGCAACAGCAACCCAGCTTCACAGTGACCTTCTGAATGCATCTGGGGTAAATATTTCGATGCAGACTATCCGGGCATGGTTGGATGAAGGTGGTCTCTGATCAAGAAGACCATGTATTCACATTCCACTGTCCCAGAACCACTGCCAGACACAATATGAATGGGCCATGACCATGTTGGATGTACCAGAGAAGATTGACGACCTGTCCTTTTTACAGAAGAGTTAAGGTACTGCCTAGACTACACAGATAGGCGTTCTAGGGTATGGAGAAGTCCAGGAGACCAATTCCATGCAGCCAACATTGCTGGACATGACCACAATGGTGGAGGTTAAATAATGGTCTGGGGAGGCATCAGCTGGGATGGACATACAGAGCTCTTGTCCTTGACCATGATACTTTGACTGCACAGCGGTATATTGATGAGATCCTGGATGTCCACGCCAGATTGTATGCAGGTGCAGTAGGTGATAGATTCATTCTGATGGACTCATTCTGATGGACGATAATGCCCGTCCTCATGTTGCCTATGCTGTCCGTGAGTACCAATGGGGGAGGGGAGTGAGCATATGGACTGGCCAGCAAGATCCCCTGACCTCAATGCAATCGAACATGTCTGAAATGAGTTGCAGCTTGCAATTTCAGCCCGTCCAGTCAAGCCAAGAAGAGTCCAGGAGTTTGGTGCCATGATGGTCTAAGAATGGAACAACATCCCACCAAGGACCATCAGGAACCTGACTGGGAGCATGAGAAGGTGTTGTCAAGCAGTAATTAACAGTAATGGGTCTCATACTTGATATTGAACCCATACCAGTTCGCTCCGTCAACTTTTTGGCAAATTTGAAAAATTTCCTCTTTTAACAATAATATCCATTTTCCATGGTTATCATATTCAAAAGCTAACAAATAATGTCAAACACAAACAAAATCTTAATTTCTGTACTTAAATCATCAAAGATATAATTAAATAAAAAATATATACACTTTTCATAACAATATTTCAACTAAAACGTAAAACAGGTAGTTGGATATACTTGGTGCTTAGCAAACTTTGAGTAGTATAATACACAAGATTGATTAAACTTTATATCTGTGTGGTAGTTCACTTGTCAAATATTATATAAGACTGATAAAATTTTATATCTGTGTGGCAGTTCATCCGTAAAATGAAAGTGTCAATGACACTGTAGCTCAACTTGTCAAGACAAAGACATGTACATGTATAGTATGTGACACAGCAATGACAAACATCTAGGTAATGACCTGATAACAAAGGTACATATAAAGTATTGTAATGGTCTGTACATAAATACTGACAGTTGCCTGTAACAAATGTATAGGTAAAGTATTGTAAAGGTGGGTGACAGTCAGATGCTAAACTAGCAAAAAATCTTTGAGTCCCAGAGTGGGTCTGACTGAACCCCAAAATATTTGTTCTCATAGCACAGTGATAACAAAGGCACCCCAAAACACACTCGTTCCTGTCCCAAGGTGAAAACAAAAGTACCCAAGAAGTTTTGTGAAGATCAGTTCATAAATACGAGCTGTATAGAACTTGTGACAAAAAACTGATTGGACCTAATTTCGGTACAAAATGGCTACTGGCAGCCATCTTGAATTTTGGACCGTACCCAGAAACACTCATTCTCATCCCAAGGTGATAACAAGGGTACCCAAGAAGTTTTGTGAAGATCGGTTCATAAATACAGCCTCTACCCTGAGCCGTATTGACATGTGTGCTTACATTGTGTAAGTAGCACTGAATAAAACAAAGTTCATCTAATTTGCATAATTTCTGCATGAAAAAAAAAAAACCCTTACAATATGTGATGTATTCCATGTTACTAAACATTCATACAAAAATTTATTCAAATCAGAACTTTCATACAGAAGTTCTGTACAAAGGACTGATTGCACTAATTTTGGTACAAAATGGCTGCTGGTGGCCATCTTGAATTTTGGACCATACCCAAAAACACTCGCTCTCATCCCACGGTGATAACAAAGGTACCCAAGAAGTTTCGTAAAGATTGGTTCATAAATATGGCCTCTAGTCAGAGCTGTATAGAAGTTGTGTACAAAAAACTGATTAGACCTAATTTTGGTACAAAATGGACACTGGCAGCCATCTTGAATTTTAGACCGCACCCAGAAACACTCGTTCTCGTCCCAAGGTGATAACAAAGGTACCCAAGACATTTCGTGAAGATCAGTTCATAAATACAGACTCTAGTCTGAGCCGTATTGACATGTGTACTTACTGTGTGTAAGTCGCACTGAAAAAATCAAAGTTCATCTAATTTGCATAATTTCTGCACGAGAAAAAAATCTGTATTATATGTGATGTATCCCATGGTACTAAACATTCACACAAAAAATTATTCAAATCAGCACTTTCATATGGAAGTTCTGTGAAAAAATCTGATTGCACCTAATTTTGTACAAAATGGCTGCCATCGGCCATCTTGAATTTTGGACCGGTCCCAGAAACACTCGTTCTCATCCCACGGTGATACCAAAGGTACCCAAGAAGTTTCGTAAAGATCGGTTCATAAATACGGCCTCTAGCCCGAGCCGTATTGGCATTTGCACTTACAGTGCTGAAAGTAACCCCCAAAAAACATCAAAATTAGTCTAATTTGCACAATTTACGCACGAGAAAAAAACCTGTATTATATGTGATGTATCCCATGGTACTAAACATTCATACAAAAAATTATTCAAATCAGAGCTTTCATATGGAAGTTCTGTACAAAAAACAGATTTCTGCATCATCGGTACAAAATGGCGGCTGGCAGCCATCTTGAATTTTGAACCGCACCCAAAAACACTCGTTCTCGTCCCACGGTCATAACAAAGGTAACCAAGACGTTTCGTAAAGATCGGTTCATAAATACGGCCTCTAGCCTGAGCCGTATCCAATTGTTGACGTACAGACAGACGGACAGACGGACGATGGGCCATGACAAAAGCTCAAATTTGGCTTCGCCAAAGTTGAGCTAAAAATACAGAGGCTCAGTTAAACTGTATATCTGTGGAGCAGCTCATCTGTAAAATAATTCACAAGCTTGATTAAACATTATGTCTGTGGGACAGTTCATGTGTGAAATAATACACAAGCTTGATTAAACATTATGTCTGTGGGGCAGTTCATCTGTGAAATAATACACAAGATTGATTAAACTTTATATCTGTGTGGCAGTTCACCAGTAAAATAATACACAAGCCCAATTAACTTTATATCTGTGGGGTAGTTCACCTCTAAAATCAAAATATTACATAAGACTGGTTAAATTTTATATCTGTGGGGCAGTTCACCTGTAAAATATTACACAAGACTGATAAAATTTAAAACCTGTGAGGCAGTTCACCTGTAGAATATTACACAAGCTTTTTAAAACTTTATATCTGTGGGGAAGTTCACTTGTAAAATATTACACAAGACTGATTAAATTTTATATCTATGGGGCAGTTCATCTTAAAATAATACACAAGATTCATAAAATGTTATTAGTGGGGAAGTTCACCAGTAAAATAATACGCAAGATTGATTAATTTTTTTATTTGCGAAGCAGTGTTATGGTCCCCAATTATAATATCAGAATTGATATGTTCTTAGTTAATAATTATCAACAATTAATATTTTCTAAATTATTTTTTAATTAGAGTAAGCAGACTTTGGCTTGTGTGATCACTTATTTGCAGTGAGTGACCATTGAATTTACTGGTACCTATCAACACGTTTACCAATACTATTCTACAGAATCTATTTTTAGATCACTAACTGCTAATTTGGGTCAAACTTGTTTACTTGAAATTTGACAGAATAATGTAGAAACTTAATGGGGAGACTTAATTCAACCAATCAGTAATTTGTAGAATAAAAAAAAACATTGAAGAATTTTCTCATTTTGAAACTTTCTATTTGAAGGCTATATAATAGCCACTGTCAACAGACTTTTGACACTCATTCATCTCATACAGCACTGAGCAATGACTTAGTTATACATTCAGCATTCAATGAACACTGGCTGGACATTATTATAATAGGACAGTGCAGTATTATTAGATAGCAGCTGAGTTTAATAACTGATGTATGTGACACACACACACACATACATTTTTGAGCTATTTATTTATTTATTGATGTTTAAGGTTACATATTTATGCACAATGGCTAATCATGACCGTGACAGTTTTACAGGTGGAGGAAGCCGGAGTACCTGGAGAGAACCACCAAGCAACGGTGAGCAACTGTCAGCTCCCCAACATACTAACTCCACAGAAGCAGGGTTAGCATTGGTTGAAGACAAGTGCACCATTGATGTGCAGAATGCCTCAGTACACAACGCCACCGTGCCTCCAGGCAGGCAATGGAGATGAAGTGTCTTGCTAAAGGACACAACGTGGTGGTCGCAGGAGGGATTCGAACCGAGGACCTCTTGGCTTGCAGCCTGCACCTCTACCTACTGAACCACCACGCTCCCCTTTTGAGCTGACTGATGATAAGAGTAAATTATAATAAGTCAACACATTGATCACATTCGAACTTGTTAAAGTGATAAAATCTTAAGTGACATTGAAGGAGCTAATCCTGAAGTAGTGGAAGTGATCTCTGCTGTAAATTTTGAACTTGCTTGTCTGCATGCTGTGTCAGCTAACTGAGAACTAATCAGTTATGAGAATGAAAAGCCAGTCTTAACTCAGCCTATAAATAAGAGACACATTTCATGTCATCCATATCTTAGTTTTACGCGAATCATCTCATATTTCCTCTGAACCATAGTTATTTTAATGATAATGCCACTCGCTGATCTTAAGAAAACACCTTGGTTGGGAACAACTCTACATATATTCTATTTAGACAGATTCTGACTCAATCTATAAGAATCACTGTACTAAATATTTGGTTGAGGGTTATCTGCCCTGAAATGTTGCACTCAGATATGATGCAATATTCGAAAATAAGGCTCCTAGAAAATGTCATATTGCTTGAATAAACTGTTGAAGCATTTTAATTGCTTTTTACATCAATGATAAATATATATTTCCACAAGAAAAAGGAGATGATCTGAGTATATTCTCGGCCTAAAAATGCAGTTAACTATTTGAGTAATTTTGTTGGAAATTCCCAGAAAAAATTGGGTTCAAAGACGGTGCTTCACTTTTTGTGGAAATTTTTCTCTTATTTGTTGCATGACCACCTCTAATGTCGATATCAAAGTCTGAGATCACTAAAAATTATTTAAAATCAGCTATGGAATGAAGCAAATTAAATTAGGGGGCACATTAGGCGTAAGCACTATCAGCAATTTCCACTGCATGAAACAAAAAAAAAAAAATATTTGATTACCTCCCTTCGATTAGTTACCTTCAACAGTACAAAAATACACTTTTTAATATGCATCTGGTGAGCTGTTTATATATACGTCCCAATGCTGCTTCGAACCGTGTTGGTTCAGTGGCGGATGAAGGACTTTACTAAAAGCTGTGAGGGCATGCACCTAGGCCCAAGTTTGCCGGAGTGTATTCATAATTGTCAACCAAATTTAGAAATTTAATCCTAAAAGATGCAATTACCTCACACCCAAAGCAGATACCCAAATACACAACCCGTCTCCGGGAGAAGATAGGGGTGGGGGGTACGGGGAAGGTGCCAAGTGCACCGATGACTGGATTCAACCTTGTGGTAAAATAATCTGATTGTAACATTATTGATAGACCATTAAACAGATGTTTCAATGCATAAGGCAACTATTAAATGAATGTCAATTGCAGTGGTGGCTCACCCCGTTAGGAGTTAGGAGTACAATGGACAAGTCGGGGGGGGGGGGGGGGGGGGATGGGTCAAATGTGGGAAGCTACATGAAGCCAACCGGGGCCCCCTTTCGTGTGGATGTGAATGAATCACCAACTGTGTCTCTAGATGCAAGGAAATTATAATTCAAAGAAGACTGCAGGCCACCTTGGTGACCCACCCACACACACACCTGCCCAATCCTATGTGTAACAAGTTGTTCAAATTGCGACGATTGTTTACTAAAGTATAATTTCTGGTAGTCGGAAGTGGGGGCCGGAGGTGGGGGGGGGGGGGGGTAGTGGGGGAGCAACCCTCTCTAAATGATACAGCTCTGCTCTGAAACATTCAGGCAGGAATTTCAGCCACCTGAGCATTACTTCCAACGCATGAACTCATGGGACAAACAAATTAACTTTTTAGAAATGTCAGAAAAGTAGTAACTGAGGGCAAGTCGGGTGGAGCGGTAAGGGCTCCAATCCCCTTTTAAAATGTTGCAGTCCTGATCTGTCTAGGGTCCCAGCTCGCCCCCCCCCTCCCCACCCCTTATGTTCAGTGACAAGTTCACACTCGGCTTGGTTTGAGTCTACATTTTTCCATTTAGTGTGTCAGAGTGAGACTATCTCAGATCTATGTAATTTTGTTCAAGGCCCACCCTTTCAATTTATCATCTGTAATTCCGTACCCATTACCAAAACCATTTTGAACACTTAAAAAAAAGTAAATTTGTGCCCCAAAAATAATAACAGAATGCCCATGGCAATATTCATAGCAGTTTGTCAGGCCACAGGGGTTTAATTTGAAAAAAAATGTATGATTTTGTAGCCTCACAATCGAACTGGCCGAATATATTTTTCAATGTGTGCTTTTACAAATCGGAATTATATTTACTTTGGAAGCAGAAATTAATGTTATATGCACTTGTAATCATTTCATGGTAATTGCAGAGATTTAGGTGTAAATAAATGTTACTGACATGTGCGTAAAACACCCAAATCACATATCATGATACGATTTTTCATCTTCAGTATCAGTGCACACCGGCGTGAAACTGCCAAAAGCTGTGTTGCGATTCACCATTGTTACTAACTGTGTAGACATTACATAGCAACCCATCCCTAATTAAGCAGACTGTCATTACCAGACTCACCCCATTTTTCGTTCACATGTTTTTCAATAAAGGCAACCTCCAGGTGAATCAAACGATCGTTTGCCTAAAAAAAACAGGCATGGTATTCCTAGAAATTCCAAAAGTATGACTGGTTCCCTTCTCGTTTTGAAAAAGTGCACAACTATTATTACACACATGTCCATTACAACTTTATTTTTACCACACATTCTGGAATATTGTGAATAATTGTTAATTTTAGATGGGTGTGTACAGTACAGTCACTGTGGACTAGTCACAATCCACTTGTGGACAGCGATATCCATGCTTGCATTTATTTATTTATTTATTGGTGTTTAAGATCACATACTTATGCACAATGGCTAATTATGACTGTGACAGTTTTATGGGTGCAGGAAGCTGGAGAGAACCACCGCACAACTGTCAGCTTTTCAACATTCTAACACTGTTCAAGATACGCTTTAAAAGCAGGGTTACAGTGGTTGAAGACATGTGCACCATCGATGTGCAGTACCTGTCATCGTGCCTCCATGTAGACAACTGGGATAAAGTGCCTTGCACAAGGACACAACGTGGGCCGTCCCGGATGGGGATCGAACTCGGGACCTCTAGCATAGAAGTCCAAAAGTCTACCAATGAGCCACTGCGCACCCACGCTCGCATTTACTAGGTGATAAAAATCATCAACAGCAAAATTTTAATTAAGTTATACCCAGTGCTTCATTAATTAAATTTTTGATGATTATTCATATAATTAGTGAATGGAATCTAAAATTATCGAGTCCATGTAAATATTGCCCACCTGTGGAAAGCGACCAGTCCACGGCGGCCGTACTGTATTAAGTATGCATTTTATATTTTTTTAATATCAATATTTACTAGTTAGCTTCTGTATCAGTATCTGCTATAACACGATGTATAGTGATCAAAATAACTTGCATATAGTCAAAGGAAAAAACAGCCCAGTCAGGAATGTAAAATTAATGAAGGTGAATAAAATGATATATGCAGTATCAGGGCACCAACAACATTCTGTCCATTTCACTAGCCTGGTGCATGTAGTCTATGAAACACTTTACAGGGCACCCACATCCAGTCTTTCGATTTTGAGCTGCGCTGTCGCTCGTGCATGGCATCGCACTGCAACTTTCACTTTTTGCAAGTAGACAGCAGCATGCCTTGGTTCCACCTAGTGAGTGGTTAACCCTTACCAACCGTATCAGCTGCACCCATGCATAACTAGAGGGTGCATCAGTACCCCGTGGCTCACCAGCAGGTGGTTAATGTAAAGGGTTGGCTGGAGTAAAAAAAAAGTCCAAAACTTGCACACAAAAGTCCAAAATTAAAGTAAATAAGCAGCTAAAAGCTTAAATAATATAATAATAGCCCCACGAAGCATCCTAACATAAAATAGGAACCATGGCAATATTCTACAAGGTTAGTCGCCACTTGGAAGAAAAGAAAGACAAACCTCAAAACCTGCACATAAAAGTAAAAAAAAGTATCACATTTGTTTCAAAGGGTTAAAATTGAGAAAAATACCCTGCAAATGTCACAGTAACCGCAATGGCAATATGCCAGTAAGGTGAAACTCTACTTGAAAAATATCCACTTGGAAGAAAAGAAAGACAAACCTCAAAACCTGCACATAAAAGTAAAAAAAGTATCACATTTGTTTCAAAGGGTTAAAATTGAGAAAAATACCCTGAAATGTTAAGGTAACCACCATGGCAATATGCCAGTAAGGTAAAACTCCACTTGAAGACAAAATTTCAAAACCTGTACACAAAAGTCAAAAACCTGCACAGAAAAGTCAAAACCTGTACACAAAAGTCCAAAATTCAAGTAACTAAGCATGGAAAGGGTTGAATAAAATATTACTATCCCTGAAAAGCATGCCGACATAAAAAAAAAAGCAAAATAAAAAAAAAAATCAAAGCCTACAAACGAAAGTTCAAAATGAATGAATCCAGATGCCGACACTGACGCTCACGCCGACAACGCTGCCGCCGACATGAGGGCTATGCCATAGGCTCACACAACTATCGTTGGTGAGCCAAAAAACAAATTGTGCAGTAGAATTTTTTTTTTTAAATCAATAAAACTATATCATGTAACATCTTATTGGAAGGAGCTCGTTTCAATGAGTGTTCACACAATACAGTTTTGTAGAAATCTTTTTAAGAATTGGGGTAAAAAAATTAAAATAACAAATTTTGATATCACATGTATTCTGTAAAGGGTTAAAATCTGTTTGTGGGAAATAGATCAAATAATACAATACATGCATGAAAATGTGAACAATACATCAGGAATTATAAGCTGTAGCATTCCTTAACTTCAAACTCATCAAATTTCACTTTCTGAGATTTGGTACGTAAACAACATAATATGACAAACTTTTGAAGGCCAGTAACGCTACACCCTGTCATTTCACATGACACATTCTGTGGAGAAACATCTGATGTGACATATGGTTGCTCCATTGAAGTCGCATTTCATGTATTATACAGAACACAAATAAATGTGATTATTGTTGTGGAAATTTTATTCGAATAATCAGGTAATATTTTTTGGAATCCCTACTTTCTGGGCACCAGTGCTGTGAATGATGTGCAGATGTTCATTGATGATTTTCTTGAAAACATTTTCCCGATCCGGGTCTCAACGATAGTTTGCTTCACTTCAAGTGGTATCGAGCAGTATACAGCATGCCTCCCATTTTCAAAATCGAAAGACTGCACATCACTCTGTCTATTTCATTGGACTAGTAGTCTCTGAAACACTTTGCCTCACATCAGACACACCTCTCTTTGCACTCAAGTTGACTCAACAAAGTATGAGCAATAGAATATATGTAATAATTTCTATGTCTCACCACACCCCTACCTGGGCTCTAAGTTCTCCTTAGATGCAAATAAGGTGTGTAATCATAAGATGTGTGATTGCATAGCTAAGAAATGAAATACTGATTTACAGTTATATGTCAATTAAATGGTTGTTCAGCTTGCAGCTATGTGATTAAATGGAAGACACTTCACTTACCGAGGAACTTGTTAAATGCATCAACTTCAGTTAGACTGCCACACTGCGTAAAATCTCCAGCATGTAAAAGAACATCACCTTGTGGTACAAGTTCATGTCGACCTTCAAGTCGTGTGTGGGTATCTGATATACAAACAAATCGCACATGATCTTTAGAAATTGGTGTATTTGGATCGAGAGGTGTTAATGTCTGGAATTTCTCTTTTACTTTCATACATTCCCATGCTTTCGTTGGGAACTCAGTATACTTATGAACTTGAATGTCTGAAACACTGCTGTCAGATTTTTCTGATGAATTCATTTCCTGCTGTTCATTGTTTTCAAGAAATTTGAATATTCTTTCCATTTGATTATAACCACAGAATTGATGAGCTGTATTTTTTCCACTGAAGCTGCATGTCAAACATTGGATAAACAAATCATATCTTTGGTTTATACCCAAAATTTTCTTCATATACTTTCTTTCTCTCTATTCCTACAAAAACAAAATGACCAGCATTACTACCTCAAACGTTTTTGTGCAACCACAGCAGCAGATTACTATATAAAACACTAAGTGGATTAGGTGAAGGGGTCTACACACTACACCAGCAGACTACTAAATAAAACACAAGGCTGGTAAGGAGAATGGTGTCCTACATGCTACACTGGCAGACTACTAAATAAAACACAAGGCTGGTAACGAGAATGGTCATACACAATACATCAGCAGACTACTAAATAAAACACAAGGCTGGTAAGCCAAGCTGGTAAGATGTGAGGTCCTACAATATACTTCAGCAGACTTTTAAAAAAGCCAAGCTGGTAAGGCATAGGGTCCTACATACTACATCAGTAGACCAATAAATACAAGACTAAGCTGGTAAGGAATAGGTTCATACTCCCTACACAGACAGACTACTAAATATAACACCAAATTGCAGTGTAGGGTACTACACCACCAGATTGCTAAATAAAACACCAAACTGGTAAGGTGCAGGGACTTACATGCTACACCAGCAGACTACTAAATAAAACATCAGGCATGTAAGGGGCAGGGTTCTACACATTACAACAGCAGATTACTAAATAAAACACCAAGCAAGTAAGGGGCATGGTTTTGCACATTACACCACCACACTACTAAAAATAAATTCAAGCTGGTATGGTAGGGTCTGACACATTACACCAGCAGACTACTAAATAAAACACCAAGCAGATGAGGGGCAGGGTTCTACATATTCCACCAGCAGACTACTAAACACACTTCAAAATGGTAAGGTCTTGTGTCCTTCACATTACACCATAGACTACTAAAAAAAACACCAAGCAGGTAAGGGGAAGGGTTCTGCACATTACACCAGTACACTACTAAATGAAAGTGTCATTGACACTGTAGCTTAACTTGTCTGTGCATTGTGTTTGATGAAAAGGATAATGTTCAATGTTTATGAAAGGATTATGAAATAAGACAAGAATTGTGGTAATTGGGAATATGTTAATTTCTGTTCCCTGTATGCTATGTTTTTAATAAAAATAATATGAGGTGTAGACTGTACTAAAGAACTGAGGGGTGGGTTAATGTGGCCCTCACAGTTAATGTATGTGGCCCTCACAGTTAACGTATGTCAACGAAAGTTACCAAGTTACAGTGAAATTATTCCAAAACGAGTCATCTTATCAAGTTACAATGAAATCCATTCATAAATATAGCCTGTAGACTGTGCTAAAGGTTTTCGGGCTTCAGGCCTGTGTAGCTATCATGGCTGACCGATTGCAATTAAAAGGGGACGTCCTCATCTCGACATTATACTGAGTCATTCTACCAAGTTACAATGAAATCTCTTCACAAATACAACCTGTAGTCTGTACTAAAGTTTTTTGGGTTTTGGCCTCGGGCAGCCATCATGGTTGAATGATCGTGACCAAAAGGGGACGTTCTCATCTGGGCATTATCTGGAGTGATCCTAATCACTTCATAGATATGACCTGTAGACAGTGCTAAAGGTTTTCGGGCTTAGGGCCCCTGTAGCCATCACAGTTGACCAACCATGACCAAAAGAGTACTTTCTCATCTAGACAATATACAGAGGCATCCTACCAAGTTACAATGAAATCCCTTCATAAATACGATCTGTAGACTGTGCTAATGGTACTAGGGCTCCGGGCCCCTGTAGCCATCACAGTTGATCAATAGCGTCCAATGACCTGTAGACTGTGCAAAAGGTTTTCGTGCTTTGAGGTTGGACAGCCATCATGGTTGAATGATAGCAACCAAAAGGGGATGTTATCATCTAGACATTATTTGGAGTCATCCTACCAAGTTACAATGAAATCCCTTCTTAAATATGACCTGTAGACTGTGCTAAAGGTTTTCGGGCCTCGGGCAACTGTAGCCATCATAGTCGCCCAATTGCGTCCAAAAGGGGATGTTCTCATCTAGACATTATATGAAGTCAACCTACCATGTTATAATGAAATCCCTTCATAAATATGACCTGTAGACTATGCTAAATGTTTTTAGGCTTCGGGCTCAGGCAGCCATCATGGTTGAATGATCGCAACCAAAAAGGGAATTCTCATCTGGGCATCATCTGGAGTGATCTTACGAAGTTAGAATGAAATCCCTTCATAAATATGACCTTTCACACTACACCAGAAGACTTTGAAATAAAACACCAGACCACTAAGGAGTAACGCCTTTCACACTACATCAGAAGACTAGTAAATAAAACCCCAAGCAGGTAAGGGGCAGGGTTCTACACATTACACCAGCAGACTACTAAACAAAACACCAAGCTGGTAAGGAGTGGGGCCTTTCACACTACACCAGAAGACTACTAAATAAAACACCAGGCTGGTAAGGAGTAGGACCCTTCACACTACACCAGAAGATTACTAAATAAAAAACCAGGCTGGTAAGGAGTAGGGCCTTTCACACTACACCAGAAGACTACTAAATAAAACACCAGGCTGGTAAGGAGTAGGACCCTTCACACTACACCAGAAGACTACTAAATAAAAAACCAGGCTGGTAAGGAGTAGGGCCTTTCACACTACACCAGAAGACTACTAAACAAAACACCAGGCTGGTAAGGAGTAGGACCCTTCACACTACACCAGAAGACTACTAAATAAAAAACCAGGCTGGTAAGGAGTAGGGCCTTTCACACTACACCAGAAGACTTCTAAATAAAACACCAGGCTGGTAAGGAGTAGGGCCTTTCACACTACACCAGAAGACTACTAAATAAAACACCAGGCTGGTAAGGAGTAGGACCCTTCACACTACACCAGAAGACTACTAAATAAAAAACCAGGCTGGTAAGGAGTAGGGCCTTTCACACTACACCAGAAGACTTCTAAATAAAACACCAGGCTGGTAAGGAGTAATACCTTTCACACTACACCAGAAGACTAGTAAATAAAACACCAGGCTGGTGAGGAGTAAGGCCTTTCACACTACACCCGAATACTACTAAATAAAACACCAGGCTGGTAAGGAGTAGGGCCCTTCACACTACACCAAAAGACTACTAAATAAAACATCAGGCTGGTAAGGAGTAGGGCCCTTCACACTACACCAGAAGACTACCAAATAAAATATCAGGCCGGCAAGGAGTAGAGCCCTTCACACTACACCAGAAGACTACTAAATAAAACACCAGGCTGGTAAGGAGTAATACCTTTCTCATTACACCAGAAGACTATGAAACAAAACACCAAGCTGGTAAGGTGTAGGGCCTTTCACACTACACCAGAAGACTACTAAATAAAACACCAGGCTGGTAAGGAGTAATACCTTTCACACAACACCAGAAGACTTGTAAATAAACACCAAGCTGGTAAGGAGTAGGGCCTTTCACACTACACCAGAAGACTACTAAATAAAACACCAGGCTGGTAAGGAGTAGGGCCTTTCACACTACACCAGAAGACTATGAAACAAAACACCAAGCTGGTAAGGTGTAGGGCCTTTCACACTACACCAGAAGACTACTAAATAAAACACCAGGCTGGTAAGGAGTAGGGCCTTTCACACTACACCAGAAGACTATGAAACAAAACACCAAGCTGGTAAGGTGTAGGGCCTTTCACACTACACCAGAAGACTACTAAATAAAACACCAGGCTGGTAAGGAGTAATACCTTTCACACTACACCAGAAGACTTGTAAATAAACACCAAGCTGGTAAGGAGTAGGGCCTTTCACACTACACCAGAAGACTACTAAATAAAACACCAGGCTGGTAAGGAGTAGGACCTTTCACACTACACCAGAAGACTATGAAACAAAACACCAAGCTGGTAAGGTGTAGGGCCTTTCACACTACACCAGGAGACTACCATATAAAACACCAGGCTGGTAAGGAGTAGGGCCCTTTCACACTACACAAGAAGACTACTAAATAAAACACCAGGCTGGTAAGGAGTGGGGCCTTTCACACTACACCAGAAGACTACCAAATAAAACATCAGGCTGGTAAGGAGTAGGGCCTTTCACACTGCACCAGAAGACTACTAAATAAAATACCAGACTGGTAAGGAGTAAGGCCTTTCACACTACACCAGAAGACTACCAAATAAAACATCAGACTGGTAAGGAGTAGGACCTTTCACACTACACCAGAAGACTATGAAACAAAACACCAAGCTGGTAAGGAGTAGGGCTTTTCACACTACACCAGAAGACTACAAAATAAAACACCAGGCTGGTAAGGAGTCGGGCCTTTCACACTACACCAAAAGACCACAAAATAAAACACCAAGATGGTAAGGTGGAGAGTCATCCAATACATTTCACCGGCAGACTGTTAAATGAAGGACCAAGCCTGTAACGTAAAGACCTAAACACTACACCAGCAGTCTACTAAATAAAACACCAAGCTGGTAAAGTGTAGGGACCTATACACTATACCACCAGACTATTAAATAAAAGATGAAGCTTGTAAAGAGCACGGTCCTAAACACCACAACAGCAGACAAAACACCAAGTCGGTAAGGTGTAGGGTACTTGGGGCTTGATGACATCCTTTGTTTCTTTGCTCTTCTAGATCTGGAATAGTATCATTGTACTTGCACTGCTAATGAGGCCGTAAGGGGATGATCAGCTCCACACTGTCTCCGTATGCCTTCAGTGTGATAAAACATTTGTTTTGCTTGAGTGAGCTACAAATCACTACCCCAGAAGACTACTAAATAAAAGACCAAGCCTGTAAGGTGTAGTGTTCTACACACTACGCCAGCAGACTACTAAATGAAACACTAAGCTAGTTAGGAGCAGAATCCTACCAACAAAACAAGCGGACTACTAAATAAAACACCATGTTGGTAAGGGTCTACACACTTTTTACTATATGGAAGACGGTAGGAGTAGGGTCATACACACTAAACTAGCAGATTAATAATTAAAACACCAAACTGGGAACTAGTAGGTCCTATACACTATACCAGCAGACTACTAAATAAAACACCAAGCTGGTAAGGAATAGGATGCTTGGTTCTTGGTGGCCACCTTGGCGCCATTCGCCATTCATCTTCCTCCTTTGTAGATTCTGAATTTATAATAGTATCATTGTACTGCCAATGGGGTTGTAAAGGGTTAATCAAACCCACATCATCCATGCACACCTTTTGGCATGTCAAAACCTTTAGTTTGCTTGAGTAGTGTCCTGTAGCAGCAGACTACTAAAGAAAAGACCAAGCAGGTGAGGTGTTGGGACCTACACAATACAGCAGCAGATTACTAAACAAGAGGCCCCAGGAGGTCTGAGGGCGCTCACCTGACATGGTAGTCTAAATATCAAACCAGGGACTTGAATAAGCTGCATACACCCCTCCTAAGAAAAGGATATATCAACTAGATGAAGCGATTGTGCCCACACAATACACAGGATTTTCCTTCTATTTTCAGTTCCTGCACTTTTACGTCCCAAAATTGAGATAAACGCATAAAAAACAGATTTTTTTCCCAAACAAAATATTTTCAGCCTAAATTTTTTTCTTCTTCTTAAAACGCATAAAAAAAAACTAATTTCCGGATTTTGGTCCAAAAGTCCCACCCGGACCCCAAATTTTCAGTGTAAAAAAAAATAAAATTTTTTTGTCTTAAAATTGACCGAAACGCATAAAAAACAAAAACAAAAAATTTCCGGATTTTGGTTCAAAATTTTCGAAGTCCCACCCGGCCCCCCAAATTTTCAGTGTAAAAAAAATTTTTTTTTTTCTCTCTTAAAATTCACCGAAACGCATAAAAAACAAAAAAAACATTTCTGGATTTTGGTCAAAGATTTTAGTCCCACCTGGACCCCAAATTTTCAGAGTAAAAAAAAAAAATTTTTTTTGTCTTAAAATTGACTGAAATGCATAAAAAACAAAACAAAAAATTTCCGGATTTTGGTCCAAAATTTTCGAAGTCCCACCCGGCCCCCCAAATTTTCAGTGTAAAAAAAATTTTTTTTTTTCTCTCTTAAAATTGACCGAAACGCATAAAAAACAAAAAAAACATTTCTGGATTTTGGTCAAAGATTTTAGTCCCACCTGGACCCCAAATTTTCAGAGTAAAAAAAAAAAATTTTTTTTGTCTTAAAATTGACTGAAATGCATAAAAAACAAAACAAAAAATTTCCGGATTTTGGTCCAAAATTTTCGAAGTCCCACCCGGTCCCCAAATTTTCAGTGTAAAAAAAAAAAAAATTTTTTCTCTTAAAATTGACCTAAACGCATAAAAAACCCAAAAAAACATTTCCGGATTTTGGTAAAAAATTTTAGTCCCACCTGGACCCCAAATTTTCAGTGTAAAAAAAAAAATTTTTTTTTGTCTTAAAATTGACCGAAATGCATAAAAAACACAAAAAAAATTTCCCGATTTTGGTCCAAAATTTTCTATGTCCGGAACGGGGCCCCAAATTTTCAGTCTAAATATGAACCCAGGGACTTGGCTTGAACAAACTTGAATCTCGCCCCCCCTAAGGATGCTGCATACCAAATATCAAAAGATTCTTATTGGTAGAGCTGAAGAAGAAGATATTTAAAGAATATTCTTCATACTGCACTAATTTAAACCTTTGGGCTCCCATAGAGAGCCCAAATATCGACCCAGGAAATTGATTTCAATAAACATGTGAAACAATCTTCCAAAGATGTTATATGTAAAATTTTAAAGCTTTTGGAGCAGTGGTTTGGGAGAAAAGTGGTCTTACATGTTTTTCCCATTACCCACAGTGTTAAAAATGCTGACTCAGCACTTTTTCAAAGTCCCCAAAAAGTACCCCATGATAAAACAGATAGCAATTTTATTTGACCATTCCATTCTGTTGGTCCTAAGTAAGCTTCACAACAAATAAGAATTCTCAGTGCCATGTAGTTTTGGAGATACGGGAGTTTTAATTTTTGTTCTATTTTTAGCTCCTGCGGTTCCCATAGGGTGACGGGAAAAATTATTTTTGCATAAATTAAGTACTTATGACCCAATAAGCCCTCATATCAAATTTGGTCCAAATCTGCCTCTCGGTTTGGAAAATAGAAATTTTGGGAGGGGCAAATATTTTTGCTCCTCCCATTACGACGCCAAATATAGCCCCACAAACTTCTCTTGAACAAATCTGAGTCTACACCTCAAAAGGAAGCTGTACACCAAATATCAAGTCTCTGATACTGCTGGTTCATGAGAAGAAGATTTTTTAAGATTTCAGCACACTTTTTGGGTGTGGCCCTACCAATGGGCGAGGCAACTTGCTTTGAATAAAATCAAATTGCGATGTCATAACAAACTCTTATCTCAAATATCAATTAAATTGGTTCAGCGGTTTGGGCAGAGAAGACGCAAACACCATGTTCACGGATGACGAGTGATCACTATAGCTCTCCTGACTGAATGTCAGGTGAGCTAATAAAAGACCAAGTAGGTAAGATGTAGAGTCCAACACATCACACAAGCAGATTACTAATACACAGAACGGCACACGCATGCGAATGGGTTAATCGACATGGCACAAGTGCCAGTGAGGAAGGATAGAACAAGAGGCCGCTGGCCTGGAGTTTTATCCTTCCGCGATGGCACCAGTTCCATATCGATTAACCCATTCACACACGGGTGTTGTTCTGTGTTTATTACATGCCTTCACATCTATAAAAACAATTATTAGAAGGACACTCAACTACTCATTTGACAAATATCAACAAAAAGAACACATTTTATCGCAAACCAAATTTACACGGGAAAGCTGTGTTACTATTTCATCCCCTTAGTTCCACTGTGTTCTATGTGCCCACTGGCACATAGAACACATTGGAATTCAGGGGACGATTTTCAGCTATCGCTAGTGATTCAAATTGTAGTTGCGGGGCATGATTTGTAGAAAATTCCAATGAAATTTCACTTCTACTTAAAAATAGTCTGTCAATGATTTCAATTCAGTACATATGTGTGGAACAGATTTTCATTTTCCACATGGTTCAGTGTTGCTGTAGATGGGGATTACATAGTACAGGCATGTAAGCAAATAAAAGACCAATCTGGTCAGGAGTATGTTCTACACACTATATACTAGCTGTCTACTAAATAAAACATCAGCTGGTAAGGAGAAGTGCCTTGGGTCTTGGAGGCCTCCTTGGCTCCTTTGTTCTTCCTCCTTTGTGACTTTGGGTAATCCCATTAGAGGCACAGTGGACTAGTACCACTGTGCCTCTAATGGGATTACCCTTGGCACTAAAACCATCAGTTTGCTTGTGTGGGGTCTTACTCACTAAACCAGCAAACTACTACAAGGATCCTACACTCTACAATCAAAGAATAAATAAAAGACAAACTGGTAAGGTTTCGGGTCCTACACACTACATTGACTACACCAGCAAACTACTAAATAAAAGATCAGACTGATAAGGTGAATGGTTCAACATGTACATGCAACACAAGTATATTACTAAACTGGAGACTCAAGTATGCCTAAAACACTCACCTGGCTCAAGTTGGCAATAGAGATATGTGTGTCAATAAGTGATGGAGAGCAAGAGCAACCAAAAGTAATTTTTATGGCCATTTCATTTTTGCTGGTCCAATGAAAGCCTCTCAGGAAAAAAAACAAGGAACAAGGATCTGTTCTGTCAAGTATTAAAAAAGTGTCCATATGAATTTTTTTTTATGTATTTAGCTTCTGGGGTTCCCCCAGAAGATGCATGCTTATTGGTAGTTAAGATTTGGCTGAGAGGATCTGCGAAACTCTTATCTTCATCATTCATAAGATGGAGAGTGACTTGGCACTGTTAAAATGGGCATCCCCATATGGTACCCATGAAACCATCATTAGAAATCACTTTAGTGAATTCAGTTTTAATGGTCCAAATGCAGCTTCATACCAGATAAGAATTCTCTTCCTCATGCAGCTTTGAAAATATGGGCGTTTGAATTAATACTTATGACTTATTTATTATTTATTGGTGTTTAAGGTCACACACTTGTGCACAATGGCTAATCGTGACCGTGACAGTTTTACGGGTGGAGGAAGCCGGAGTACCCGGAGAGAACCACCGAGCAACGACGAGCAGCTGTCAGCTCTCCAACATCGTAACTCTGCACCGCAGCACAGGCAGGGTTAGACTGGTTGAAGACATGCGCACCATCGACGTGCAGTACGCCTCAGTACACAGCGTCATCGTGCCCCCATGCGGGCAATGGAGATGAAGTGTCTTGCCCAAGGACACAACGCGGTTGCCGCAGGGGGGATTCAAACCGAGGACCTCTCGGCCTGCAGCCTGCACCTCTACCAACTGAGCCACCGCGCCCCCTACTTATGACTTAATTAATACTTTACACCTAATTAATACTTTACACCATATTTGGTTCAAATCAATCCATTGTTTCTGAACACAGAATTTTGGGTGTAGCAATAAATGGGCATTCTCCCACACTGAGCCCAAATATTGACCTTAACCCTTTACCCAACGTAAAGGCCAAAACCGGCCAGCGTTATTCTAAAAAATCGCCAATTAATTTTCAAAATATTTTCATTTTTTGTCTCAAAAACATAGGTTATGACCCCTCGTTGGAACGAGCTCATCGAGCTCATTCCAACGAGGGGTCCTAACCTATTTTTTTGAGACAAAAAATGAAAAAAATTAGTTATTCAAGAATTTTTTTTGCAAGTGTCGTCTGCTTTTCATGTTAGGTACATGTAAAGGGTTAAATTTCCCTTGAATGAACTTGACTCCTCATCACCAAATTAAAGAAAGTTCCAAATCGAATATCACAAGAATTCTTGCTAGTGGTTTGTGAGAAGTAGATTTTTGAAGCTTTTTGACGTTTGAGCATAATCCCAACACGGAGGGAAGTAGAAAATCTTTTGGAAAAAAAACTTGAAAGCATATATTCCACCAAGATGCTCGGTGGCATGTTAGTTTATATATGGCAGGTTCTGAAGAAGACTTCGCTGTTGGAGCACAAGAAAGATGATAACTTGGCATTTTCCGATTACCCACACTGTAAAAATGGACATACTCATATGGTAATCCCTGACAAATATGACAGCATTTTTTTTGGGGGGGGGGGGGGATTTATCTGACAATGCTGGTTCCAAGGAAGCTTCATTCAAAATAATATGGGCTGTGCAGTTTTTTAAATATGGGTGTTTGAATTGTTTTCTATTTTCAGCTTGGGGGTTCCCACAGGGTGAGGAATCAGTACTGGAAACAGAAATGATGGGTGGAGCCCAAATGGGTATCCTCCCACAGGGAGCATAAATATTGTAACTAAAGGATGTTCTTTTCCAGAAATCTAAGCATTATTGAAAGTGTTTTATGAGAATGATTTTCAAAGCATTTTAGGCTTTTGGGGGATTAACCCAGGGACCTCAAGTGGAGTAGCAACTTTTGGGGAAAAAACTCAGAAGAGTATACTCCATCAAGATGCTTTGTATGAAATTAATTTAGATTTGTTCTAAAGAAGATTTAAAAGATTTAGATGATGAACCACAAGAAAGATGATGATTCAGGATTTTCCCATTTCCAACAGTGTTGAAATGGGCATCCCCAAACGCATCTCACAACAAAGCCGATACCAATATTTGTTTTATCCAACTGATTCCACTGAGGAAGCATAACACCAAATAATAATAACCTGGTCCATGCAGTTTTGTAAATACACATGTGGGCGTGTGAATGTTTTCTATTTTTAGCTCCTGAGGTTCCCACAGAGGCTGCAAAAAAATTTGTTTAGGCATAAATCAAATATTTATGACCCAATTATACAACATGACAAATCTAATTCAAATCAGCCCATCGGTTCTAGAAATAAAAATTTTGGGTAAAGCCCAAAATGGGCATTCTTTTGGGCACTTTTGTGGAAAGGAAAGTGTCAATGACACTGTAGCTCAACTAGTATAGACATGTACATGTATAGTATGTAACACAGCAATGACAAACATCTAGGTAATGACCTGATAACAAAGGTACATATAAAGTATTGTAACGGTCTGTACATAAATACTGACTGTAGCCTGTAACAAATGTATAGGTAAAGTATTGTAAAGGTGGGTGACAGTAAGATGCTAAACTAGAAAAGAAATCTTTGAGTCCCAGAGTTGGTCTGACTGAACCCCAAAATATTTGTTCTCATAGCACAGTTATAACAATGGCACCCCAAAACATACTCGTTCCTGTCCCATGGTGATAACAAAGGTACCCAAGAAGTTTTCTGAAGATCAGTTCATAAATACGAGCTGTAAAGAAGTTGTGTACAAAACACTGATTGGACCTAAATTCAGTACAAAATGGCCACTGGCAGCCATACTGAATTTTGGACCGTACCCAGAAACACTCTTCTTGTCCCCAGGTGATAACAAAGGTACCCAAGAAGTTTTGTGAAGAACGGTTCATAAATACAGCCTCTCGCCCGAGCCGTAATGACATGTGCACTTACTGTGTACAAGTAGCACTGAATAAATCAAAGTTCATCTAATTCGCATAATTTCTGCACGAGAAAAAAACCTGTACTATATGTGATGTATTCCATGTTACTAAACATTCATACAAAAATTTATTCAAATCAGAACTTTGATAGAGAAGTTCTGTACAAAAAACTGATTGCATCAATTTTGGTACAAAATGGCTGCTGGTGGCCATCTTGAATTTTGGACCACACCCAAAAACACTCGGTCTCATCCTACGGTCATAACAAAGGTACCCAAGAAGTTTCGAAAAGATCGGTACATAAATACGGCCTCTAGCCTGAGCCGTATAGACGAATCAGCCGATCTGCCAACAGAGGCCACAGCAGATTGATCCACACCCTCTGTGGAGACAGATGTGCGATCAGAATGATCCTGCAACTGTAAGCACGAATCTTCGCCAAGACTTGAGAAAGAATCTGTGCAGGAGGGAAGGCGTAGCCGATCCAACCTGTCCAGTCCAGAGACAGAGTGTCTACCGCAAATGCCAGAGCATCTGGACAAGGAGAGACAAAGGTCTCTACCTGATGATTCCAGCGAGTGGCGAAGACGTTGACCAGAGGACGCCCCCACCACTCGCAAATCGCCTGAAACACCAACCGATGCAGCATCCATTCGGTTGGAAGGACACTGTCACGTCAGGACAAGGAGTCTGCTTGGACGTTGAGATGCCCGGGAATGTGTCGAATGGTCACCCGAGCGTTTACATCCCGAGCCAACAGTAGAAGATCCTGAGATAGCCGATACATGGGAATCGAATGTGTGCCTCCTTGATTCCGTATGTAAGCCACAACTGTCAAATTGTCTGAAAGAAGTAGGACAATGTGGTCCGACAGGTGAGAGATCCAAGCCGAAAACTCAACAGAAGTGCAAGGAGCTCCATCTGGTTGATATGAATGAAGGGCCACCTGCTCGCTGTCCCACTCACCGTGAGTGGACAGACCGAGAGGATCCAACGTCGCACCCCAGCCCCGATCGCTTGCATCTGCAGAAAAGATGCGATCAGCCAAAGGAAGATCCAACAGAACACCCTGTGTCAACCAGGGAACATCGGCCCAAGGGTGGAGGTGACAAAGCATTGACCGAGGAACAGGAAGTTCCAGGTCCAGAGGATCTACATTCGGATGCCAATGATCCAATAGGAAGTGTTGAAGAGGTCGGACAAACAAGCAACCCAGCGGAATGAGATCTGTCACGGAACCACAAAGGCCCAGCATCCGAAGGAAAGTCCTGGCCGAGACCGAGGAAGATGGGAGCAGGTTCCGAGTCAAGGCAGAAAGAATCGTCGCTCAAGCATTGGGAACCAACACCACATTGTGTAGAGTGTCGAAATCCATTCCCAAATGACGAAATTGCTGAGAAGGAAGGAGATCTGACTTCTCGCGATTGACTCTGAAACCCAGCGACGTTAGTAGGCAAAGAAACTGCTGGACATCGGACTATAGAACAGCAGCATCATAGTGCCGTTGGAGGATCTCATCCAGGTAGGCTGACGAAGTCACAGCCGACTGAGTATGGTGAAAAGCAAGCACATGTGACATCAGTCGGGCAAAGGCCCAAGGAGCCACGTTCAAACCAAACGGGAGAGCTCCGAATTGATAGACTCTATCCTGAAACGAGAACCAAAGGTATTTCTGTGACGCCAGATGAATGGGTACATGGAAGTAGGCATCCTTCAGGTCGATACTGGCAGCAAAGTCGCCCTGATGAACTGAACGTCGAACCGATCGAAAAGTCTCCATACTGAAACAAGGTGCTATAATGTACTCGTTCAGGAAACTCAGATCGATGACCGGACGGAACTGGTCATTTTTTTTCTTCGGCACCAAGAAAAGTCTCGAGTAAAACCCTGGTGAAAGGGTGTTCCTGACCACCTCGATCGCCCCTTTGGAGAGGAGATTGTCGATCTCCTGCACCAGAAGGTCCCGACGTAGAGAATCGGAAGGGACCTGAGTCAGGAAGGGCACCCAAGATAAACAGGGGTGCCGACGGAAGGACAGTCGTAGACCGGATTGGATGACGTTGAGGACCCAAGTGTCCAACGTTATCTCTGTCCAACAGTCGTAAAACAGCGATAGCCTTTCCCCGACTGGAGGCGAATCGAGGTGAGGACCTTCATTTGCAACCTCGACAAGGCCTGCGAGAGGAGAAACCACCCCTCAGGAAGCAACATAGTCCTGAGACTTTCCTCCCTGAGGTTACCAGAGAGCCTGCCCGCGGAAGCTCTTCTTCTGTGCAGAGGGAGCGGATGGAGCCGAAGGCATAGCCAACATCGCCGACGTGGCAGACGCAGCAGGATACTTGGCGGGCTTGGAATGACCACCACCCGTAGCAGCAGGTTGATCCAGCTGTCGTAGCAAAAGCTGGTCCTTCGAATGACAAAGAACCTCACCACGGACAGCTTCCACGGAACCATGGAACAACTGAGGTCCCACCAAAGAAGCAGACCTCAGAACAGCACGCTGCTCAGAAGGAAGGGATGGAGAAGAATCCAACACCGCATCCTGGCATGCCAGCTCCAAATTAGCCGTGTTGCAGGCATGAGCATGTTTCAAGTTCATAAGAGCCTGTGACAAAATGTGAAAAGGTGCCTGAGCATCATCAAACTCCCCTGGTGGAAAATATTCAGCCAGGGCAGCGACGACATGGTCGGCGAGAGATAACATACCCAGCATCTCTTGGGACAGGCCCACCATAGACTCAACTAATGACATCAGGAGAACTTAATCAACCCAAGGGAAGAAGAATCCTCATCCACAGTAGTCATCCCTTGGAAGACTGGTGGACGGACGGAATCGTAAACACAAAACCACGATGGAGGCAGAAAGGCATCAGCTCGTAAAAAGAAAGAACCCTTGAGGGCCTTAGAATGCATTTTAGCGTCCAAGCCCTGGAAGGACTCAACAACCTGAGCCGATTGCAGAGGGCGCAAAGCCCCAGAGCTAGAAGGGTTATGGCACTCCAGAGGACCGTGACCGGATGGTCACTGATAGCTGGTCTGAAGGTTGAATGTCCGGCAATAAGCCAAAGACAAAGAGAAGGAAGGAGATCCAACTTCTCGCGATTGACTCTGAAACCCAGCGACACTAGTAGGCAAAGAAACTGCCAGACATCGGACTCTAGAACAGCAGCATCATAGTGCCGTTGGAGGATGTCGTCCAGGTAGGCTGACAAAGTCATAGCTGACTGAGTACGGGGAAAAGCAAGCACATGTGACATCAGTCGGGCGAAGGCCCAAGGAGCCACGTTCAAACCAAACGGGAGAGCTCCGAATTGATAGACCCGATCCTGAAACGAGAACCAAAGGTATTTCCGTGACGCCAGATGAATGGGTACATGGAAGTAGGCATCCTTCAGGTCGATAATGGCAGCAAAGTCGCCCTGATGAATTGAACGTCGAACCGATCGGAAAGTGTCCATACTGAAACGAGGTGCTATAATGTACTCGTTCAGGATACTCAGATTGATGACAGGACGAAACTGGCCATTTTTCTTCGGCACCAAGAAAAGTCTCGAGTAAAACCTCGGTGAAAGGGTGTTCCTGACCACCTCGATCGCCCCTTTGGAGAGGAGATAGTCGATCTGCACCAGAAGGTCCCGACGTAGAGAATCGGAAGGGACCTGAGTCAGGAGGGGCACCCGAGATAAACAGGGGTGCCGACGGAAGGACAGTCGTAGACCGGATTGGATGACGTTGAGGACCCAAGTGTCCAACGTTATCTCTGTCCAACGGTCGTAAAACAGCAATAGCCTTTCCCCGACTGGAGGCGAATCGAGGTGAGGACCTTCATTTGCGACCTCGACGAGGCCCCCAAGAGGAGAAACCACCCCCTCAGGAAGCAACAGAGTCCTGAGACTTTCCTCCCTGAGGCTGCCAGAGAGCCTGGCAGCGTCAGCTCTTCTTCTGTGCAGAAGGAGCGGATGGAGCCGAAGGCATAGCCGACATAGCAGGATGCTTGGCGGGCTTGGAATGACCACCACCCGTAGCAGCAGGTTGATCCAGCTCTCGTAGCAAAAGCTGGCCCTTCGAATGACGAAGAACCTCACCACGGACAGTTTCCACAGAACCATGGAACAACTGAGGTCCAACCAAAGAAGCAGACCTCAGAACAGCACGCTGCTCAGAAGGAAGGGATGGAGAAGAACCGCATCCTGGCATGCCAGCTCCAAATTAGCCGTGTTACAGGCATGAGCATGTGTCAAGTTCATAAGAGCCTGTGACAATATGTGAAAAGGCACCTGAGCATCATCAAACTCCCCTGGTGGAAAATATTCAGCCAGGGCAGTGACGACATGGTCCGCGAGAGATAACATACCCAGCATCTCTCAGGACAGGCCCATCATAGACTCAACTAACGATATCTGGAGAACTGCCGACTTGGGTTTAGTCAACCCGAGGGAAGAAGAATCCTCATCCACAGTAGTCATCCCTTGGAAGACTGGTGGACGGACGGAATCGTAAACATGAAACCACGATGGAGGCAGAAAGGCATCAGCTCGTGAAAAGAAAGAACCCTTGAGGGCCTTAGAATGCATTTTAGCATCCAAGCCCTGGAAGGACTCAACAACCTGAGCTGATTGCAGAGGGCACAAAGCCCCAGAGCTAGAAGGGTTATGGCGCTCCACAGAGGACTGTGGCCGGACGGTCACTGATGGCTGGTCTGAAGGTTGAATGTCCGGCAATAAGCCAAAGACAAAATCCAAAGCCTGCCCCAAGACTGACAAGGGAGGCTCATCGCCTTCCAGAAAATCATCATCCTCTGTAGCAGAAGAGACTAGCCCAACTCGGGCTGACCAACAGAAACCTCCTGTGAATACTGTGCTGTATCCAAAGGGCCATCCAAGGCATCTCGGTGACCGACCAAAGGAGGTTGTGCCTCAGGAGCAGAGACCAGCCGTGAGGGCGACTAGGGCGATTATGTCGCCCTTCTAAGCTCAAAGTCGCCTAGAAAAATAGTCGGGCGATTACTAGTCGCCCTCTAAAAATTAGCCAAAATGAGGAAAGGCTGAACTGAGTGATGCGAGCTTTGCATGAAAACGATTATTTTCAAAAATCGAATGTGCTCGAGTGTGATAAATGGGCATTTTAATTCGTCAAATAAACGTCCATTTAATGAAATCACATGACAATCAATTGTCCATTGTCTCTTTTGGCGGATTTTTTTTATTTCTATTTTGTTACGTTTCAGTCGGAGCTTCAAATGTCGAAACGAAAATAGGTGACTTACGCGACTCAACAAAATAACTCAGTTTGAAAGTAGGTTACGTCGCTTAGGATGCCGAAAATGTATACACAACGGATGTATTTTATAACACAGTATTATTATTTCGTTTTGCTGACGACTGTTAACTGTTGGGCCGTCTATTCCCACAAAAACACGAATGGAATTGAAACACATGAAAAAAGCTTTAGTGATGACAAGAAAAGCTTTGTACAGGACACAAGAGTGCATGTGGACGATCTTGAAAAAGGTTCCTCCTAAACAACGGAATGACACGAAATGACGCGGAATGACACCAGAATGCCGTAAAAATTATGCGGAATGACATTTCTTTTACAAAATACTCGACCCCAGAATGTATTTTGTTTCTTTACTAACAAAGTACCTCCCAAGCAACCTTCTTACATCTGGTCCTGTTCACACTTTCAGACTTAGGAAATTATTAGCTTAGTAGACTTTGGTGAAAGGCAACCACAGGAGGGTGCTGGGGGATTGGCATGAAGAAGAGGGGAGGGGGTCATGAAGGAGAGGGTAGCAGTGGGGGATTTTCAGTCAATAATTACTTTGTGATTTTTTAACCTGGCATAGATGCCTCATAGACAACTGGACCTGGATTATTGGGACATTAATGGAGGACCACAAATTGAAAATATGAAGGGGTGGCAGGGGTGGTACATGAATATTCTTAATTTTCCCCACTTGCCTATGAAGTCTCCCTACATGACTCTGCAGTCTCCCTATTTTTTCTGGAGGGAGACATGGAGTCTCCCTAATATTTCCTCCTAGGCTGGTCCCTGCTCAGGAGGCACAGGAAAGCCAACTTGAGGGTTGCTAGAAAGCAACTGGGTGAGTGCCAAAACAGCCTCACCCTGAGAATCCATCGTAGCAGCATCGCCTGACAGAGTGTCTTCCCAATGGACCCTTCTGGCAGAAGAACCCAAATCCTCAGAAGGGACTGACAACGAACGTCGATCGGCAGACAGAATAGGGAGATGGTGAGAAGACACTGGAGGATAGTCCCAATTGTGACGCCCAGGGGCAATCAATGACCTCTGTGGAACAGAAGGCCCTGCCTGCAAATCCTCTAAAGAGACCAACAGCATACAACGATCAGTAGCTAAACCTGGGACACGATGAGAAGACACCAGAGGATTGTCCCAAGAATGACAGGAACCTGCCATTGGCCTCTGCATGGCAGAAGGCACCAACTGCCCATCCTCTGAGACCGACGACAAGCATCGATCGACAGCCAAACTCGGAACACAGTGTGGAATCACCGGAGGAAGGTTCCAAGAGTGACAGCTAACCGGGGCTGTCACTGACCTCTGCTGAACAGCAGGCCCTGGATACCAATGTCCCAGCCCATCCTGCTAGTCGGCACACCAGCAGGGGAAGGAGGAACAACAAACGATTCGCTCGAGGGGTGAAGAATCGCTGCCAAAGTGACCGAACGGCTCAACTGACCAGGAGCAAACCTAGCCAGATGAGACAGAGCAGACAGCAAACCCGCACAGATTCGCCGTGAAGCCAGGGAAGGCTGAGAGCTCAGAGAGAGACACACCAGCAGATACAGTATCGGACCCCCGAGACTGTACACCATCCCCAGAAGAGATGGAAGAGCCACCATCACACAGAATAGGATCTGTACATGTAGTAACAAGTTCCTCAGCAACTGTCGATGGCGCAGGAGGCAAATCGGAGAGTGTCACCGAGCTGATCTTGGAGAAGCTCTTGACGAAAACAGACGCCTCAAGAGTGACATCAGAAAACAAAGAGACCACGGTCTCCACTTCAGGTATCACTGCACTAGCACCGTCAACAGTTACAGATGAACTTGCCACAGAAAGAGACAGATCAGCATCCTGTGTGACAGAGTCACCACGTGCACTCACAGAAAAGTCTGATAAGGCACGGCTAACCTTACCCCGAGAACGAGGGGTTCTAGCTCTAGAAAGAACCACCTTGTTTACAGATATCCAGAATTTTGAGGACCAAACCCCACAAATACCACATGATTTGGCCTGTGGACAATTGTTGCAAGTGACACATGTGGAATGAGAGTCGTCCACATGTTTCACCTGCAAGCAAGAGGTACAAGGAATAGTCTTAGGCATAATATGAATATGATAAATGAAATCAAGCTTCCAGCTGACGGAAAACAGAACAACAATGGTTGTGTTAACACGCGGGGGAAAAACAAGACTATATGTGTGAGAAAACAGGCAAAAATGATCAAAAATATCATCAAATAGTAAATAATTTAGAAGCTTGAAAAGGATACAGTCTACTTGCACATAAACAGACAAGATAGCACCATACAGATAAGTTGTTCACGAAGATAACAGCTAAATAATAGCACGAGTCACAAAATTTCCGACCAGCACAATGGCAGAAATAAAAGGAACTGACGACATGGTTGTTGCGCATGTGCTTGGTAAATGCAAGAGGTGTGCAGAGAGAGTACCTGTAATGTCGAGCGCCGGTCTCACTCAACCCTTTTTCGATCTTTTTCGTGCTTTTGCACTCTAAATCATGCTACAAGTTTTGGGGTTTCGGGCTTGGGCAGCCATTGCGGTTGACAGATCATGACCAAAAGGGGATGTTCTCATCTAGATATTATACAGAGTCATCCTACCAAGTTACCATGAAATCCCTTCATAAATAAGACCTGCAGACTGTGCTATATGTTTTTGGGGTTTGGGCTCGGGCAACCATCATGGTTGACCGATCGTGACCAAAAGGGGACGTTCTCATCTAGACAGGGCCTTAAACCTGCATATGAAATTTTGTGACGATCAGACAAGAACTACGGGGTGTAGCCTGTGCTAAAGGAAAATGTGAACACACAAACAGACTCACAGACTTCCGCATGCATGATGGCAATAGTTTATCTTGACTTTGTCAAGTTGAGCAAAAAATAGAAATGATTTGAATCAGCCCTCACTAGTTATTGGACGGAAACCAAATTCAATATGGCTGCCATATTAACCAAAAGTTACTGCCGTACAACGGATGGGCAGACATGGTGAAAACATAATGCTCCCAAGAGATTCTCTCGGGGGCATAATAAAAATGGTAAAGTAGCAGTCGATTCAAAATTTCACAATCAATAACTCTGATCGATGAAAATATTCTGCACATCATGAGTTCCAACTTTCAGTTTCTGTATTTTCAGCTTATCCACTATGAGTACTCCTAGTGACCTCTGTCAAACGAGATATAATTGGTTAAATTCATAGTTAAACCCGATAAAAACTAGCTGGTGTCATTTGTTAGCAAAGCACCCAACAGTATATCCCCGCATTTGCATTCTTGATTATTGGTTAATGCCTGATACAGACAGAAATAGAAAAGTATTAAATAAAATCTGAAACCTTTATGCACATCAAGCGACCCTACCTGAACATATGAAGACACTTTCAATGTTTTGAATTAGACACCCTTGGAGCCTTTCGCAGAAAACTGATTTTCTAATGCCAAATGCATTGCTACGGGTGTCACATGGTTTCCAAATAAAAAATCTGACACTTTTATGCACATCTAGAGACCTACCTGAACACATGAACACACTTTCAAAGTTTTGAATTAAACCCCTGAGGAGCATTTTGCTGGAAACTGATTCTCTGACAATAAAAGTGGTGCTACAGGCACCACTTGGGGCCAAATCAAAAATCTGAAACCTTTATGCACATCTGGAGACCCTACCTGAACATATTAAAACACTTTCAACGTTTCGAATTAAAAACCATAGGAGCCTTTTGGTGGAAACCAATTCTCCAATGACAAAAGTGGCTCTACAGGCATCACATGTGGCTGAATCAAAAATCCAAAACCTTTATGCACATCTAGAGATCCTACCTGAATATATGAACACACTTTCAATTTTTCAAATTAAAACGCCTTGGAGCCTTTTGACTGAAACCGATTCTCAAATGACAAAGGTGGCATTATGGGCATCACATGAGGCCGAAATAAAAATTCCAAATCTTTATGCACATCTAGAGACACTACCAGAACTATCAACACACTTTCAACGTTTCGAATTAAAATCCCTAGGAGCCTTCCAATGGAAATTGATTTTCTAACAATAACAATAAAAGTAGTTCCACTGGAACCACCTGGGGCCAAATCAGAATTATGAAATCTTCATGCACATCTAGAGATGCTACCTGAACACCTTAGCATAGTTTAAATGTTTCAAATTAAATACCCTAGGAGCCTTTCGATAAAAACTGATTTCCCAACGATAAAAGTGGTTCCACTGGAACCACCTGGGGCCAAATCAAAATTTCGAAACCTTCATGCAAATCTAGAGATGTTATCTGAACACATTAGCATAGTTTAAATTTTGAATTAAATACCCTAGGAGCCTTTCGATGAAAATTGATTTTCCAATGATAAAAGTGGTTCCACTGGAACCACTTGGGGCCTAATCAAAATTCCAAAACCTTCATGCACATCTAGAAATGCTACCTGAACACCTTAGCATAGTTTAAATGTTTCGAATTAAATACCCTAGGAGTCTTTCGAGGAAAACTGATGTTTTAACGATAAAAGTGGTTCCACTGGAATCACTTGGGGCCAAATCAAAATTCCAAAACCTTCATGCACATCTAGAGATGTTACCTGAACACATTAGCATAGTTTAAACATTTCGAGTTAAATATCCTAGGAGCCTTTCAACAAAAACTGATTTTCTAATGATAAAAGTAGTTCCACAGGAACACTTTGGCCAAATAAAAAATCTGAAACCTTCATGCACGATAAAAGAGGTTCCACTAGAACCACCTGGGGCCAAATCAAAATTCCGAAACCTTCATGCACATCTAGAGATGTTACTTGAACACCTTAGCATATTTTTAACATTTCTAATTAAATTCTCTAGGAGCCTATCGATGAAAACTGATTTTCTAATGATAAAAGTGGTTCCACTGGAACGACTTGGGGGCCAAATCAAAATTCCAAAACTTTCATGCACATCTAGAGATGTTACCTGAACACATTAGCATAGTTTAAACATTTTGAATTAAATACCCTAGGAGCCTTTCGATGAAAACTGATTTTCTAACAATAAAAGTGGTTCCACTGGAACCACTTGGGGCCAAATCAAAATTCCAAATCCTTCATGCACATCTAGAGTTGCTACCTGAACACCTTAGCATAGTTTAAACATTTCGAATTGAATACCCTAGGAGCCTTTCAGGGTGTGACGTACGGACGGACGGACGGACGGACGGTCCATGGACGGAGATCATCACTATATCCCCGCATTTTTTGAAAATGCGGGGATAATGAGTAATTTGAGAAAATTCTGTTGCACTACCAGAGTGCTAGGGGTTAATATTCCCTGAAATCACATATATACTGTGTGATACAACAATATAGATGCTGATGCTGTTGATATCCCATTAACCCTTTACCAATGCAGACGATATCAAAATGTATTATTTTATATATCATTTTTTTAAATTTTTCAAAAACTTTCAACAATATCATATCATGTGATCCCTCTTTGAAATGAGCCTGATGAATTAATTCCAAAAAGGGTTCAAATGATATGGTTTTGCTGAAATTTTTTGAAAAACAGTATTTTTTCAACTGAAGAATTTGCATATTACACAGGCGGATGTGAACGATTCGTTGGGTAAAGGGTTAACACCTTTTGCATTGCACACTTGTGCAAAAGAGTACTAACATAGGGAATTCTATACCTATACTCACCTGGCCTCCACAGCCAAAGTTTTGACCATGTATGAAACCCAGGGACTTTATTTGAACAAACTTGATTCTGATCCCTCTGTACCAAATATCAAACGGTTTGGACTGGTGCACCTGAAGAAGAAGATGTTTCCTCATATTGCAATAAGTTCAAACTTGGGCTCACAAAAGGGGCCTAAATATGAACTCAGGCACTTGGTTTAAACACACTTGAATCTGGTCCCTATACAGGTTTGTCTGGTGGATCTGAAGAAGAATATTACTCATATTACACTATGGGACTTGATTGAACCAAATCTTAATCTCATTTCCTACGTTTGCTGGATACCAAGCAGGCCTGAAAATAAGCAGTCTGACATTTGCAGAATGAGGTCCCCAGAGAGTGAATTTGATGGTGCTATCCCATATAGTGGGCCAATTTATCGTCTGGGTACCTCTTTTTGTTTAGTTTTGAGACCCTGATTCAGATTGAGATTCACAGAGGGAAAATTTAGTGATGCTACCTTGCTATGCCCTCTGGGGACCTCATTTTGTAGATGACAGTCTGCTTATTTTCTGGCTTGATACCAAATATCAAGATTTTAAGTGGTGGATCTGAAGAAGGATATTTTTTTAAATTGTCCACATACTGCACTTGGTTAAAATTTGGGCTCCCATAAGCAGTGGCAGAGGGGAAAGGAGAGTGATCATTCTTACTTACCACCACGCTCCTAAAATATTCACCAGGAGCACAAAAAACCACTCACCTAAATCACATTTATATAATTATACATTATTAATTCAAAGCATAATTTCAATTTATTGAAACCTGATGTTTACCATTCCAAGTTATTGTACAAAGAAAGAAAGTTTGAGAAAAACTGAACAAGGGTAATAACTCTCTCAATTTCGCAAAATCTCTGTTTAGTTTTTCAAACTTTCCAAGACAATGTTAGTAAAGGCAGCCTAAAGTAAGCGTAGAGTGTATTATCAGTAAATGGTCATAACGCATAGATTAACGTGCAAATCGACATGCTATTTGTGTGCATTTCATGACAGGACTTCTAGTTTTAACTGTATTCTCTCCTCCCAACACTTGGCGATGTTTACATGTACTGTTCAAGTTATTGCACAAACAATAAAATTTTGAGACATTGAACAAACAAAGGGTAACAACTCTCTGAACTAAATCTCTGTCGTTTTCGAATTAGTATAAAGCAGCCAAACAAATTTTACTGAAATCTTTGCTCTCCTGTTAAAGTGTTCAAGTTACATTTAAATGCAATGTATACAGTGAAATTAACCTGTTGCAAACAATGTTATATTATTAAGTTGTCTTTTCTGAATAGACAGACTAGTATTTGATATAAGGGAGATATCCAGTGGACAGATTCATGCAAACATTCTGCAGTTGGTGCCATATTACTACACAACTAACCAAATTCTGTGTAATATGTCTCAGTAATCTGGGTTCCTTTAAGATATGGAACACCCTGATTCAAAAAAATGATGAAAACGAAACTCAATGAAAGTGTCAATGACACTGTAGCTCAACTTGTTTAAGACATGTACATGTATAGTATGTGACACAGCAATGACAAATATCTAGGTAATGACCTGATAACAAAGGTACATGTAAAGTATTGTAATGGTCTGTAAATAAGTGCTGACCATAGCCTGTAACAAATGTGTAGGTAAAGTATTGTAAAGGTGTGTGACAGTTAGATGATAAACTAGAAAAGAAATCTTTGAGTCCCAGAGTGGGTCTTACTGAACCCCAAAATTTTTGTTCTCATAGCACAGTGATAACAAAGGCACCCAAAAACACTTGTTCCTGTCACAAGGTGATAACAAAGGAACCCCAAGAAGTTTCGTGAAGATCAGTTCATAAGTACAGACTCTAGTCCGAGCCGTATTGACATGTGCACTTACTGTGTATAAGTAGCACTGAACAAATCAAAGTTCATCTAATTTGCATAATTTCTGCACGAGAAAAAAACCTGTATTATATGTGATGTATTCCATGTTACTAAACATTCCTACAAACTTTATTCAAATCAGAACTTTCATACAGAAGTTCTGTACAAGAAACTGATTGCACTAATTTTGGTACAAAAAGGTTGCTGGTGGCCATCTTGAATTTTGGACCACATCCAAAAACACTCGTTCTCGTCCCACGGTGATAACAAAGGTACCCAAGAAGTTTTGTAAAGATCGGTTCATAATCATGGCCTCCAGCCTGAGCCATATAGAAGTTGTGTACAAAAAACTGATTGGACCTAATTTCAGTACAAAATGGCAACTGGCAGCCATCTTGAATTTTGGACCGCACCCAGAAACACTTGTTCTCATCCCAAGGTGATAACAAAGGTACCCAAGAAGTTTCGTGAAGATCGGTTCATAAATACAGCAGACTCTAGCCCGAGCCGTATTGACAAGTTCAATTACGGTGTATAAGTAGCACTGAATAAATCAAAGTTCATCTAATGTGCACACTTTTTACACGATAAAAAACCCTGTATTATATGTGATGTATTCCATGTTACTAAACATTCATACAGAAATTTATTCAAATCAGAACTTTCATACAGAAGTTTTGTACAAAAGACTGATTGCACTAATTTTGGTACGAAATGGCTGCTGGTGGCCATCTTGAATTTCAGACAAAATACACTCGTTCTCATCCCACGGTGATAACAAAGGTACCCAAGAAGTTTCGTAAAGATCGGTTCATAAATACAGCCTCTAGTCTAAGCCGTAAAGAAGATGTGTACAAAAAACTGATTAGAACTAATTTCGGTACAAAATGGCCACTGGCAGCCATCTTGAATTTTTTACCACACCCAGAAACACTTGTTCTTGTCCTAAGGTGATAACAATGGTACCCAAGACGTTTTGTGAAGATCGGTTCATAAATACAGATTCTAGCCCGAGCCGTATTGACATGTGTACTTACTGTGTGTAAGTCACACTGAAAAAATCAAAGTTAATCTATTTTGCATAATCTCTGCATGAGAAAAAAACCTGTATTATATGTGATGTATCCCATGGTACTAAACATTCACACAAACAATTATTCAAATTTCATATGGAAGTTCTGTGCAAAAATCTGATTGCACCTAATTTTTGTTCAAAATGGCCATCTTAAATTTCGTACCAGACCCAAAAACACTCGTTCTCGTCACACGGTGATACCAAAGGTACCCAAGAAGTTTCGTAAAGACCAGTTCATAAATACGGCCTCTAGCCAAGCCGTATTATCATTTGCACTTACAGTGCTGAAAGTAACACCAAAAAACATCAAAATTTGTCTAATTTGCATAATTTTCGCACGAGAAAAAACCCTGTATTATATGTGATGTATCCCATAGTACTAAACATTCATACAAAAAATTATTCAAATCAGCGCTTTCATATGGAAGTTCTGAGCAAAAATCTGATTGCACTTAATTTTGTACAAAATGGCGGCCAGCGGCCAACTTGAATTTCGGATCGGACCCAAAAACACTCGTTCTCGTCCCATGGTCATAACAAAGGTAGCCAAGAAATTTCGTAAAGGTCGGTTCATAAATACGGCCTCTAGCCCGAGATGTATTGAATTGTTGACGGACAAATGGCCATGGCATAAGCTCAAATTTGGCTTTGCCAAAGTTGAGCTAAAAATTTGTTATCCTTACTGTTGCTGAGAAATACCAAGTATATGATCAACATTGATGAACTGCTAACATATTACACACAGCATTCAGGGTAGCAGGACGAAACGGAACATGGACAAAATGGTCCAGATTGATTCTCGAGAATTCTGCTTTTGAAAAGTGTTGGAAAAAAAGAAAGAAAAAGAACGAAAGAAAGAAAAATAATAATTTTTCCCCAAACAATAACAAATGTTTTTTCCTTTCAGGAAAAGCCAAAAAATAATTTATTTTTTCCCCATGCAATAACAAATGTCTTTTCTTTCAGGAAAAGCCCCAAAATGATAATTATTGACAATTGTTTTGTACACATTCTTATAACCTCTTCTTTCTTAAGCCACATTATCCACAAAACACTAGATTACAGTACCAGTCGAAATAAGTTGTGGGATGACAATAAAATGTTAATGTCATAAGTGACATTAACATTTTCTTGTGGTTATCCTACAAAATATTAAAGTCGGTATTGTAGCAGAAATAACATGACACTATTATTATTAGTGAAGAACAAGTACCTTTTTATAATCCCTTTTCTTTCTTCCTGACATAATACAAAAACAAATCAGCGTATGGCCAAAGAATTATTATTATTAGTACAGATGTTGAGACGTTACAAAATTGTAAAAAAAAAAACATTTCCTAACCTTCAATCAACTGCAGAGAAGTCTGCCTATTGCGAACTCAGCACCCCCCGAAGAAGTCGGCCCACGAGAGAAGTCAGCCCCACAAAGGATGAATTAGGATGCTTCGATGGAAGTGGACAAAACATAAGATCACTTCTTTCGACTGAGTGTCAAAAAAATGCCTTTTGGGTTGACAAAAATTACAACATAACAGATTTTTTTTCAATATTTAATTAGGATAATAAAAAATAAGAAGTATTAACAGAGGAAAACAGATATAAACGTTGCAGGCAATGGTATTATCAGTGACAAAAAATAGGCAGTATTAACAGAGGAAAACAGATATAAATGTAGAAGTTAATTGTATTATCAGTGACAATTATTTATTGAAATTTTGATACACTAAATGTAGTCTTGTTTTTTTACCAATGAAAATACCAGTACGTAACATTAATTGTTAGAAAGCCCAAAGAGTTTTCTAGAAACTGATGTTAGTTACTGGTATTATCAGTGATAAAAAAAAACAAGACAGCGTTATCACCTATTATTTACTTAAGATTCGATACACTATTTCTGTATTTTGTCAAAATGTCGACCCTAAAGTACTCCACTGAGATGTATGAAAAAATGTAGTCTTGTTTTTTTACCATTGAAAATACCAGTGTGTAACATTAATTGCTAGAAAGCCCAAAGAGCTTTCTAGGAACTGATGTTAGGTAGCGGTATCATCAGTGATAAAAAAACAAGACAGCGTTATCACCTATTATTTACTGACCTTCTTTCAATTGCTGCTACTGATGATCTGTTATGTTTATATCACATTTGATATGACACCATTTCTTGCAGTGGTCACAATGAATAGCTCTGCTGTTCTTACAAATTCCTTTAGCACATTGAATGCAAGGATGAGTCAGAGGCATTTTTTCAACGGTGTCTCTAGTTTTTTAGACAGTGTAATTCTGATGCCAACGAATGAATTAAATGAAACAGTGCATGCCCCAATATTTATAAGATGATCGAAGAAAGTGTAGTTTTTGTAATTCAGCTTGGGTTTCCTTTGATAGTGAAAAAGTCTGAAAATACATAAAAGGATCAAAATGTAAATGTGGCAATACCTGTAATTACTAATCATACACACCTGCTTTTTGAAAAACCATCGGTGGCAAATCTAATCGCTAAATAAACATTTTTCAAATAATGAATCAACAAGAGCTGGACTTTCGTCCGATGCATACCACGACGTGGTGTACCGCCTAGTGTGGGCATACCTATGACCAACAAATATCATTTATGAATATTCTCGTATGGACTGATGGACGGATGCACAGATGGATGGACGCAATCCAGTATACCCACCCCCCCCCCCCACTTCCATTTTCTTCGAAAGTTTTCAACAATTTCTAAGTCAAAAGGTAAGGTAAATTGTTTGGTGTTTGGAAGTTTTATGCAATGAGGCAGAAGCCTTTGTCATAGGCAAACTGCATGCCATATTTCACTGAAAACCGATAACCCCAATCCAGTATGCCACCCCCCTCCCATTTTCTTCGAATGTTTTCAACAATTTCCAACAATATCTAAGTCAAAAGGTATGGTAAATTGTTTGGTGTTTGGAAGTTTTATGCAATGAGGCAGAAGCCTTTGTCATAGGCAAACTGCATGCCATATTTCACTGAAATCCGATAACCCCAATCCAGTATGCCCCACCCCCCTCCCATTTTCTTCGAAAGTTTTCAACAATTTCCAACAATATCTAAGTCAAAAGGTATGGTAAATTGTTTGGTGTTTGGAAGTTTTATGCAATGATGCAGAAGCCTTTGTCATCGGCAAACTGCATGCCATATTTCACAAAAATCCGATAACACATCGCTGAGATACAGGCTGAACAGACAAATAATGTCTATTTCCTACAATTTCTAAGTCAAAAAAGGGGAATAACTCTAAAAAGGAGAATGTGAGAAATATTGTTGAATCCTTTTTTTAAAGCCTATACCATAAGCAGTGTTCATGGCAAATTTCATTGCAATAGAACATTCGATACCCGAGATACAGGCTGAACAGACAAAATTTGGCTCGGACGGACACAATTTCTAAGTGAACAAGTAATAAAAAAAAAATAATAAAAAAAAAAAAATAACTAGTGTGGGCATACCTGTGACCAACTAATATTATAAAAAAGAATAATTTACTCAAGTTCTGAATATTTTTGGACGGACTCACACACGGACGCACAGACGGATGGATGGACGGACAGATGGACGGACAGGCGGATGGACGCATGTAATCCAGTATACTGCCATTTTCTTCGAAAGTGGGGGTATAATTAATTCAGTGAATGAGAAGATGTCATTCACCTCCCATCTGATGTAAAGCCAAGCCAGAAAATAAGCAGACTGGCTTTCAGGAAAAGCCAAAAAATAATTTATTTTTTTCCCATGCAATAACAAATGTCTTTTCTTTTGACCTCACTCGCTCAACTGTCTCTCAGAAAAGGTTGTTTGGACAGTAATTTAATCACAATGCAAACTTTCTGATGCACTGTTTGTGTTTGTTTGTACAGTAATGATCATTTTGGCATTGCAAATGGGCAGGTATATTGTTTTTGAATACCAGTTAACTTACTAATCTACTTTATTGTTCCGAAGAGAGTTTGTGATTAATAGATTACCTTTGAACATTGTTACTGAAAAGATATCAATCGTTTTTTGACCTCGAGCATTGTTTTCAATATCAAAGAATCCCCAAGCTAGTTGATAATAATGATAATCAGTTCGACATTAATTGCCAGGCCGGTCGTCATTATTGAACGGCTCTTAATAAAGCGAATTGTCTGAAGAAAAAAATTGAATGCTGCAAGTAATTTGTACCAGTAAATGTGAAGTAAATAGATGAAGTCGAAATAATTTTTCCAGCAATTCGCTTTATTACCAGCCCTTCAATAATGATAATCAGTTCGGCATTAATTGCCAGGCCAGTAGTCATTATTGAACGGCTGTTAATAAAGAAACAAACAAATTGGAATGCAATAAGTAATTCATACCAGTAATTGGATCACACGCCAGTAATTTACCTGATAGTAAAATTGGAGTAAACCTTAGGATGAGTGCATTATTAACCGCCTTTCAAAGAATGTCTTAAAAAAAAATGCTGCAAAAGTTTAAAGGTAACAATATTTATGTAAATGTGCATGTACATGTCTTAAGGTTTTTGTATTTTTTGAAAATATACCTCTAAAATATTGAATGTAAATATCTCAAAGTTTCTTTTATTCTATAGTCTATATGAAAATATTCTGATAAAATAATGGAATAAAAAAATATTTTCACTGATAGTCTTCTTCATTTATTATATCATCAGCGTCCGATTCGACTGAAAATGCTAGCCACCGATTCGTACTGACAGGCGGCCGATTCGTACGAAATTGTCAGCGGCCGATTTGGCTGACAGCCGATTTGACCGTTTCCCAAAATTTGGGCCGTTCTGATCCAAATCAATCTGGGCCGTTTCGTCCATGAGCCGTTTTGTCAAGCATTCTTAATCAGTAATTGCTTTGATAAAGTAATGATGACTCTGGGACAATGCATCTTGATATGAACACAGTTTCTTCCAAGTTCTACAGTAATAGTAATACTAATAGTCGTACACATTAGACAGGAAATAATATTGTGATATTTATATATCTTATAACATCTGTAAAATAGGTGAAGATGATCAAATAAAAAATTGTAATTAATACAATTTACAGTTTAGTCAACTGCCTCTTTGATGTTCACAAAAGACTACAGTAGTTCAGCGATCCGAACGTAGTGGGGCAGCCACTACATTCGGATCGCTGAACTAACAAAAGACATGATATGTGGCCTCTATTGTAAATCTGACGAATGCTGGGGTGAGCCCCCTCCCCAACCCAGTAGGGTATCCAGTAACTTCGACCCACAGTAATTTCGACCCAAAGTAACTTCGACCCAAATCGGTAACTTCGACCCAAAAAAGTAATTTCGACCCAATATCGGTAAATTCGACCCACTATTTTCCCTGGCTCAAAAACCCTCTCCTTGACCGCCTTGCCGATCATCAGTAATTTCGACCCAATATCGGTAAATTCGACTCAATATTTTACGCGTCTCAGAAACCCTCTCGTTGACCGCCTTACAGGTAAATTATTTCGACACAAAGTAATTTCAACTCACTTATGAATTATAATTTTTATTTGTATCCATAGACAAATGTTTTCAACTGAATATAAAAGCTATAACATGAACGAAAGATGAACTTAGCTAAGCCTAAATGCAAGTATTATTTTCTGTTTAGCAGAAATCAACAACTTGATGTTGCCAGATAGGACTCTTCTTTAAAATAATTGTGGTCTGACCAATCTTGCATTCAGTAAGTTGTCGATTCCAGTTAAACAGAAAATAATACTTACTCTAGTGTTTAAAAATAAAAAAATAAACTACACAGTTGGTCCGTTCAATGAAGTACATACACACAACAATTGCAACACATTATTCCTTCCTGCTTAGGTTGTACTTTTTTCTTGCAGACACAGCACTGAACTGACTGAACTCACTCCTCCATGACTTGAGACTATCAGTGATAACCATGGATGAATGAAAAGTTTCTGCGCGCCAAAGGCGCACAGGGACGACGTGGGATTGAAATCCCTTACGACCCTAATAACTTTGTCTGCTTTATAGCTTTATTTGCTTATAAATCCACAAGAGTCGAGAGTGAGAGCCAATAATCTTATTAAGTTTGAGTGTGCGACTGACAGTGGGGTAGTGGGTTGAGATCCCCGAGAACCTTGAGCTGGAAAATGGCGAGGAATTTGCAATTATAATTCTTACAGTTGTTTTATGATCATGAAGCCAGTGTTGTTTTTTGTAAGCGGATAGTGCCTATATATGGCCAGGGTAAGAATGCTGGTTATTCCCTCCAATCACCCTGTCATCTGTTCCCCTGAAGGCAGACCAGATGGCCATTACTCAGCATCCACTCTCCCTTATAGGCTGATGGATGACTCCCAGCTTTCAAAAACACATATTGGTGGATTTTTTCCTTTTTGTAAACGTTGTCATGTGAGAATCATAGGGTTCTATATCCTACCGGGAGAAGGAAACTTATGATTCTCACACGACGATATACAACAACAAAATGTGAATTATGACAGCGTTATTATTATGTCTTGCAAAGCGTGTTATTTTTCATTTTATTATATGATGTCACGAAATTATCTTATATCTTTCTTTATGATCGATGAATAAATCAAATTGAATTTGGGTTTTTTTTGTAATATTTTTTATTTCCCCCTTTTTCAAAACGGCTCTGAGATGGTTTCCAGTTAAGTTTGAAAGTGGGTCGAGATCACTTTTTTCGGGTCGAGATCACTTCGGGTCGAGATCACCAAAAGTGGGTCGACTTCATTTTTTTGGGTCGACTTCACTCGGGTCGACTTCAACGTGGTCGACTTCACCGGCTACCATACACGAGGACCAGATGGTCTCCACTCAAGAATCCTAAAGGAATTATCTAAAGAAATTAGTGTTCCACTCGCCATGATATTTAACAACAGCCTAAAATTAAGAAAATTACCTGCAGACTGGAAAAATGCAAATATCACTGCGATATACAAGAAGGGGGCAAAAAATAAAGCCAGTAATTACAGACCAGTAAGCTTGACAAGCCAGGTGGGCAAGGTAATGGAAGGAATTATTAGAGACAAAATAATGGACCATATGACTCGAAACAAATTCTTCAGCAAAAAACAATTTGGGTTTATAAGCGGTCGATCGACTACTCTGCAACTATTACACACTTTAGAATGCTGGACCAAATCAATAGACGAAGGCAATCCAACACATGTGGTTTACATGGACTTCATGAAGGCCTTTGACACTGTTCCACACAGGAGGCTCCTTAAGAAAACCAGCAGCTTTGATATAGGAGAAGATGTACTGGGATGGATCCAAGACTTCCTGCATGACAGAAAACAAAGAGTAATAATAAATGGTACAGAGTCAGCACACCACCCAGTAACTAGTGGAATCCCACAAGGTAGCGTACTAGGTCCTATGCTCTTTGTGATATACATAAATGATTTACCAGATGCTGTCACCTCCGAAGTAATGATGTTTGCAGATGATACTAAAGTTTACAGGGAAATAAAAGACTCAAAGGATACGAAAACACTTCAACGGGATCTTGACGCACTACAAGAATGGTCAGACAGATGGCTACTGAAATTTCATCCGGACAAATGTGTCACTATGAATGTTGGAAAGAGCCTGTACAAGCCACTGTATTTCCTTCTAAAAAGCGACGGTAGTAGGTGCCAGTTAACAGAAACAATTAAGGAAAAGGACATTGGAGTGATTACAGACAACCAAATAACGTTTGACAACCATGTTGAAGAAAAAGTCCAGAAGGCAAACAAAATATTAGGAGCTATCAGAAGATCTTTTAACTAACTGGATTGCAAGACAATGGCTAAATTGTACAAAGGACTGGTACGACCACATCTAGAATATGCCCAACCAGTATGGAAACCCTACAAAATGAAACAAATTGATATGTTGGAAGGAGTGCAGAGAAGAGCGACAAAACTGGTCCCCGGGCTCAAGAACCTAGAGTACACCGATCGGCTGAAACAAATGAACCTACCTACACTACAGTACCGACGTCACAGAGGTGACATGATTGAATGTTACAAACTTTTTAATAATTATGACCAGGAAGTTGCAAATATACTAGCCAGAAATTATGACTGCCGAACATGAGGACACAACTATAAACTCTACAAAGACACACCCAGAACTAAAGTTAGAAAAAATGCGTTTAGCCACAGAGTTGTGAAGCCATGGAACAACCTCCCACAGGAGATAGTAAATGCTGCTAACCTCAACACCTTTAAAAATCGATTGGATAAGCATTGGAAGACACAGGAGGTGAGGTTAAGCTACAAATCTGAATTGGTGGCTGGGGCAAGACCCTTCGAGTGGAGTCAAATTTAGACAATCAGGTACAAACTATACACGAGATCGGCACCAGAGATCTATGTGGATATAGTGGTGAACAACCAGCATCCACTAAAGACATAAGGTTACATAAGGTTACAAAAGATTAGTCCAATAATATTAGCCTTCGCCTGTGCTCCGAATTTATTATTTTTTTATTTTTAATATGTCGCACCGTCGAAGTCTAATCTGATCTTTCGTTTTTCCAGCAGCAAAGTTCAGCGAGAGACTCTCGCTGAACGGTTGGACCTCGATTAAAGATCAAATTTCCCCACCTGGTTCCTACTTCCGATTGACAGTTGTGTAAAACACATTTTTCTTCATTCTGGTGGTCATTTTCTTGCAAATAAATCGATATTTTGAATTATTTAGGCGTCATTTGCACTGCATTTTTTCAACTCGAAACAAACTGTTGAACTGGAAGATGGGTTGATACGGAAACGCGGAGTAAAAAACGGAATACTGATAATGTAGTGCACACCAAGTCAAACGACGCGGCAGTCGTTGCAATACCGCTGAGGTCCGTTCCCGGAAATGGGATACGATTTTTAACAATTTTCCAACCGCTGTAACATTACCGCTTGAAAAAATGCTTTTATTTAATTATTGGTATTTAATACGTAATTCGACAGTAAGTATAGGAAATTTATACATCTAATGTGAATGTGAAGGCATATTATTCTTGTCGAATGTGGGAACATGTATGGAGAATGAGTATTCATCATATTATTGTTATGTCGCCTAATTTCGTACTTTGCTGCTGGAAAAACGAAAGATCAGATTAGACTTCGACGGTGCGACATATTAAAAATAAAAAAATAATAAATTCGGAGCACAGGCGAAGGCTAATATTATTGGACTAACAAAAGATGTGCAACATTAAAAGACTAATAAACACTCAAGCTGATCATTACTTGAATAAAGCTTACAAATCTTTTTATTTTTCAAAAATGTCTGGAAAAAAGTGAGTTGAATTTACCTAAGTGAGTTGAAATTACTTTGTGTCTAAATTATTGATCGGTAAGGCGGTCAACGAGAGGGTTTCTGAGCCGGGGAAAATAGTGGGTCGAATTTACCGATATTGGGTCGAAATTACTTTTTGGGGTCGAAGTTACCGATTTGAGTCGAAGTTACTTTGGGTCAAAATTATTGTGAGTCGAAGTTACTGGCATTCCCTCTGCCTCTTGAACAGATTGGGCGGTAATTGGTATGATGAACGAAACGACGGATCGTCTTCGCGAAGTTCTGAATTCGCGAATTCCGGTGATTCGACTGATTTGACAAGTTGACAGAGAAGAGTAAACAGTTAACAAGACAAATCTCAAGATTATACCGGTACCTCTTTTGCACTGGGGAATATAAAATGAAAGGATAGCTATAGACACTAATGTTAAGTTAGCTATTTTGGTCAGTTCTACTGCCCAAAAGCAGAACAGGTAAACAACAGTGGTGTCATTTCTATTTTAAGATTCCTGAAATCAACGACGTGTTTCAGTGGACGTTGCTATCATGGGGATGAGACAAGACAGCCCAGAGACAACTCGCCCCAAGACAAGTCGCCCCAGGTGTGACAACTCGCTCCAACTTTTGAGACAACTCGCCCCAACTTTTGAGACAAGTCGCCCCAACGTTTGAGACAACTCGCCCCAACTTTTGAGACAACCTTTTAGACAACTCGCCCCAACTTTAGAGACAAGTCGGACCAACTTTTGGGGCAAGTCGGACCAACTTTGGGGGCAAGCCGGCCCAATGTTTTGGGGGGTTTTGATATATACTATATATATTCATGGAAAAATAACAGAAGACTGATATTTAAGATGTTTAACATGGCAGACTTTTATTCAGACATTTATTCATTTTCATATTCATATTCATATTTCATTAAAAATGCACAAGAAAATGAAGTGAAACATGTAAATTAACAGAACATTTTTTTAGTTGAAGAACGAATAAACAAATAGCGCAATTTTAGTAACGAATGCCAGTAACTTCGCCCCACAGTAATTTCGACCCAAAGTAACTTCGATCCAAATCGGTAATTTCGGCCCAAAAAAGTAATTTCGACCCAATTTCGGTAACTTCGACTCACTATTTCCCCCCCCCCCCCCCCGACTCAAGAACCATCCCGCAGACCGCAGTGGCAATAAGCCTTTAATGAGACAATCGCTTCAGTGGGTTTAGCCTCCAGCAACAGAATCAAACAGTTAACGAAAATTATATAAGCATTCCGATGTTCCCAATAAGCCCATTGCCGATTAGCCATCTTTGACGTTAATGATATGCAAGGTCAGAGGTAGCTTCGGGTAAACACTTCGATCAGACTATCTGTCAAGACTGTCATATATGCGACAGAAAGAACCAAAATGTTTCGCTTGAAACTAGAAAATGTGCATTTTCGATTTAATACTAATAAAGATAGAAAAAATAACACACTTTCAACACTTCATTTTATGGACAGGGCAAAATAATATTGATTTTTTAGTGAAATGAATGCCGCAATGAACCCCTTCTCACAAGCGAAGGGAGACTCGGCATCATGTTTTTGTTTTGTTGACGAGTGACAAAACTGCAGATATATCACTGAAATGACACAAAAGTGTCTGCGTGAGTGAAAATGCAAACCCTGGGTATCCAAACAACAAACCCATACAAATATTTTCAAGCATAACACACAGATGTTTCAGCTGGAAGAGGTTGGGGGTGGAGGGGGGCGTGGTCCCTAAAAAGTGAATGAAAATCGTCTGCTAGAAACAGTGTCGCGTGTCTACTAATAATATTTTGTCCATATACAGTACAAGTCAAAATGAGTTGAATAATAACCACTACCGGTATAAACTATAGATGTAATGTTTCCTATACTAATAACATAAGAATCGGACATAAAAATATATGTACATGTACGTGTATTCTGTAACCTTTTTTTAACATATTTTGTCTTTACACACATCATTTAAGAGGGTTAATTGCATTGGAATTCCCATTGCATTATATTTTCCAATGCATAGAAATTCAAAATGTAATTTATAATGTCCACGAAAGAATATTATTTCAGGCAAACTAATTTTTTTTTGGTTGACGTAGCTTTGATATACCAAAAACCACACCCATGAGTGGTGGGAATTTACCCTTCTGGTACTGTTAGTTTTTATTCTCAAACATTGGAAAATGGATTGATAAGAATCTCAATAATCCACACACCTCACTGTCTAGTCCTTAATTAACAAATTGACTGCAACTACACATATAATTCATGAATTAGCTGGTAAAAATGTTGTTTTTTTTTAAAGTTTTATACAAGCCACATAATGTGATCTATCATCGGAACAAGTTTGTTCCCCCGAGGATTACATGATTCGATTTGCTTAAAGCTTTTTATGTAAATTTTAAAAATTTAAATTTAAATTTCCAGTTTTAATGTTATCTGTGGGTGAAGGTTTAAAAAGTAAAGTACAAAATATATTATACTGCTTTTTTGTGATCAGAGTACTACAATTGTAGATAATTTCAGCAAGTCAAAACTTTTTATTTTAAATTTGTTTTATAATCACGAAATATTGAAATGTGGCTATGGCTACAGACCAATAATTTTTAATAGAACTAATCTGTAAATGAACAATTATTTATTTAATAGCCAAGTATGAAATGTCTGGAAAAAAGACTTCTTATGAGTATAAATGCATGGTACAAGGTAGAAGCATATGTTCAAGTCTACAAATACTGTATGAATCAAAGTAAGTTGTAGCGTAACCGCAATAAACGAAGTAGCCCAATTGCCATTACTCCAATAACACAAGAACCCGAAATCATTTTCCGGAAAGCTTTCTGTGAGAGCTTTCCTGAAAATGATGTCAGGTTCTTGTATTGTTGGTGTAGTTGAAGATGCATACTAGTAGTTTATAGTGGTTATTCTACAACGTATTTCGACTCGTACTGTAAGTTAAGTGATTTCTGAATTCCACTCGGAGGTCCGCTGGCTGGAATTTTGCTTGTACAAAGCAATGCACATGGGCATCAAGCACTGATTATACCTGACAGCCAGTAAAAACTTGTAACCCTCAAAGCAAATCTGCAGTTTAAGGAGCACTGATAAGTTAGTTATCTGGTGGTCCATAAATTGCAGATTAGCTTGTTGAGTCCCAAACTGTCTGCAAACTGGCAAGAATATATTGGAAATATATATATATCCACCTACTTAGAGGAGAAGTACAAAATCATCCTGTGCGTTCTGTAATACAATATCCATGTATGCACTTTTTGTTCATGTATCCGGGGTCGGGGAGAGGGTGGGGGTCCAGGGTATTTTTTTTTGGTTTGGTACCTCCTTTCAAAGGGCGTTTCAAAACAAAAAAAATAAAATAGGGCTTTCAGGCCATGTTTGATCTAGCCCCCCTCCCCAAGGTTCTAACTTCTGTGCCAACAGTTAAGAAGGGGGCTGTATCGTGAATGAAGGTATGCACTTGACCAACGGCTGTAATTCTGGACTGCATGATTCTTAAAGTAGGCCTAATAACTTTATTAAATCAACTTGACGTAACCAAGTTGTCACTTCAAGAATTGTGCAGTCAATATATTTATTTATTTATTTATTTATTTATTTTATTTATTTATTTATTTATTTATTGGTGTTTAAGGTCACAATTTATGCACAATGGCTAATCATGACCGTGACTGCAGTCAATATAGCTATGGGCGGTAGGTCATTGAATACTCATTGATCAACTTGGAAATTTGGAACATGCTGCTATAAAACGTCATTTTGACGGCCAAAAATAACGTGATTTGTTTTTATCCCAAAAGTCGCCAGAAGACTCCATTTAATAAGTGATTTAAAAATTTTGTTGGGGCAGAAACGCCCCCCCCCCCCCCCCCCCCACTCCAACCACTCTGTGAATGATCTCGCCTCCGACACTCACTGCAGATACCTTTATCATCTGTGCAGTATCCCGACATTTTTGAAAGGGGGCCGTCACGGAAGTAACCCCGGGTACGAATTTCCTTTCCCCGGCCCTGCGTGTACCTTCCACGTCGTGGGTGTTTTCTGTAAAAAGACAGCTTCCACTGTGTGACATGTAAGTTTCAGTTGAAGGAGAAAATAGTCAAAAGAAGAATTTATATATTTTTATGTCCGATTCTTGTGTTATTAGTATTGGAAACATTACATCTATACTTTATGCCGGTAATGGTTATTCTTCAACACATTTTGACTTGTAATGTATATGGACAAAATATTATTAGTAGACACGCGACACTGCTACTAGCAGGCGATTTTCATTCACTTTTTAGGGACCACGCCCCCTCCACCCCCAACCTCTTCCAACTGGAACATCTGTGTGTTATGCTTGTAAATATTTGTATGGATTGGTTGTTTGGATACCCACGGTTTGCATTTTCACTAATGCAGACATTTTTGTGTCATTTCAGTGATATATCTGCAGTTTTGTCACTCGTCAACAAAACAAAACCATGATGCCGAGTCTACCTTCGCTTGTGGGAAGGGGTTCATTGCGGTATTCATTTCACTAAAAAATCAATATTATTTTGCCCTGTCCATTAAATGAAGTGGTGAAAGTGTGTTATTTTTTTCTATCTTTATCAGTATTAAATCGAAAATGCACATTTTCTCGTTTCGAGCGAGACACTTTGGTTGTTTCTATCGCATGTAAGACAGTCTTGAGAGATAGTCTAATCGAAGTGATTACCCGAAGCTACCTCTGACCTTGCATATCATTAACGTCAAAGATGGCTAATCGGCAGTGGGCTTTTTGCGTATCATTTTTTCCATCGCCCGCCATCATTCAGACCTCTGACTTCAGAGTGATGAGACTTTAATTAGCTGCGTGATGGATTTCCTTACGCTTCAAATGAAGGACACCTTGACACTTTCGCAGGGCCCCCTACACTGGTCCACATCAGTGGAAGGGACCGAAGGAATGATGAGGGTGGGGAGGGGGGGGGGGGGGGGGGACTAAAAGTCGAATGTTCGAGGGAGCAGGCGATAGACATGAAAGAAAACTTTTCACTCTGTCTTTTTTCTTATTTTATGTATTTATGCATTCTTTAAAACTTTGATTGATAAAAAGATACATTAAAAGATCCCATTAAAATGCATGTCGCCTTTGTTAACTGAAATATCTTTCTCCGACATTAAGCTTTGAACAAAAAAAACATAGCAGTTTATGGTGGAATTTTAACTTACAAAGAACATACAACATCTTTCTCTCTATCTTTTTAAACTTTATATTTTATGGGAAAAGTCTAGAAAAATAGTGATTGAATTTACCGAAGTGGGTCGAAATTACTTTGGGTCGAAATTACCGATCGGTAAGGCGGTCAGCGGGAGAGAGTCTGAGTCGGGGAAAATAGTGGGTCGTAGTTACCGAAATTGGGTCGAAATTACTTTGAGTCGAAATTACTTTTTTGGGTCGAAATTACTGTGGGTCGAAGTTACTGGATACCTCCGTGAACAATCTGGATAATCTGGATTGGTAATCTAGATTGAGAAATGATTTTTCAAAGGAAAGATAATCTGTTACCTTGCAAGTAAAGTTCGGATGAATATGACCTCAAATGAGGAAGAAGTCGTTGCAACCTGTATGGAAGAGCTTATGTACAGTGACTATACTGAACTTGTTTTTGCACTGATTGGGGAAACTTTTGAAAAACAGCGAGCGTTTATTAACTGATATTAAATAAAAAACTGTTTATAGAAGTTTTTTTCAGTGGAAATCTGGACTGGCGACAGTGGCGTACAGTCTATGTGTTTTGGGTTTTTTTCTTTTTGATTTTTGTTTTTTTTTTCGGGGGGGGGGGGGGGGGAGGGGGTGCTTTTGTTTTCAAGTTGTTTTTTTTATTCTTCTTTTTGGGGGTGCGGGGGGGGGGGGGGGTGCTGTCATTTTCCCACAGACGTTCACGATATGGGTTTTTTTTTAAATAAAATTAACCAGACCACTTTTGCCAGTTTTGCCCATTAAATAGAATGTTGTAGCAGCGATATTCGCCACAGGCAGGGGCGTAGGAAGCTTATAATATTGGGAGGGGGGGGGGGTATTGTAAGTGGGAGCTTGTAGGGGACAGCACGGCCGCCATTGGTGACCCGCTCTGCGTAGCCGAACTCGGGGAGAGTGCGGGAGGTGGATACCAGGAAAATTTGTGAAATATGAACTGCTGGGAGCTCATTTCCTCGCTTCTCAAGTGAAAAAATCAAGGTATTGTTGTGTGTTAATTTTTGGTGTTTACCTAACATGTAAAGCAGTCGACACTTGCAAAACAAATTCTTGAATAACTAATTTTTTTCATTTTTTGTCTCCAAAACATAGGTTATGACCCCTTATTGGAACGAGCTCGATGAGCTCGTTCCAATGAGGGGTCATAACCTATGTCTTGGAGACAAAAAATAAAAAATAATGAAAATTAATTGGCGATTTTTGAGAATAGCGCTGGCCGGTTTTTGCTGTTACATTGGGTAAAGGGTTAAGGGAGGATGTATGTCAGAGAGGAAGATGTTAACCTGTTGAGCGTCAAATCAGTCATCGACATGGGCTACCAACTTTTCTGTGCACTGCAAATGGTGTAGATCATACAGTTTTTATGTGCGCCTGTATGATGTAGAATATGCAGATGTATGTGGTTATTTTCGTGTAGATACTAGATATGATTTACAAAGTTTTGGAAAAAAAAATTAGGGGGGGGGGGTAAATACCCCCCTTACCCCTCCCCCCGGTTCCTACGCCACTGGCCACTGGCCACAGGCACTCGACGTATTATCGGATTTTATCAATTTTTATAAAATATATACTATATTATCAATACTAAAAAATAATATAAATATATATTTTATAAAAATTGATGAAATCCGATAATAGGCCTACGTCGACGAGTGCCTGTGATCTACGCAGGTATGGTAACTGCACTGTGGAAGAAATTCACGAATATGCCAATAATAGATAAAATACATGTACTTAGAATTAATGTTCCAGATATTGTTGGAATAATGCGGCCAGTGGCGTGGCCACGGGGGGGTGGAGTTGGGGGAGGGGGATTGGGGAGAGTGCGCCCCCACACTTTCCCTCAAAGTTGGTCCTCGAAATTTGTCCATAAATGACATAAAAATCGTAGGGGGTTAGGTCTATGGGGGTTAGGTTGTAGATTTGTAGATTGCTTGTCCTAATATCTGTGTCGGTGAAAAAGTAGACAGTCATCAGTACATGAAAAATCTCAAAATATCCGCTCTAGATGCAAGGAGATGGGAGTTTTTGAAACTTGGAATTCAAAATTTTTCTCACACGGGCCGAACCATTTTCGGTCCGGGATACCGATCACACTTGGCCACACCATATCGGACACATTTATTTCCCTTTGGTGGAAACCCTGATTATTGTTACCTTGGTTACCTAGCTCAAACTACAGGGATGCAAAATTCTGAAAAATGTGAAGGCTTGGAAAGTTTTTCCCGTACACACCACCCTCACCCCCTATTAAAACGGCTCTAAACCAGGCTCTGTGAGTTTGTCCAAGATGGTATTATTTATTTATTTATTTATTTATTTATTTATTTATTTATTGGTGTTTAAGGTCACCTTCAGCATCTAAAGCTATATTGTGACCACAACATATGTATAAAGTCGAGTTCGGTCAATCGTTTACACTTGAGTTGGCAAGAGGACAGGCACAGGCAAATGGTTAACGGGCCCTATTATACCATCAAAGCTGAACATGTTTACTGCAGAAAGCAAGCATTGCTCTACCTCCCAGGGTTCCCACAGGGGTATAAAATGTTTAGAGTCATATAAAGCTATTTGTTGCGTATAGGTGATGGGGGAGAGTGGGAAGGATCTGGAAGTAGAATACCACTTTTGAAACATTAATAATGTTCACAAAGATCAGAGACACTGTTTCGGAATTGAGAAGTTTCAGTATCAAAGTTTACAGAAATGCATCAGATTTAATTCAGATGAATATTTGCGAAATAGTCCTCCGTTAGGTTGACGACCTTGCCCTCTTATTATCCAGCATTCCTGCTTACGCAGTTCGCTAACATTCTCCTGGCAACCTTATCAGGGCTTGTTCTTCATCATCCCATATCATATTTTTGGAAACTTTACCGTTTCCCGTATCGGATATACTAACCGCATTCTTTTATCCCGGTCTACTAGTCTATGTAATACTCTTTAATAATTCAGGTCTACCCTTTTGCAGCTCACCGATAACCCATAGGTAGTAAGAAGACTTACAGAGACTGGAGGACCTCTGAAAGAAGTGATAAGGGGGTCTTACAGAGACTTCCCTGATCCTTTTTATGTGGGAGGTACCCCATCCGCCCTCCCCCTTTTGAATCTCCCCATTCTGGTTAATACACCACTTGTTACAATTCCTAGAATAACAGATTGTCCAGAGTGTATTCCCGACTTTACCCCCCCCCCCCCGATTATTATCAAACGTCTTTGATAGGGTGTGGTACCATCCACCTATTTATGTACCTCGGCGGGCCATCGACTGGAGGCTTAGTTATGTACACGCGCATGGGGGGGGGGGGGGGGGGGGAGCGCGGTGTCTCAGTAGGTAGAGGTGCAGGCTGCAAGCCGAGAGGTCCCCGGTTCGAATCCCACCTATGGCAACCGCGTTGTGTCCTTGGGCAAGACACTTCATCTCCATTGCCCGCGTAGGGGCATGATGACACCGTGTACTAAGGCGTACTGGACGTCGATGGTACGCATGTCTTCAACCAATCTAACCCTGCCTGTGCTGCAGTGCGGAGTTACGATGTTGGGGAGCTGGCAGCTGCTCGGTGGTTCTCTCCGGGTTCTCCGGCTTCCTCCACCCGTAAAACTGTCACGGTCATGATTAGCCATTGTGCATAAATATGTGACCTTAAACGTCAATAAATAAATAAATATGTACACACGCATCACGACGCAATAGCCTGTGATATCCCATGTTTAAAGTGGATCCAGCCCCAAATCGCGAATGCATGGTTTACGTGGAAGGACGTCCAAAGAATAAATATTGAAGATCTCTATTACAAAACCCGACATCAGACCAAACAAAGACTATAGTCTACCAGATGTCATTATCAACTAAGTTTTAACTTTAACCCATATGCTTGAAATCATCCCTCGCTGAGTCGTAAACCCGGGGGAGGAGATGGGAGCGAGGGGGGCATCGCACCCTCTGCTTATATACTTCGTGTCTCCTGTTAACAGGGCAGTGCATGGTTGGTCAGGCTGGTCCCGATTGAGGATATGAACTGTTCCACGAACACGGGTTTAACATTTTTGATATATACGAATACTGGTCGCGTGAGTGTTGACTCTTTCCTGACACGATTTTAAAAAATGTTATCCTCTTATCACCGGAGCGTGTGCAGACCTTGATAAACTTTCGAAACAAAAAGACAAATTTACTGTTATTATATTGCATTCACATTCTCCTATTCGCATTTTGTCCAATTTAATTTCAATTGTTTCAAACTTGGAAAAACCTCTGATTATTGATTCGCCAATTGCAAGTTTGAATTTTACATGCAACCTTAAATGAAGCCGCAGTCAGCGATTCTTATCTTCGAGTAAATTTCCATTTTAAGCACGATTAATTTCAAAATTGATTATAAAACTTGCTTTAGACATCGTAAAATACGAATATATTCCTAATACTGCAACATGTTCGCTGGAAGAATGTATTATATGAATGAGAGAATGAAATTTCGTTGAAATCGCCGAGTACACTTTTTAGTGAGGCAAAACTCAATATAAGTCAATTTAATGAAAATCATAGGTTTTTTGTAACATTTATATGATTATATGTATACTACACATCATTCTGTACATTTATGTTGAATTTCAGTGAAATTGATCTATTAATAAAAGAGTTATAAAAAGAAATATTTGTGGGGTCGGTGATTTCGGAGTCGGAGTACACTTTTTAGTGACAACCAAATCAACCCGTTTCTATGGCGAGTGAAACGTTGCAAAATTCATAAATATATTTACTATTAAAAAAAGTAGGTGATATTTGATAAAAGTGAGATATATGAAGAAATATATTTATATTTTCATCAAAAAGACAGTTGAGGCATTGCACTGTGACATCTGGTGAATGATTTCAGCGATAGCTGGGTGTCTGACAAGCACACATTCCACGCACTGAACTGTAGAAGACATGGACGGTTCGTCAGAGAATTTACCACATTCAGTCCAAGACCTCAATACATTGTAAATCTCCTCGATTCGCGAGACAAGCGCGGATCCGACGTGGCATACTCCTCACCATACGTCCAACATCAGCTTGACTGATGTTTTTCCATTCCTCCTGCAGTGCAGCGGCGAGTTCCTGGACATTGGTAGGGGACTGTTGGCGTTGTCGAAGGCGCCTGCCAAGCATACCCCAGACTTGCTCGATTGGTGAAAGGTCTGGACTTGGTGCTGGCCAAGGCAGTGTTGTGATGTTCTGTTCCTGGAGGAACTCTGTAGCGACACGGGCCCTGTGTGCTCTTGCACTGTAATCTTGGAAAATGGATGGACGGCCGTGACGTCGCGCAAATGGCACCACATGAGCTGCTAACATGTTGTCACGGTAATACTGCCCTGTGGCAGCCCTTGGATGACATATAATGCTGTTCTGCTTTTCATGGCTATGCCTCCCCACACCTTAACCGATCCACCACCAAAACGATCGTGCTACCTAACGGTTACGCCATGGTATCGTTCGTTCCGCCGCCACACACTCTGTTTCGCCTGTCATGGAAGTCAAGAGTGAACCTCGATTCATCGGAAAAAGGATGTTGTTCCACCGACGATTGTCCCAGCGCTGTCGTGCTCCACACCAATTACGCCTTGATGCGATGTGACGTTCAGTGGAAACGTGGAATTATTCGAGGTCGTCGAGCATACAAATTCCAACTGTGTAGGCGATTTCGGATAGTCTGACCACTGACTCGCACATATATATGTCTCTGGGTGCAGCTGCTGTTCAATTTCTGAGGCACTTTGATGACGGTTACGTAATGCTGTGGTTCGGATGAAACGATCCTGGTTAGCACTTGTCGCCCTTAGACGACCTGACCGACGCCTGTCATCAACATTGCCTGTCTGACGGTAGCGTGACCACAACCTGATAATTGAGTAACGTTGAGAATTTGAGCCACTGCAGTCTGTCTGTTGCCAGCTTCCAACGTGACAACGGCACGTAAACGTTCGTCATGTGTCAGTCTTCGCATACCTCAAAAGTTACGTTTCGACCAGAAACTATTGATGAACGAGTTTATACCAAGAAAAGAACGATGAGAACTCCGAAAAAGCCCGTCCAGTACAAATGAAAATTTCAAAAATGTACCCCACAGACATTAACGCATCGCTCATGCGAAAAACCCGCACGAAGTTTTCGTGGGCCGGTGACATTCATGATCTATACTAAACTCGGTGACATATTGATATGTCCAATCACGCGTATCCAATACCACTTTCCGAATATATCAACATCAGTTTGGATATCCCCTATTTTTTTGGAGTAGTATATATAAAAAAAAATGTTTATGAAATTGAATATTTGTTCATAAAAATAAATATTTGGTCATGAAAATAAATGTTTTTTTATCAAAGTAAAATGTATATTCATAAAAACAAATATGTAGGCTTAATATAAGTCTTAACAATAACATGATTTTCAAGGGCATTACGATTCATTAGCGGCCCAACAGAAATGATTAACAGACCGAGGTCTAAGAAGCGGCCCGAGAAAAAGTAGAGTGCCGCTATTAACACAGAGGGCTGTTAATCATTTCTGCCGGGCCGCTTATAGAATCGTAATGCCCCAGAGAGTCATGTTATTACTATTATTTAGGACATTCAAGTAACCTCAAAATATCTGCAAGTCAATAGTTTAATGAAATCCGAGAATTATTCAACATACTTGTCCGTTAATCAAGAAATATACTGACATCTTAATGAGAATAAAAAACGAATAATTAAGTAAAGATTTTGAATACAATACGTCGATTGAAAATATATCGATGCAAGATCACGTGGCGTGTCGGGCCGCGGGCGCATAATGAAAATCATTTCCATTATCCGCCTGCGGCCCGATACGGCACATGATTTGCCATGTGGTATATAATTTGATCGCTTTACTGAAGAATGTTACCTATCTATGCATCATTCGCGCCTCTGAACTCAGAGTGCGAGCATCCTAATTAATATCCTAATTATGGAAACACTGGAACTACCAGCGAGGCTGAAGAAGACGATAGCAGCTCTGGGCGTCTCTTGCCCTATCACCTGGACTATCCAGGAGATAGGCAAGAGCGTTCATCTGACCCTTGAATTCAAGGTCGAAGAAGAGAAAGAATCACCACCCTCCTCGTGGAGAGGTAGCACCTTTGCTGAGAGGATCCCCTCTCACACTGGTCCTCACCCGAGGAGGTCAGGAGGCCCTGCAGAGAGGAAGATAAGGAAGAAGAGCCCATCCACCAAGCGGAGGGATTCCCGACGCTTGGAGGCTTTCTTGGAGAAGAAGAGAGAGAAGAGTGAGGAAAAAGAGGAGCCAGAGACAGTCACCATTTCCCCTCCTACTCCCGCAGAGACACCCATCTTGCCCCCAGTTCCACAGTTGGAGACGCCAGATGTGGACAACTCTGTGGAGACTGAGATGGAAATGGAAGCTGTCTTCTCGCCACTTCCCGATCCCCACTCGCCTCTCCCTTCGATACCAGAAAGCCAGGACCAGGAATCTAATCCTACCCGAAACAAACAAAACTCTGCAAAAGACCTATCCGTGGAAGAACTCATACAAGCAGCAACAGATGCTAGGACAAAAGCACAAAAATACAAGAATCACTGGCTCGGACATTTCCACAGACATTTCCACAACCAACCACACCACATAACGAGTCCTCAACACCAACGACACCAACTACTACCGCAACTATCCTATCGCTTTCACAACCTCCTCCTCAGAAGAAGAAGATCAAAAAGCACAAACGACGGTAAAAGACTCTCCTCTCCATTTCCTCCTCTACTCTAACACGCCCCGACATGGTTCAGAACTGAAACGTATACAGAAAAATATGACACAGTCAAAGTGGGTCGAAAGGAGCTTGCCCCCCCCCCCCCCCCCCTCCAAACCGTCGCTGCGCGCCGGCGCGCTCAAACCATTCCATTCCAAATAATGTTACGTATTCCATTACCAGATTCGCAACTCTGACTTCAGAGTGTCAACACCATCAGAGCAAATCACCATGGCAAGTTTGGATATCCCAATTAAGCTACAGAAAGCTTTGTCAGCTCTGGGCGTCTCTTGCCCTCTCAACTGGACTCTCCAGATGAGAGGCAAGAGCGTTCATTTGACTCTGGAGTTTGATGGAGAGGAAAGCACCACCACACCTTCTTCGGGGAGAGGTAGCACCTTTTGTGAGAGGAACCCCTCTCATACTGGTCTTCACCCGAAAAAGCTTGAACTGGCCCTGAAAAGAAGGAAAATAAGACCAAGAAGAAGAAGAGCCCATCAACCAGGCGTCGTGATGCCCGGCAGCTGGAAACGTTCCTGGAAAGGACGAAGGAAGAGAAGGCGGAAGAGAAGACCGAGGAGGCCACTTCCATTTCCCACCTACAACTCCTCTGAGGGGCAACCTGGAGGATGGCGATGTCAGCAGTGAGGCGGAGGCGAAAATGGAAACTGGATCTCCGAAGTCTCCTACTCCAATCTCTCCCCTCCCTCCCGATCAGGAGCTGGATCGCGAACAAGCCACTCTCCAGGACGAATTTCAAAAAGAACGCAGCAACGACCTAAACGCCATGGAAAACCTGCTAGGAGAACTCAGGAAGGCAGCGGCGACACTACGTTCCAACCTCGCCTTAGCAACTGCTCTACCTCAAAGCAGGACAACAACACCACAGCCTCCATCGACTCCTTCGCCTCTAGTGAAGAATTCGCCACCTCCACCTCCAAAGAAGAAACGGGGGAAACAAAGGAAATAGAAAGCAAGAGCAGCCACCAGGCCATTACGAGCGGTAGGAGTACGAGCAAAACAACACAGACATCTATCCACTTATGGGATGCACGTCGCATCCCCAAGTGCCGATACTTTTCGGCTAAAGAATGTTAATACACTAGAGAATGTCCTGGTAAGTGGTAACAATTCATGGTGTCGTGGCATATTAATGGCATGCCGCCCGCTTACCTTTATAGTAAAGTGGTCACTAATTTAAGAGGTATTCCGAGTCCGAGTCAAGTTTCTGGGCGTTAATCTTTTACTGGGTCTTAATCTCTTAAACTGAAAGATACAAATGTAATTTACAGATAGGCCTATATTGTGCTTATTTGAAACGAGAAAAGTTATAATTAAATTTTCTTTAAACTTTTTTTTCTGTGATTTACGGACAACTTGTTATTGCCGAGTCACTAAGAATATCGGTCGATATGTTCCACTGACAAAATGTACCAGTCGATATGCACCACACCGGCAGTCGATATGAGTTTCTATATCAACAAATGCCAGTGTTTACAGCTGTTCATGTTATAATTCATTGTTAATGCTTGTGTGATAAGTGGTATAAATTAATGGAATATAAATTCATGTTTCTCGGACGACGGCAGTTGATAGAATTAAGCGGAGTGAAACAATTTATTTTGAACTTGAGGCGGAGGTTCAGTGAGGACGGGGATTACTAAACTTGTGGAAATATAATTGATTGAGGTCATAACTCATATTCAGGATTCACTGAGGTGGTGAACAACACGTTAGTTTTAAATATTTCTGATTCTTTTGAATTCATTGTTTGCAGTTAAAATTGAAAACACACCCACTGAAGATGATATATTTGTTGGTAAGTTCCGGTGACGAAAAAAGTTAAACGAACACGGAGCCAGCGTTTGGTGTTGAGAAATTCCAATCGACGCTGATCAATGGAAGTGGAGCTTACATTTTCTTCGTTCTCTTGTCTCCAGGGAAAAACGTTCCGATAATACCCGTGTTTTGCCCCAAAATTCCAGTACTATGACTTTTAGAAGGTGTCAAATTAACCAATCACGGCTGATGTTACAAACGTGAGGCATAATAAACGTCGATATGTACCACATGAATTTTTTATATAGATGACTTTTGTGTTTTGTTTCATGTAATTCGTGATATTTTGTAATTATTTATTAAAATGCGCCACTTGGTGCGTTTTAATAAATAATTACAAAATAACAAGAATTACTTTACGCAATTTAAGTCAGTCGTCCTTCTTTTATTTTTGTCCTCTCTCTATCCCATGTGTAAGTTTTGTTTCATGTAATTCATTAAAACGCGCCAAGTGGTGCGTTTTAATAAATAATTACAAAATAACAAGAATTACTTTACGTAAATTAAGTCAGTCATCCTTCTTTTATTTTCATCCTCTCTCTATCCCATGTGCAAGTTTTATTTCATGTAATTCATGATATTTGGACATTTTTCATTAAAACGCACCAAGTGGAGCGTTTTAATAAATAATTACAAAATAATAAGAATTACTTTACGCAACCAGCGTTTCAATAAATAAATACGAAAAAACATGAATTACTGCAAATAAATTATATCTTCACCAAATGTTATTTCGCAATTAATGACTAAAAATCACTCGCGGTGAGTTTTAATAACTCGTTACACAATAAGAAGTATTTTTGTAGATAAATCATAGTCACTCATTTTTTCAATCATCCCTGAAAACAAATTGATAAATTAATACTTGTATGTAATTGACTGATTTCTTGTGTTACTTCATTTTTGACACTTGTTGTCAGGTCAATTAAAGTTTCTTCTTCAAGGTGGGAAAATAAAAGCGCCGGTGTCCCCCAAGGATCTATTCTCGGTCCTATTCTTTTCCTGATTTACATCAATGATATAGTTGATGATATCTTTTGCAATATTCGTCTATTTGCAGATGATACATCATTGTACCTCATTGTGGAAGATCCGGTGCGTGCGGGGGAACTTCTAGCTAGGGACATAAATAAAATTGAGAAGTGGGCCAAACAATGGCTTGTAGACTTCAACCCCGCAAAAACAGAGTCACTTATAATATCTCGAAAGCAATCAGAAATTTCGCACCCATCTCTAACAATGTCACAAACAACTATCAAAGAAGTTGAAAGTCACAAGCATCTCGGTTTATCTATAAACAACCACGGCACATGGGGGAAGCACATTTCAGAAATAACATCAAAGGCTTGGAAGCGAATATATCTTCTCAGGAAGCACAAGTTCAAATTGGATCGTAAGACCCTCGAGAAGATATATTTCGCTTTTATACGCCCGGTTCTCGAATATGCTGACACAGTTTGGGACAACTGCCTTCTGACTGAGGCAGCTGAACTAGAAACAATTCAGCTCGAGGCAGCGAGAATAGTCACGGGCGCAACGCGTAGCACTAGCAAAGCGTTGCTATATGCCGAAACTGGATGGGAAACGTTGCAGACTCGCCGAAATAAACATAAGCTGAAACAATATTTTAAAATGTACCACCATCTTGTGCCTGAATATCTTTCGAATCTAATACCTCGACAGTCTTCAGAATCCCACAATTATAATTTGCGCAACAATTCTGATCTCACCGTCCCTTTTTGTCGAACTAGCTCACATCAAAATTCCTTTATTCCAGCAACTACCAGACTCTGGAATTCTATTCCCACAACCATCCGTGAAAACAACTCATTGAGTCAATTTGTTTCATTTATTAACAGCGACAGAATTCTAGTACCGAGTTTTTTTTATCACCGCAAATCTCGTAAATCCCAGATATATCATTGCCGATTACGTTTGGGTTGCAGCAACCTAAATGAACACCTGTTTAACAATCATTTGACCAGTTCACCCCTATGTGGTTGTGGGGAACGTGAAACAGTCCAACATTTCCTTCTTGAGTGTCCCCTTTATCAGAACATAAGGAGCATTACCCTTGATACCTTGCCCTATACAACAGACATAGACAGTCTCTTATATGGGGGATTTCAGTGCAATATTGACACAAATCGGTCAATATTTGAATGCCTTCATAAATTTATCGAAGCAACCGGTAGATTTGGTCGATAGTGAACTGAACTCACCAACAGTTAGGTATGGGGACTTTCTAATACTCACCTTTCTATTATGGTGGAGGACGGATGTTTGCTGGGGCGCCCTCGGGATGGGGATTTCAACCGCCGATTCTTCAGCTGATATTTTTCCTGCCTTGTTATATTGTTTTGTATACATTAACTGAATAGCCGGATGGAGTCTACGTCCCGGGGCCGGCTTGGTTGTGGTCCGCTCGTCACATACTGTTAGTACCCTTTCTGTGACTTGTTTCCAGACGATTGTTCGATAGCTACACAGCATACGGCCTACCCCCTCATCCCGAACTACAGTACTTTCTTTCCCTTCTATTTCTATTGTCTTATGTACCCTTCTTACTCACTTTTGTTTCTTTCATCTTTTTAATGCAGAAAGGAATATATCACACATAGCGATATGTGTCAGTGGATTGAGTGTTTCGCCATGAATTGCTATTCTGTAAATTAGTGTCATATATTGTTTGGAAACAGCTTACATAAGCATTGAGCTTGCTGCTGGATCCATTTTCATGTTATATCCTATTCTTCATTAATGTTTTGATTCTGTATTGTATTCCTTAACTGAAATAAAATACTGTTCATTCAATTAAAGTTTCATTTTGTGATTAACGAGCTTAACAGTGCTATTTATTTTAAAAATGTCTCTTGTTGGATTAATAGCATCGACACCAAGTAAGATTGTTGGGTTTTTCTTTGTGGAAATAGGTTGGCGCCACAAACGATATTTCATGTTTGTTTGTATTCTTTTATTCCTCCAGATTACAGGAGAGTACAAGATTAAGGCAACAAACGAATAAAAAAGACACAACAGAATAGTGAATTGACAAGAACAAGAACAAAATATATTAAAGGTGACCGAATAAATATATAAATACGTAAATGAATAAATCAATCAATAAAACAAAAAACCAATAAATAAATCGATAAATAAATAAAGTGCGATGAAACTGTAAAGGTGGATCAATATTAACTCAAACATCAACTTCCGACTTTAATACGAGAGAGGCAGTCGGACAGCTAACTCAAAGGCTATATGCACATATAAACATACACACACACGCACAAACACACACACACACACACACACACACACACACACATATATATATATAATATTTTTAATATTAATTTTAATATTAATTTTTTTTTCTTATAACTACCAGCACAAGGATTTGTTTATAAACTTCTGATATATATATATATATATATATATATATATATATATATATATATATATATATATATATATATATATATATATAATATATAAAAATAAGAATGCTTACACACTAAAACTAAAGCGTTAAAACTGACACTTTCAAGGCGTTAAACCCATTCTAACTCTTAGGGTTTGATTTTAACACTCAAAGTGCAATGCTTTCAGTACTTGGACATTACAATCGTCAGACAACTGAAACTTGAATGGATGGCACTTCCCATTTGTCTAGCATTGGTGGTTCTTCCAGAATGGTCCATAATTTGATTTGCGCTTGGTGGGTACATAATTAAAAGGACACAACACAGATGACGCGGATCAGGCTCGAGAGTTCGAGCCTGATCCGCGTCATCTGCGTTGTTTCCTTTTAAGTGTCGCGACATTACACTTGTAAAGTGGATTTTTGTAACACCTGTCAAGTTCTGGGATATCTACTTTTGAACAAAGTGCTAGTTCAGCACTTAGTAAGTGTTAAATACAGCACTTCAAGTATAGTTTTTAACACTTGGTTTGTAGCGTGTAGAAAACCTACTGAAATACATAATGAAAGTGTCAATGACACTGTAGCTCAACTTGCCAAGACATGTACATGTATAGTATGTGACACAAACCCTCTCTAAAATGGGCACGTTTGCAGACTACACACTCATGTCCGCACAGTATTGAGAATTTACAGTTTGAATCATGGGGTGAGGACAATCAAATGATAACAGTTGATTAGCTATTGAGAAACGATTTCATTTTCTCACATCCCAACATCAAGATTCAACATTGAATTGTCTTGGCTTGTATCCATGTTAAATAAACTTGGACTATGAGATACCAAAATAAACCGATGTATTAATCTGGTTGCCCAGGTATTGTGTTGCGAAGTTGGCCCACGGGGGTTAATCAAGCTCGGAAAATGAGCTACAGCTCTTCCATGAAGTAAAGAAGTATAAACCTTTCTCATAACTTAAATGAGACTCAATTTGTTATCAGTTTCTCGTAAAGTTGGGATCATATGAAAATTATAACAAACTAACAGTCAGAGTACAGAAGTACTCTAGTCTGCACTCGGTGAAGACACCGATGAAAGATTGATTGATAGGGACATCGTATCCCAAGCAGAAATCTCCGAAACTGGTAATATTTGAGCTGTCATATCTGTCAGCAACCCCAGGTCATACCCCTGGAACACTCGTGGGCATCACATGATGCTGAGAATTACATAATCCACCACGCAATTCCCAGGTTAACAGAACCCCGGCGGAATGTGTTTGTGGAACTCCATAAGACTACATGCAGCCCGACCGACAGTCTGCATGGCAGTATAAGAGTCTAAAAATGGCGACTGCCACGTCAAGGGAGTCAGGGGACTTTCCCTAAATATTCCGCTGACTGGTAGTCACGTAATCAGGTCTTCCATCAGAAATCTGGTTTATGTAAAACACCTATTTCTGTGTGTTTAGTTAAGTTGTCTCTGGGCTCCCGATGAATACAAAACTACCTATAAGAAGAAAGATGGATGCCGCCACTGGTACTGAAAGGTGTGAACATTGATTGGACATTTGTTACATTGTATATTTATGCAAGGGATGACGACGGTTAGTCGCGTTTATTGTGAATAATTTTGATTTATAAATAACAGATAACTTGAAACTGGTCTTCGTTCTGCTGAACACGACAAGTTCGTGAGGTTACCAAAACTGAACCCAAATCTGGAGCCTGTGTTAGAATAACGTCTGGAAGGAACAACAAATTGCCACGGGCTGGTGGGACTTCACAGATCTGCCAGTAAACACATACAACCGGAGTCAGAACTTACGATCGCAGATCGATAGACTTTCACTTAATTCCGCAACAATTGCACCACTAAATATTTTTGACAGTATGCTACTTGAACAATTCGATCACGTGATGATAAAAATGCATTAATACTCCTATTTTCCAGTATTCGGGAGTTGAATGACTTCTATTTTATTTAGTGTATTTGACTGAGTATATCTTTTCATTCTTTGAAATTTTCCGTAGTTTGCACATGGAATTTATTGAATGATTTTTCTTACAGTAGTATTATTTTATTTCTTGAATTAGTGGTGAAAACGAGAGGGGAATTTAAAAGCCTGGACGTATTTCATAGATACTAGCTAGCACATCACCCCCACCCCCACCCACCCCACTTGGAATTTATTCCAAACAAGACGGATCCCAACAGGATGAATGTCAAAAACATTCATCCCAAGACGAATCTCAGGCCACTGGGATGAGTCAGGCTTGGATTAATTGATGCCAGGTGGCTTGGGTCGTGTGCTGTCAGACTCAATATTGAGCGGTTGTTTTATGAAACGCTTACATGTTCAGTTCCCTTTTTGTGCTTTTTACTGGCATCTCGCGAACGTTGCTATCATACTGTCGTTTATTCTATTCTTTATGGAGCGTTCTTCGCCCGGCCTTTCAATTTGGGATGGTCCTCATGCAAGAGGCACGAAATCTTCGACGTGAAAATGGGTGTACTTTACTTATCCTCAATTTTCAAGTCTTTCCATTTCCTTTCACGCTCTCCCACTCTCTCACTCTCCTAGTTTCGTCTTCTAGCGTTCGGATTTTCCCAACAGTAGACGGAGCCGTTCTGCTTCCTCATGTAAATAAAAATAGCGACCCACTGTCACATTTCTCTTTCATTTAATGAAGGAAGCTCCCCGCGGAAACCATGGGCAGTGACGCAGTGCCTGTTCACTGCAGTAAACTGGCTGTTTTACTGGTAAAATAGGACCCAGTCACCAATGCTTGGGAGGTGCAAACCCTCTCTAAAATGAGCAACATGGCTATTAACGCTCACCCCTGGTCTTGAGTTGATACTCATGTTGTGGTCATGATTAGCCATTGTGCAAACATATGTGACCTTAAACACCAGTAAATAAATAAATGTATGAAGCTGATCTAATTAATTGCCCCCCCCCCCCCACCCCCATCTCCCCAGGTTGAGTTTAAGGCCCAAGGTGATCCGGACAAGAATTTAGGTTTAGACTGACTCTGGTCTAACCACGATTGTAATCACTGGAGCTGAGGTTGTAAAGCGGCCCATCCACAGTCAATATAATTGTCAATATTATTGACTCAATATTATTGACAATATAATGTTTGCCCTCAACTGCACTATCATTTTGATCAATATTTCTTTCATTTCTGATTCGACAATCATAGGATTGATTGATCAATCTTTGATTGATTTTGCCATGTTGATGGCTCTGTGTTTTTGACAAGAATGAAATATTGATCAATACAATTGATGTGACAAAAATGCACATCAATATTATTGACAATACGTCAATAAATATTTGAGCTCTCTGATATTCTTCAATACATTGATCAAGTCTTCAATATCGCCCATTCATGATCAATAAGATTGTCAATATAAATTATTGACAATTATATTGACAATCATATTGAGTGTGGATGGCCCGCTTTACGCGAACTGGGACTACATATACTCTATGATTTGTTCACGATGTTACGGTAACTTGATTTAACAAATATTGACTGGACGTTAAGGTGATTCTAAAGTCATGGCTGCCAACATGGAAGCCAGAAACACAGAAAAATGTGAACATTTCATTGAACAATAACTTGGCAACGAAACAGCCTTGCCCTTGGATACCAGGGTTGGGGGGAATGGTCATGTCACATAGAACGTGATGGGACCCGCAAAATATGCATTTAACAAATTTACGAGTCATTTGGAGACATTAGAAAATGTGTACTGTCAAAAAGTCGGAAATGGCGTGGACAGGTTTTCAAAAAATATCGAAACGCCTCACCTTCCAATGAACAACCAACGTGAGCTATCAGTAATGTACTGCAGCAGTTGAGTCTTAATTTTTAATAAAACACATCGAAGATAGGACTAAGCACGTTGTCAACCTGGGTCGTTTCAGTCTCAAAAGTGTCCGCCATGTTTACGGTGAGAAATTCAAAACACTGAAGGTTGTGGGCAACATTGCGACAAAAGATCTCGCCATATGTCCCGTAAATTCTCATGACAATGCCACTGCTGAAATTCTGATTGTCGATATATCTCAAGGGAGGCAGACTAATAGAGGTAAATTGCATTGATTGTCTGTTCTATGTAAATATTCTTCCCTCACCAACTGAAGCAATTAATTTGTTTACATGGATCGACCTTGCCATTAGTTTGTATTCATGCGCCAAAATTACCAATAGAGAACAAAAATTTCAATTTTCTTTAATTAACAAAACGGTGACATATAGTGGAATTAGAAACCCATGTTGTATTCTTTCGTTGTTGAAATATTCGTAAACTGGTTGATTTTTCACTTCTTTTAATCGCAAATCGGGGGAACTATTCTTCGTCATGTAATATTGATGGTTAACTTTATTGGTCTGTCATTCGGACCCGTTTCGGTCTGGTTTCGGTGAGTTCCAGAAATAATGCTCCTAATTTTGCGATCTGGTGTGATTTACATTGCGAATCATTGTAAACGATGCATTTCATTAAATTTGTTTGCAATCCACAAAGATCATCGATAATTTCGAATAATCTGTGGGCTATTAGACTCATGCCTGCAAGTGTTTGTTGATCGAAGTTGTTGTCACCGGAAAGCCACATGCGTTGGTAAGGCGCTTGTTCAAAGTGCGAAAAATAATATTTTTTTCTTTCTATCCACCCCACTAGACCCCCTATCACAAATAAAATATGACAGAAGTGTGAACATGAAATTTTTCTCTAGAAAATTATTTTATTAGTCGTTGCATAGAAATTCTCCACGAAAGTGAAGTATGGCAACACACACAAGGCACAATCGAGCTTCAAATTTTTGGGAACGGGTCAACTCGCTACCGGGTCAAGTCGCCACGGGTCAACTCCCACCAAAAAAAAATAAAACAAGGTAAGTTTCTGACACAACATGAGTTTATTCATGATCCAAAACATGGCATTTAACACATTAAAAACACTTTTATACATTAACCACCTTATCGGATTTTTTCAATAACTGGACGAATATTTTATACATTGAGCACTGTAAGTATTGGTCAATCGATACGACTTATTGGCAGAATTCAATTCCATAACTTCCCTTCGAGCCTGCATGTAGTCCTGGTAGGTGATTCCAGTGTCACACTTTTTCAACTTTGAAAACTCCTTTTTTTAGTTTCCAACCAATAACTTGAGCTGTAATTGGCAGAATCAAATAAAATTTGTTGTGTAGGTTCAGCAACATAAAATGCAGGTCAAGTCAAATCAGGGTTTGATCCAACAATTTTTGCCAGAGTTAGGTCCCTTTTTCAATTTTGAAAATTTCCATTTTTTTGTGGTGGGGGGGGGGGGGGGGGAGGTGTGGCCACGCAGTCTTTTATTTTCTATTATTGGGATTTGACGATACACTTTCAACAGGGTCATTTCATGTCAAGACACTTTTACTTGTGGAAGAGGGCAGAACAGATATATCACTTGTATGGCTAATATTTCCAGGGGCGGTCAACTAGATTACTGATTAGTGCAGTGTGCCATATTTTTGAACTGTAAATAGTTCCCTGTGCAAAAATGGCTGGATCAGTGCATGCAGTGGTCCATCAAAAATTTAAATAAACATACAATTGGATTTATTTTTTAAAAAGTTATGACTCAACTGTTGTTCTCTAATGCACATAGAAAACATATTCTTCAATGTGAGATTCATATTTTAAGTTTTTGTGGCAGGAAGTTGACCGTGAGTTAGGGATTTTCAAAAGCATTTTTTTGGTGAGTAAATTCTTTTTTCAAAAATTTTTATCACATTTTTGTAATCTATTAGGTAGGAAGCAATCATTCATGTATTAAATAACCATTACTATTGAAAAGTAATGAAAAAAACATCATGTTTTCGACCTGTCCACTCAAACGACAATCTTCAGTTTAGAATCACCTTAACACAAATATAGGAGTATAGTACATGTACGTGAGCTTCCGTGCGCCATTGTGAATTGTACATGGCTTTTTCGAAGTGATCTCGACCAAATAAACATCGTCGTTTGATGTTGTATTTCATTTTGAATTTTAATGAATATCATTTTTGTTGAGTGTGAATAAATTTTCAATGAACGACCTTTTTATGGAAATGAGGCTCATGAGTTTCCAGGTGGGTGATCGCTTCACAAATTTTATGCCGAGTAGCCAATAGCTATACAAAGGCCACATATCAGAGTGCACAAATCATCATATTTGCTTTCAATTTTATACCTAAACTGTTTAATATTTCCACCGACAATGAACCGTCGTAGTTATCCGCACGAGATCTTTTGGACGTGCCGCTGTGTTATGAGTTGTTGGAGAGAGGTCTGTGAGCGTATTCCCACTTTCAATAGCCAGGGTCACACCGTGTCGGGCAGTTTTATGGGCGGGGGAAGCCGGAGAGGGAGGACCACCGAGTAGCGACAAGCAACTGTCAGTCTCTTCAGCTTACTAACTCTGCAGTGTTAACAGCGGATGAAGGCAGGTGTATTGACATGCATTGCTCACATGGGCAATGCGGATTAACTGGTAGAGCTGGAAGCCCATAATTGAGCTTCACCCTAAAGTGCAGGTACCGTAACGTAAAGGCTTCATATTCAGTGGATATGCTTCATATTATCTTAAGGCAACCGGAATAAAGTGCCTTATCCAATGACACAACGCGGGTCGTCCCTGACGGGGATCGAACTCGGAACCTCTAGAATATAAGTCCAACCGTCTTCGACTATTGCACTCAGTTAAAATTTGGGATCTTGTGTGGAGCCCAAATATGAACTGAAATACTTAATCTTGTCAAATCTGTATCCCCCATGGATGGTGTCTATCAAATATTAAAAGATTTTGATTCGTGGTTCTGGAGAAAATATTTTCATTTTTGCAAATATGCTGACTCAGGGTTTTTTTCAATCCCCCCGCCCCCAGCTCACAGTACACTACAACACAATCGATGACAATTTCTTGTCACCATTCGATTCTACTGATCCAAAGGATGCTCATACTAAATACGTGGTTCAGTCACGGCATTGGACTTCAAACCTAAAGGTACCCGGTTCGATCCCTGCCAGGAGTAACTGCGTTGTGTTCTTGGGCAAGGTACTTCATCCTGATTACCCATGTGTGGGCACGGTGGCATTGTGTATCAAGGCATTATTAGTATTATTAATTTATTAGGGCTTAACGATACATTAACAGCCAAGGTAATATCATGTCGGTGACGTTTTACGGGTGGAGGAAGTCGGAGTACCCGGAGAGCACCACCGAGCAACGACGAGTAGCTGCCAGCTCCCCAACATCGTAACACCGCACTGCAGCACAGGCAGGGTTAGATTGATTGAAGACATGTGCACCATCGACGTGAGTAGGTAGTAAAGGCCGATTCAAGCATCAACGTACATGTACGTGTACGTGTACACGTACATCGATGTACACCTCCAAAGGATTTAGTGTTAAAATCGTGTACAGGTACACGATTTTAACGTTTTTAGGGTGATGTTAGAATCGGCATTGCCGATTCAAACATCACTGGATTGTGTCCAAGAGTGAAAAAAACGCATGAAATTTTACGTATGTGTACATGTACCGTCTGATTTGAAATCGGTAAATGGATTTCCCCCATAGGATTCAGTGTTAAATTGCGAGCACGACATGACACTCATCACGATTTCCATGGGTTTACACGCGGCCGGCATCAGATTGTTGTCGACCGCGGTTGGCATTCCGATCGTGTTGACCGTAGAAGGAGTGGCTCTCGCCGCCGGATTGTTTAGCACGCTCGGAAACTTTTTGAGTAGGAAATTATATCTGAAGGCGAGGAAACACGACAAGATTCGTGTCTTGGCCGACTCCAAGATCGACACGATATCCGAAATGATCTCTATGGCGTTGAAAGACGGTAGGATATTGGACGGAGAATACTTCGCGATATTGAGCGAGAAAACGAAATACGATGCCATGAAAGAAGCCGTGAGAATCAAGACTCATAAGATCATCAAGGAAGAGATGAAGGATTCTCTCGTGGAAAAGGGGAGGAAAGAGGCCAGGGAGGAATTCAGTAAGATGATAGAACTCAAGAGCAGCGATTGAAAAAAAAAATATATATAATAAAAACAGAATTAATTAATTATTAAATTTATATATAAAATAAAAACGAAATTAATTTAAATAACTCTTAAAAATGTATTGCGTAAAGTGTAAGAAAGTTACCGAGACGAGTAATTCTCGAGAAGTACGAACTAAAAACGACAGACATATGCTTCGCGGAATTTGCGATGTGTGTGGTTTCTGTCAAGACTCGATTCGTCAAAAAAAAGAACGCGAGCAAAGGTAAAGGCATCGTGAATAAAATGATCAATAATCTACCTTTCGAAATGCATCTGCCTGGTCACAGTTTCACGGGACCCGGAACGAAATTGAACAAGAGACTCAACGCCGATCTGACTCCCAAATCTTGGAGCAAACCTGTGAATAGGGTGGACGCGGCCGCGTATGATCACGATCTGTGCTACGCCGGACATCCCGACACCAAGACTCGCAACGACGTCTGCGATAAAAACATGTTGGGGAAATTGAGAGGCATATCGAATCCGACCAGGAGAGAGAAGATAGAACGTTCGCTGGTCGGCAATCTGATCGGAGCGAAACGTCGATTCGGATGGGGTGTTAAAAAAAAAGTGCATCTGAAAAGAAGAAACGATTATTGACGAGCGAATTGGCTGAGGAGTTACACAAACCCATTGTGCGTAAATTTTGAAAGAGAAGGGTGTTCGTGAAGGTTTTGGATGATATTTGGTCTGCCGACTTGGTCGACATGAGATCATTTTCAAGGTGGAACGAGGGCGTCAAATATCTATTGACGGTCATCGACGTGTTTTCCAAATACGGTTGGATCAGAGCTTTGAAGAATAAATCGGGACCTCGCATCGCCGAGGCTCTGAAGAGCGTGTTCGACCCGTCTTCTCGAAAACCGAGTAAATTGTGGGTGGATAAGGGAAAGGAATTCTACAACAAGCATGTTCATCGATTGGTAGACCTCTACTCGATCGAAAATGAAGAGAAAGCCAGCATGGTGGAACGATGGAATCGAACGATGAAGGAAAAGATGCACAGATACTTCACGGCGAATTCGACCAAGAAATACATATACGCTCTGAACGGTCTGGTCAAAGATTACAACAACACGTGACACAGATCGATCAAGATGACTCCCGTGGAAGCTAGCGATCCTCGAAATGAAAAACGGGTCTACGCAAATCTATATCCTGAAAGATCTAAGATCAGGAAGAAGTCTAGAACGCCGAAATTTGCGATCGGTGATCGAGTGAGAATCTACGCTTATAAGAAGCACCTCGAAAAGGGTTATACTCCTCGATGGACCTTGGAAATCTTCGTGATAATCAAAATATTTCACACCGATCCAGTGACTTACGAAATCGAAGCTTTGGATGGAGAAGAGATCATCAGAAAGTTTTACGAACAACAATTACAGAAGACAAAGTTTTGATAAAGAAAACAAATTTCTTTTATTTACTTTCTTTAATATTTTCTTGTTTACACATATATATATATATATATATATATAAGAGAGAAAAATAATAATAAAAAATAATTAAAAACTATTTTTAGATAAAGAAAGCAAGTTAATTAATAAACAAAAAAAACTAAAAAATCCTTTAAAATGACAAATATACTAGATATAGCACAAAGCATAGTGAAAGATGAAAGTATTCAAGAATATGATGTTCACGAATATGAACCGGTAACCGGAACGAGTTTGAACAATGCAGGAGAGATAAGAATCAACGTCGAAACTCAAGATCTATTCATACATCCTAGCGAGACTTACATAGTGGTGCAGGGATGTCTCACCAAGGAAGATGGGAGCGACTACGCCGATGACGACACGGTTACTCTAGCCAATAATGGCATCATGCATCTATTCAGTAATATAAAATACATGCTATCCGGACAAGAGATAGAATCTGTGTTTCATCCCGGTCAGACCACCACGATGTTCGGACTCTTGACGTATCCTGATGATTTTTCGAAATCCAGAGGACTTAATCAGTTGTGGGTGAAAGCCCTGCTAGTGCCGTCGCCGCCTTGATATTCGACTACTAAAGGAACGTTTTTGTTCAGGATACGTTTGAAACACATCTTCGGATTTGCGGACAATTACAACAAGATCATGTACGGATTCAAACACAATCTGACGTTGATTCGAAAAGGAGACGACGACGCAATAGTGAGACTCACTGCGACCAATGCGGGTAATATAACTCTACACAAGATATCGTGGTTCGTTCCACACGTGGAGCCTTCGATTGTGGAAAAAGCGCATCTCTACAAGATCATAGAATCCAAGAGTAAATTACCCGTGGGATTTAGAATGAGACAGTGCGACACGGCTAGCATTCCACCCTCCAAGAATCACTTCGATTGGAGATTGATGGTGAAATCCGCTTCCGAGTGACCGTGTTTCATCGTGGTTGCATTTCAGACCGATAGAGACGGGTCCTAGGAAAAGAATGCATCGCTGTTCGATCGCTGCCATTTGAGAAACATGCAAGTGTTTCTGAACGCCACGAGATATCCAGCAATCGATTACAATGCATCGTTCGACAAGAACGATTTCTGCAGACTGTACAGCAACGCCGCTGATTTTAGAAAGAAGTATCACGGTCTAGACGAATTGATGAGCAACCCTAACATATCTCCCAGCGAATACAAGTCGATGTATCCCATGTTCATATTCAACGTCAGTAAACAAAGTGAACGACTCAAGAGTAGCGTCTTAGACATTCAGATCAAGATGCAATTCGATTGGAACGTGCCGAGAAAAACCGAAGCCTTCGCCCTGGTCCTGTTGGATAGAGAATTACAATTCGAATCAGATGGAAATAAGATGCCGATCATTCGATGAGAGACGAGTGTGAAAAAAAAAATATATATATATAAATAAAAATTAAAAAATTATTATAAAAATGAATGATAAAGAAAGAGAATACTTAAGAAGAAACAGACGTGTTTTGATTAAAAATATTTCGCAAGATTCATTAGCAATAATTCTAGACACTTTAGTCGAAACAGAACCTTTGATATGACTGATTATATGAGACGTGAAATCGAAAGTAAAATCTTGATAGAAGATAAGACCAGAAAACTTTTAGACACGTTGACGTATAGAGGACCGACTGCTTTTCGAGAATTTCTAAAAGCTCTTCGAAATGCTAAAATAGATGTCGATGCGTGTTTCGAGATAGGTGATCCAATTTCACGAGATGAAACATTATGAGAAATAACATATTAAAACAAAACCTCAAAAAAAAAATAAATAAATAAAGTAATGTGATCTAGAGAGATTGAACATCTTTCTAAGTCTCATTACTTTTTTTTTTTGTTGTTTTTAATAAATCACACATTATTTTTTTTTTTTAATTCATTATTTTCCACGCGTTCACTGTTTGTTCAAAGGAACTAATTTGATCAGTAGACTCACCACGGAAGTGGCGGCTTCGGGATTATTGGTTTTCATAACGAAATTAATCCTGTCTCCGGCGTTCACTTTGAGAGGCATGCCGAACGTGCTAAAATTCGCGTGTTGATTCTCAGTCTTTTCGACGCTGTATCCCTTATCGCTCTCTACTCCATTCACCATGAGATTGATGACCACTCTGTTATTCAAATCCGAGGAAGCCAGACTCATTCGAAGGATTTCACCTCCCAGCGGCATGGGATATCCCACCTGACCATGTTTCGATCCACTACCTCCATTTCCGAAAGGCCACTCAGCTTTTCCTTCATCTAAGGTGCCGGCCTCCTCGGCCCACACAGTGATCAATTGTGTAGCATATTTGACTTTCTCCACCACCGAAATCAGGGTGCAGGCATCCGTCATGTTCACAGGATCAGGTAGATTCGTGAGCGCATGTCCACCCATGTCTAGTTTACCTTCCATTATGTCACCCTTTCTCCAGACCGAGTTGTCGTCCATGTACTTTCTGCTGACCATGCTGGAATCGAATTCGGGATCGTGACTGAGTCCGAATAAATTCTTACCATTCATGTCGATACCACCCTCCATGGTTCTGCCAGATTGTTTGTTCAGGTAGAGATCGTCCACTTGCGATTCTAGGTATTCTTGTGATCCTATCACGGCAGAATCCACGTAGCCCTTGTTGACTGTGGTTGAGTCCTCATCCGTGTCGTCGACCTTCGACAGATTCAATATCTTGTTGAATCCCACATTCAGATCCGATTTCATTTCTCGTCTGTCAGACTTTCTCTGTTCCAGATCTACATAGTGTTTGGTCGCCCCGTCCTTGGGATTTGTGGGAGTGGCCACGTTCGTTATCTTGTTATAATTGGCGTTCAATTCCGAGTGCATCTACTTCTCAGGTGTTCGCTGAATCTCACGTGAGAGTCGTCCGCGTATTTCTTGGTCGTGGCATCGGTGGGATCTATAGGATTCGCGACATTCACCAAACGTTTGGATTTCAGATCGAGATCGTTGGTCATGGTTTTATCCACGTAATTATCTAGCATGATTCGTTCGAAATTGGCGTTCCCCCAGTCGACGTATTTTTCAGTCGCAGCATCTGCAAGATCTATCGGCTCGGGAAGATTGTAGAGCTTCTTATCATTCATGTTCAAAGGTTCTTCTCGAGGTTCGTATCTCCGAACGTAATGTTCGTCCAAGTTGGCAACGTCGTAACCATCGTCGACTTTAAACGCCTTCCTCTTCTTTCTTAGGTTGACTTTTTCGTCGTCACTTCTACCAAATTTATCGACTGGCATGTTGTTGTGGAATTTTTTTGTTTTTTAGAAAAAATATATTCAAAACGCAGTTTATTAAAAATGAACTATTTTATTTTTATTTTTCGATTTTATTCGATTAAAATTTTTAAAAATAATTTATTATCTTTATATATACTATAAAAAAAATCTCTCTCTAATGTAAATCATTGAGAATGTCTTGAAACCGATCTCCTTCAGACCATCTCTTGAGAACGTAGAGACACAGGTGACCACAAACACTTGATCTGGTGATTGCACTTGGTCCGTGTTGTAACAAACCATCGATTTGTTGAAATAGTTCTTTATTTCTTTTGGCGGCGAGATTCCGTAGCTGTTGAAATAATAATTTTTCTTCTTCCCGTTCTTGATCCACGCCACCCAGTGAGTGCCTTCACCCGATGAATCATCTAGATTTAAAATTCCATATTCCGATTGTCGAGATCTTCTCTTCGGCAAGGCATCTCTGGAAAACACGCCTCGAAAATCTTTGATTTTCAAATCTTTTGCCACATTCAACAGATCGATGTTGGATAGGGGTTCTTTAGGTAAGACGACACCTTCTATGGATATCTTTATTTTCTTATTCATAAATGCGTATATATTTTTTTTTTTTATTTATTTATTATAATTTACTAAAATGACGTTATTTTTTTTTTTTTCTTTTTCTTTTTAAACTAACTCTCTCGATATCTCTATCGATTTCTATAATTTCGAATCCATCTAATTCCTCTTGATTTTCTGGAATCCTATCATCCACAATCATATCTGGAATCTTATCATCCATAATCATATCTGGAAGCTTATCATCCACAATCATATCTGGAATCCAATCATCCACATTCATATCATCTCTAATTAGATCCACAGTGCAATGTCCGAGTGCTAAAGTGCTTATTTTATCGTCTAACATGAATCTCTTATCATCGTCGGCCATCAGCGAAATCTTGTTGACTATTTCGGTATACAAGTTGTGATTTTCACTTCGAAGCGATTTCATAGTCTTATACACCGGACCACTTCCTAACAGATGATCTTTATACTCTTTGAAAGAGATGTTTTTCTTCACCACGCATGCTTTAACCCCTTTGCACTTCTTGATCTCTTCATCTTCTAAACGATAAGCATACAGTTTGGGTCTCAAGCCCACAAATTCGACGATTTGTTTACCGCCACTCTCATCCTTAAATTTACCCAACACCTTCTTGTTGTCGTTCGATTGAATGTTGGATGGGTGATCGATGGGATAATTGCTCGAGTTGAACCATGCGGCCACGTCCGGAGATATATCTCGGTAGACGTCTTTCGTCTCTATCTCATAAACTCAACTGTCCGTGTCGGTGAACAGTAGTTTGGCTTTATTATCAAATTTTCGTTTGACGTAATCGTAGTGAAACTCGTACATCAATCGCTTGCTAATATCTAAGATGATCGGTCCGAGATAATACGGTTTGTTGAACTTCAGGTGCATCTTTTGCATGTGAACGGCCACTAGATTTTTGTCGAATATGGTTCGGTGTTTGTAATTGGGTTTCGCCACTAATTTTTTAACTTTTTTCTCAGACATGACGAGTCGAACGTCGGTTCTCTTCCTGATATTTTCCATCGATTTACCGTACACGCAGTTGTTCATGAGTTTGAAGAAATCTTTTTCATCCAAGGCTCTTCGTCGAATCGAATGATGCGATGTATGACGACTAATTTCATCCCGTAATCGACGTATTGTTTCAAATTCTGTCTGTAGACGACGTAGTTACGTTTATTAAATAAATTCGGAATGAGTTTTTCCTCGTCTCCTTCATTCGGTTCCATTCGTTCGGGAGCCAGCGGATAATCGTTGTGTGGAACGTGTAATTCTTCTGGATAGTTCAAATCGACTTCTAAAATGCAAGGATAGTCTCTCCATTTTTGCATCTCTTCTGGTTTCGTCACCCATTCGAAATTTCCAATCGGTAAAGGATGACTCATAGCCCAACCGTACAGATTATTAGTGTCCCAATACTGTATGTATTTAATCGACCATTTCGAATCGAAACCTTCTTTCATGTAGGGATTGCTAGCTTCAGAATATCTGTGAGAGATCATCGAGACGCCACCTCTCGCAGCCCTTTCGAACATGAGCAACATGTTCACGTCGGATAATAATTCCTATTGGACTTCGGTGGTCTTCAACAGAGCGTCCCACGCCAGACTGGGTGCGGTGAAATACCAAGCGGGATCAAGATCGTAATTTCGACAACAGACGTCTCGAAAATTTTCGAACACGTCTGCCAAGAGCAGAACGTCAGTCTTCAGATAGAGATCGTGATAATCTCTCATGGTTTTCATATCGAATGATTTCCACATGTTTTTAGCGTGTTCATAATTCTCGTCGGAAATGTCGGATTTGTATAATTTCGAATAAAAATCTTCTTTCGAAGGTAGTGCGGTGTCTTCGAATCTCTTTAGATCATTCATGTAATTGTAAGGATAGACTCCTTTCCTCAACATGATGTCTACTTGTTCTCTGAAATGTTCGCTCGTGATTTTAAATTTATCCTTGCTCATGTTATCGACTAATTTTTCCAGAGTGGTCGACATGAATTTAAAACTGTCGATGAAACGTATGCCTCTATGAATGGATTTCGTTTTTTCTTCCAATGTATTTCCATCGATTACTCTTTTCTTCTCCATGAGCTTCCATTTCGTGAAGGAAATGTATCTTTCTTTGCTGTTCGCGATGCAGTTTAATTCTTCGTGTGAGGTGCCGAGATTTTTCACGAACAGATGACTGTCGTAACCCGAGAGATTGTGAAACATCACCGGATAGAAAGCGGCATCTCGATATTTGAAATTACACTTGCTGTGAGCCGGACCACGATACAGACCCGTGTAATGATCGTGGTCTCTGACCTTCTTATTTTCCTTCGAATTCTCATCGAACGATTGTCTGCATATGTGACATTTGGTGGCTCTGTTATTTTCGTCCTGCTGCTCTCGCGTGATGATCATTTTTGCCGGAGTTTTAAATTTGTCGTATAACATTTGAATTTTCGATTCTAACTCTTCCACGAACCTTTGGGCCACGTCGTCGTCTTCATACTGTTTCGTGTAGGTGAAGGGACCCATGTCGTGTTGCGAGTCGAAAGCGCATTTCACGTAAATGCAATAGCCCGAAGGTATGTGTTTTTGATATCTTTTGACGTAACTTTGAAGAGCATTGGGTTGACAGGAACTCATTTTCATGGTGAAACATTCGAAATCGGTGTACACGACGAATGGTACTTTTAACCTTCTATTGTGATTTTCAAACTTCACGATGGTGTTAGGTTTAGGCATTTCGATGGCGACACCTTGATTTTCGTTGCAATATTCCTGATGTTTTGCTAACGATTTTTCGCTCTTAAACATGTTCATGCAGTTGCAACATAAACATATCTTATGTTCATGTTTATTATTTTGTCTTGACAGTAATCGGCTTGGATGTTTAACCCAACAATAATGACGATTGTCACCATTCGAAATCAATAATAAAATAATCGTCTTTTCTATTTCGAGATACGAAGTCTGTCTGAGAGGATAGATCATTTGTTTTTCATCATCATATCCCAAGACATTCACCGCTACGGTGGAATTTTGAACCTCGAAACGTTTGATGTGTTTTAACTCTGTTGGAAAAGTCACTCCGGTCCAATCGAGATTTTTAGAAGTCACCTCATAGGAAGAAACTCTTTCGATGTTCATTTTGACAGGGTATAAAGCGGAGGTGACTGCCCATTTAAAACACTGATAATCTTTATTTTTCACGTTGACCACGGCGTGTTTTTTAGCTAGGAAATACGGTAATTTCACGTAGGAAGACCATTTCAATGAATCATTTTTAGTTATGTGAATTTCGAGTTTCAACACCTCATCGAACGTCCAATTACTACCTTCATGTTGATAATTCGCGAGAGACGTCAACATCTTGTCTTTCATCTTTTCGAAAACGTCTGACAAATCTGAACCTCGAAATACGTGTTCAACGTTAGATCTGAAATATGCATTTTTCACGATGATCTCGCCGGACTTCACGTCGATTTTATTCATCACACAATGGAGTATCATCTTAATTTTTAGTCCCACGTTCATGTATTTGCGAAACAAATCCAATACTTTTTTCTTCACCCGTTCCATGAACACTTTCGGATCGATTTTCTTCAATGAGGGAACCACGTTGAAAGTTTTAAAAATGCCTTTGATCGCACTCTCCCGTTCTACGGACTTTGATTGAAATAGTTCCACGGCGAGTCATGCTAGATATTCTTTTCCTTTCCCTTCGTCTATTGCTAGTCGAATTTCGCTCGATATATCTCGTTTGCCTAGAATCTGAAGTGCATCACTCGTTTTCATTTTAGTTTTTCTTTTCTTTTCTTTGGAAACTTGAAGTTCTTCAACGGCTTTTCGTTTAGTAGTCTTCTTATTTTTCACAATCGAAACGTTTTGGGTTTTTTTTCGACATCGGCATTTCGATTCCTTTTACTATCTTTTTCTTCTTCTTCTCATTTTTCACAACCGATGCATTTTTTGACGTCGTTGCTATCGGCATTTCGTTTGCCTTTCCATCGTTTCGCAAATATTCCTGTATGACTTCAATTTTTTTTGATTTAGTTCTATGATTTCTGAAATGTGAAATTTTTAATAGTTTACAAATCTCGTTTAACTGAGGTACGGTTTTCTCATTTAAATTTTCCATTTTTTTTATCTGTTTGCTCCATTTGTAAGAATATTTTTTTTCGAATTTGTATTTAAATAATTTGTTTAAAAGTTTTGTTTTTTACTGTTTATATATATATAAAAAGATTTCTTTTTTAATTCAAATTTTTTTTTCTTTAATGTTTTTTTATTCAAAACAATTTACAATCGCTTTTATTTCTTGTTTGCAGAACGAACACGTTTTCTCGTCTCTAGAATAACATTCCTTACAATAACACAAATGTGCGCACGGTAGAAACAAAACGTTTCCAACATTTTTGCAAAGCAGACACGTGTTCGTGTTGCTCGACTCATTTTCGACACACGACAATAACTCGTCTGCTTGTGTCATGAATTTAATCAGATGTTCTAAAGTCAAAAATTGAGATAAGGTCTTGTTTGCGTTATTTAACATATTGTACAATTGTTCCTTAGTGTACCCTAATTGTAACATATCCATCAATAATTTTTGGTTTTTATTTCTATCCCACTCTTCGTCTTCGATTTTAATCAATCCCAACGTTATGATCTTGTTCAAATAATCACATTCGCCTTTTTAAATATTATTTATGTGTTCTAGTAAAGGTCTATCGTGAGGTTCCCAATTCATCAAATGTATATTACAACAAAAACATTTAACTCTGTCGCTTTTACCCACATAAATGAAACCCGCAGCGGCTAAATCTTCGGGTTTTTTAGCAAGATGCGAAGGCCAATTTTTAAATGTTTGAAGTCTTGCACGTTCTAAACTATAATTCGGATGTTCGGACTTGATCATTGTTTTTACCTCAAAATTGGGTTTGTAAGAATTTTTTTTTTTTCTTCGAATTTTGTATTAATGATAATTTGTTAAAAAGTTTTAAAAATTGTTTATAATATGTTTTAATTCCTTCAAAAAGAATTAATCAATTATATGTTCTTAACGTGAAAAAAAAAAATTGAATTAATACGAAAAAAAAAAAAAAGGATGTTAAATTTAACTTTTATTTATATATATAAAGGGAAACTTTTTTGACAAATTATTATTTAAATACAAAATTTAAAATATACATTATTTGCAAGAATTCATAAAAACCAAATAATCGATCATGACAACAACACCTAAAAGATGTGAATTGAAACAAGTTGAAATATATAAGCTAACAGATACTTATAGCTATACATTAGAACACGATCCCATCGAATTGAACGAGGTTAAGATGGTGGACTTAGAGCGCTGGGACAACGAATATATGATGTGTTTGAAATTGGATGAAGCCATGCTCGATTTGTTTTACGAGTACCAAAGCGATCCGCTGAATAATATCATCACCAAATACAGAAAACCCTCATACAAGAACGATTTGACGATGTTCTATGGAAAAAAAATATTTCCAATGATCTCACTCGAACTCGTGGATAAATCGGGTGGTGAGAGCGCGTTCACCGATGTAGAAAAACTCAAAAGAGTAAAGATAAACATTCAAGACATTTTGATAAATGGAAAAATGACGCAGGTCAACATGCTAATAACGGACTTGGAAATATAAACAATAGAGAGATTGATTTTACAGAAGAAGAAGGAAAACAAGAGGCCCCAGGGGGCCTGAGGGCGCTCACCTGACATGGTAGCCTAAATATCAACCCAGAGAATTGATTTCCACAAGTTGCATCTGCTCCTCCTTATAAAAGCTGAAACCAAATATCCAAATATTCTGACCAGTGGATCTAAAAAAAGATTTTTAAAGAATATTCCTCATATTGAACTAAGTCATAATTCGGGCTCCCACAGGGAGCCCATATATGAACCCAGGGACTTGGCTTTAACAAACCTGAAACTCACACCCCTAAGGATTCTGCACACCAATTATCAAAACATTCCGACTGCTGGATCTGAAGAAGATTTTTAAAGAAAATTCCTCATTTTGAACCAAGTTACAATTCGAGCTCCCACAATCAGCCCAAATATGGACCTAGGGACATGGCTTGAACAAACTTGAATCTCACCCCCCTAAGGATGCTGCATAAAAAATATCAAAAGCATTCATCTGCTGGATCTGAAGATTTTTAAAGAAAATTCCTCATTTTGAACTAAGATGTCATTCAGGCTCCCATAGTGAGCCCAAATATGAACCAAGGGACTTGGCTTGAACAAACTTGAATCTCAGCCCCCTAAGGTTGCTCCATGCCAAATATCAAAACATTCCAACTGCTGAATCTGAAGAAGAAGATTTTTAAAGAAAAATTCCTCATATTGACTACGTTATAATTTGGGCTCCCACAGGGAGCCCAAATATAGACCCATGGACTTGGCTTTAACACACTTGAATCCCCCCTCCCCCCCCCCCCCCCCAAGGATGCCACTCACCACATATCAAACCATTCCGACTGCTGGATCTGAAGAAGAAGATTTTTTAAGAAAATTCCTCATTTCGAACAAAGTTACAATTCAAGCTCCCACAGTGAGCCCAAATATGGACCTAGGGACATGGCTTGAACAAACTTGCATCTCACCCCCTAAGGATGCTGCATACCAAATATCACAAGATTCTGCCTGCTGGATCTTGAGAAGAAGATTTTCAAAGAAATTTGCCTGAAAATGCACTAAGTTCAAATTTGGGCTCCTATACTGAGCCCAAAATATAAACCCAGGGGGCCGATTTGAACAAACTTGAATCAGATCCACCCCACAATGTTGCATACTAAATATCACAAGATTCTGCCTGCTGGATCTGGAGAAGATTTTTGAAGAAATTTGCCTGAAATGCACTAAGTTTGAATTTGAGGCTTCTATAGTGAGCCCAAATATGAATCCAGGTGGCCGATTTGAACAAATTGGAATCAGATCCACCCCACAATGTTGCATACCAAATATCAAAAGATTCTGCCTGCAGGATCTGGAGAAGAAGATTTTTGAAGAAAATTACCTGAAATGCACTAAGTTCGAATTCGAGCTTCTATAGTGAGCCCAAATATGAATCTAGGGAGCCGATTTGAACAAAATAGAATCAGATCCACCCCACAATGTTGCATACCAAATATCAAACGATTCTGCCTGCTGGATCTGGAGAAGAAGATTTTTTAAGAAATTTGCCTGAAAAGCACTAAGTTCAAATTTGGGCTCCTATACTGAGCCCAAATATAAACCCAGGGCGCCAATTTGAACAAACTTGAATCAGATACACCCCCACAATGTTGCATACCCAATATCAAAAGATTCTGCCTGCTGGATCTTGAGAAGAAGATTTTCAAAGAAATTTGCCTGAAATGCACTAAGTTCAAATTTGGGCTCCTATACTGAGCCCAAATATAAACCCAAGGGGCCGATTTGAACAAACTTGAATCAGATCTATCCCACAATGTTGCATACCAAATATCAAAAGATTCTGCCCGCTGGATGTGGAGAAGAAGATTTTCAAAGAAATTTGCCTGAAATGCACTAAGTTCGAAATCGGGCTCCTATACTGATCCCAAATATGAACCTAGGGGGCCGATTTGAACAAACTTGAATCAGATCCACCCTACAATGTTGCATACCAAATATCAAAAGATTCTGCCTGCTGGATCTGGAGAAGAAGATTTTTTAATGTTTTTCCCATTGCCTACAGTGTTAAAAAGTGCTGACTCAGCACTTTTTCAAAGTCCCGAAACTGTACCCTATGATAAAACCGATGGCAATTTTTTCTTTCCCATTCTTTCTGTTGGTCCTAAGGAAGCTTCACACCAAATAAAAATTCTCGGTGCCATGCAGTTTTGGAGATATGGGCGTTTTAATTTTTTTCTATTTTTAGCTCCTGTGGTTCCCATGGGGCTACGGGGAAAAATCAGCACAAATTAGGTACTTATGACCCAATAAGCCCTCACATAAAATTTGGTTCAAATCAGCCTCTCGGTTTGGAAAATAGAAATTTTGGGCGGGGCAAAAAATTTTGCCCCTCCCATAATGACGCCAAGTATAGCCCCACAAACTTCTCTTGAACAAATCTGAGTCTACTCCTCAAAAGGAAGCTGCACACCAATTATCAAGTCTCTGCTACTGCTGGTTCATGAGAAGATTTTTTAAGATTTCAGCACACTTTTTGGGTGTGGCCCTACCCACGGGCGAGGCAACTTGATTTGAACAAAATCAAATTGCGATGTCATAACAAACTTTTATCTCAAATATCAATTAAATTGGTTCAGCGGTTTGAGAGGAGAAGACGCAAACACCATGTTCATGGACGATGGACGACGGATGGTGAGTGATCACTATAGCTCTGCTGACTGAAAGTCAGGTGAGCTAAAAAGTAATGAGATCTAAAGGTGATCTCATTACTTTTACAAAAAATTTTCACATTAAAGAAAATTAAAATTAAAAAACTTTTTTTTTTTTTATATATATATAAAGAGCCAAAAAAAACCAAAACTTTTTAAACAAATTATTAAAAATACAAAATTTAAAATATACATTATTTGCAAGAATTCATAAAACAAAAAAAACAAATAATCGATCATGACAGCAACACCTAAAAGATGCGAATAAGAAATTCGGTCATAAAATCTATAGATTACAACAACACGATCCCATTGAATTGAACGAGGTCGAGATGAAGGACTTAGAGCATAAATACGACAGATATAAGATGACTTCGAAATTGGATGAAGCCATGCTCGATTTGTTTTACGACTATCAAAGCGATCTGCAGAAAATCGTCATCGCTAAAGATAAAGAATTCGACAAGGACGATTTGACGTTGTTCTATGGAAGTTACATATATCCAAAAATCTCAATCGAACTCGTGGAGAAATCGGGTGGTGAGAGCGAGTTCACCGATGTAAAAAAATCTCAAAAGAGTAAAGATAAACATTCAACACATTTTCGAAAAAGGAGAATACACGAGTGTCAACATGCTAATAACAGGCTTGGAAATATAAACAATAGAGAGACTGATTTTTTAGCAAAGAAGAAGGAAAAAAAAAAGTAATGAGATCATCTTTAGATCTCATTTTTTTTTTTTTTTCCTTCTTCATTATTACCATATATTATAATTACGTTTCCTTTTTTCTTAAATTTCAGCGTTGATTCTTTTCTTTTTTTCTTTTTTTTTGTAATATGATACGTTTTTATAACAACACATTTGTTTATCCGAATCATAATTATGAACGAATGTTGTGTATCTCTTGGTAACACTCGCATCATTACCATTCTCTTCAGAAGGTAGTGGTGATGGTGGAAAGCGTCTCATTCTTTTCATTTCCAACCGTCTATCCCGCTGTTTATCTAACTCTTTAATCAGTTCTTTCCTTAGATATCCATCATTAGCATCTAACCATTTTTCCACATCTTTTTTTTCGCACTCTGTCTCGCGATATTCATCATTATCGTCTAATTGTTTCTCCACCTTTTTATCCATTTTATATATTATTTTATACTTTCTATGATTTATATTTTATATAATCATATAATTTTATATTATAATAACATATTCAAAATCCGTATATTCTTAAACGGCGAATTCTCACCGAGCAACAAACCCTTGCTGAGTCCCTCAATGTTCTGTCCACTCTTCAGATAGAGACCATTTCCACTCAAAGAGTTGCCACCTCTAACGGGTTCTAGATACAATCCTTTACCACTGTTGTCTATGTGGACGCGGCACACGGCTCCTCCCTTCTTCAAAAACAGTCCGCTGCCACCCATTAATTTCTCAACTGCCGAACTCGCGAGTCCCGTGAGAGCTCCCATGCCGAGAGTCTTTCCGAGAAAGGGTAGTGCCTTTGCGGTGAAGGGTAATGCTTTTGCAGCGATTCCTGCCAATAGCGGTAGGAAACCACCTTTCATTCTCAAATTGTATCTCAATTGAGCGGGACTCAATCTCACCGTCAACCCTCTTCCATCGCGAATCGCTTTCTCCATCCTTTTGATTTGACTTCTGGTCCAGGCAATCGAATCCTGACCACCTCTCGTCAGATCTTCGTGAGTGAATTTGAATCTCACCGCCTCGCCTCGAGTTGTTAAACCTCTCTTAAGTTTCTTCCTCTGTCCTGCGGATATGTTCACGTTTTTAATCACTTATTCTGTCATAATTCTTTTTTTAAAATATAATTTACTTCAATTGTTTTCTTGTTTAATAATAATTATTTATATTAAAATAATTTTGTAAAATTAATATTGCGTTTATTTTATTTTTGTTATCTATATATATACACAATATTTTTTTTTTTTTTTTTTGCTTTTATATTTCTCTTATGTGAAATCGTATCGTCAACCCTCTCTCCGCGAAGATCTAACAGTTCATCATTTTGATCCGTCAATGTGGTTTTGAGACTATACAACGTGTCTAAAATCACTGGTAGATAAATTAAATTTCTAGGTCGCTCCACGATCTTATAACCCGGCGAAACGTTTGGAAAGAAGGAATAGATCATCGGTTGAGCGCTACCATTCACGTAGCTTCCAGCAATCACATCCAAGTTCACCAGAATGCTATTGACTGCGAGAATGTCGACCGTATTTTCAGATGCCGCGTGGCCTCGATACATCTTTCGATCGAATCCCAACATCTTGCCTATAGAATCGTCCGTGTTGAAATCCACTCGAAAATTATCTTCCAAATCCAACATCGTCTGTAAGGTATTAGGATTGGGAGCGAGTCTGATCTTGTTGCTTCCCTTTCCATCTGTCTTCATTCGCGTCTGAATGTAATTGTTCAAATCGTCTATGTCGTAACTCCCTTTGGGAATTTGAATCTCCAACCAATCCACTCCGTCGGAATACTTGAACGAGTTATTCTTTTCGGTGATGTTGGGAAAGGAATAATAAGTCTCCAGATTCACCAACCCCATCTAGTATCTTTTCTCTCTATTCAATTCGATGGAAGGTTCGAATTTCATAGCGAATAGAGTCGAATCGCCACTCACCATGATTTGAATGGATTGTTTTGCAGTCGTATTCTCGGCTATCCGTTCTAACAATTCTCCATGTTTGAACATTATATTTAATTTTATTTTTTTTTATTTTTTCAAACCTAATTATTTGAAGATTTATTATTTTTCTAAATTTTTTATATTTTCACGCTCTATCTTATTATCATCAGAAACATAAAACTTGTCGAATCCGCACCGATATTTTCCGCGATTAAATTCGCTTGTCAAATCGATCACGACGAAATTGTAAAGTCCTCCATCCCAAACGATTGCCTGGACCAGAAGTCAAAGTGGAGTGGTTTACAGAAGACGTTAGAGCTGCTATACAACAGCGTCGCAGACTTGAGCGTCTATACAACAAAACGAAGCTTGAGATTCACCGGCAGATGTTCTGCCACCAAAGAAATACAACTAATAAGATCATCAAAAAAGCGAAGAGGGAGTACTACAATTCTCTGATAGAGGGGGTCATCAAATACTAGGGTGTTATTCTCGGTAACCAATAGTCTCCTTGGTAAAGAACAAAAAGTCATTCTCCCAGATCATCTAAATACCAATGAAATTCTGGAAAAACTCAGTGATTTTTTCATAACCAAAATTCAATTAATCCTGGATAGTATACCATCACGTGAACCACCAGAGTTTGATCAACTTGACATAAAAAGAGATTTTTCCAGTTTTCATACTGTCTTGGAAGAAGATATTCGAAAAATGATTTTGTCATCATCCAATAAATCCAATGATCTAGATGAAATTCCGACATTCCTTCTGAAAGAGACAATTGATCATCTTCTGCCAGCTATATCATCTATTATATCTGCATCCCTTCATGAGGGATTTGTTCCACGCCCAATGAAAAAAGCACTTGTTACTCCACTCATCAAGAAGCCATCTCTTGATCCTGACAACCTGAAGAATTATCGACCAGTATCGAACCTCTCCTTCCTGTCTAAATTGTTGGAAAAGGTTGTTGCTTCACAACTCAAAAAACATCTGCATGAAAATTATCTTTTAGAGCCTTTCCAGTCTGCATACAGAGCCAATCACAGTAGAGACAGCTTTACTGCGAGTCAACAATGACATTGTTAAATCAGTGTCTGAGGGTAAGGCTGTACTGCTTGTTCTCTTGGATTTGTCAGCAGCATTCGACACAGTCAACCATGATATTCTTTTGCAGACATTGACACAGAATGGCATATGTGGAACAGTCTTATCATGGTTTGCATCATATCTAGAAGGTCGCAGTCAACAAATATATATCAACAAGACCGGTTCAGAAAGCAAGATGTTAAAGTGTGGTGTTCCTCAGGGCTCAGTTCTTGGTCCACTTTTGTTTACTCTGTACACTTCTTCTCTGGGTCGTCTTCTTAAAAGGCATGGCATATCATATCATCTGTATGCTGATGATACCCAACTGTACATTACATTTAATTCATCTCTTCAAAGTGACTCAATCACTGCAGTCAGCAACATGGAAACTTGCATAAATCTGGTGCGGGAATGGATGATAGATTTTAAACTGAAAATGAATGACTCTAAAACAGAATTCTTAGTGATATCCGGGGTTCGCATGCCTACACCCACTGTTACATCGATTCAGGTTGGAAACAACATCACCATGAAAAGTGAATCGGCCAGGAATATTGGACAGATTATGGACTCAAATTTAAAGCTAGACATCCATATCAATAAAATATGTCAAAAATGTTACTGGCAGCTTCGGAATATTGGAAGACTGCGACCTTATCTTAACCAGTCAGCACTTGAAAAACTTGTGCATTCTTTCATCACCTCACAACTAGACTATTGTAATTCAGTGTTAGTGGGGCTGCCGCAGTATTTGATTCAGAAGCTTCAAAAAGTTCAGAATATTGCTGTTAGGATAATTACTGGTACCAAATGCTCTGAACACATAACACTTGTTTTAAGACAATTACATTGGCTTCCAGTTAAACAGAGAATTAATTTCAAAATATTGATCTTAGTATTCAAATGTATCCACAAACTGGCTCCAGTTTACCTGCAAGAGCTCATCACTGTATACACTCCATCACGCAGTCTGAGATCTAAAGATCAAATTCAACTAGTCATATCTTTTAGCAGATCTAATCTGGCTAATGATCGTGTGTTCTCCATCGTGGGTCCAAGATTGTGGAATGTGTTGCCTATTAGTGTCAGAAATTCAGAAACTATCAACAACTTCAAAATAAATCTTAAAACTTTCCTATTTACTGAAGCATTCTCCTGAACCTCCCTAGAGGAAACTGAAACATGTGACTCTTTATTTTCAGAAAAGTGTATTTTATCTCTGTGAAGCGTTTTAGGGCACTCTTCATGGTTTTACGCTTTTATAAAATCAATTATTATTATTATTATTATTATTATTATTATTATTATTATTATTATTATTATTATTATTATTATTATTAAACCCTCTTGCAGAATCTCCTGAATTCCGCCACGCTCATGTCGTTTGCGACGTGATCGCTGTAGATGTGATTGAGATTCTTGAGATCTTGGCGAAAGAGACATAGAAAATTAGCGTTCTCCCTTATCGTCTGTCTGGGCAATCGAAAATAATTCTGCGACAGGTAGAAACAGTCCACGTTGCTGTGTCGACCCCTAACGTAATACGATTCGCATCGGTTCTGTCTCTCCAAAAGCAGATCGTCGAAAATCATGAGATTCTTATCTTCCGATTTCAATTCTCTAGGATCCGGAACGTCGCTAGCGTTCTCATAAAATCGACACTCGACGTTCGAAGATGCATTTCTCTTCATCAGTTCCATCGCCGCACCGTCCAAAATGGTTGAAAGTGGAGCTTCACTCTTGTCGAATTCCTCCCTACTGTCAAAGATTCTGGCTATGACGTCCTTGGGCAATCTACGATCCATGCACTCTCGAAGCAATCTGTATTCGGGTTGAAACAAGCTCTTGCCAAACACGAACAATCTGTCGTAATCCAACCAGTCGGGTCGGGACAACAGATTCATCAACAGATTGGTCTTTCCACAATTCGATTTTCCCACTATCAAGCCTCTTTTGCTTTTGGGAAAGAACTCGTTATTCGACCTCTTAGTCGGGGCGTCGTTCCAAGACATATCTTTAATGTTCATCTTTGTTTTATTTTTATTTTTTTTGTTGTTATTTTAGATTCTTTCAAACACAAATTTTTTATGTTTTCAAACTCAGTTGTTTTAATATTATTATTTATTTATATCACACCGTCGCGAATTCTCTTCAATCCTGATCCACTCGTCATTTTGGCTAAATCTTGTATGGGTACCACAGCATCCTTAAAATCTTTCCAACTTTTCGGCGTTCGCTCTAACGCAGCTCGCTTCGCCGGTGGACTGATCAACTTGTCGATCAATGCGTCGGCTGCCCTCTTGCCAGCCACAGAAGCTATCCTACCACTGGCTTCGGAAGCGGCTTTCTTACCAGCATCCAAAGCCGTCTTCTTACCGACCTCAAACGCAGTCAATGCGAGTTTTCTACCCGCATCGCTCGTGAACGCTCGCATTATAGAATCGACGATGCCAGAACCGCCTTGAACGTAAGTTCTGACGTATCCCCTGTTCTTTATCACCAACATATTTTATTTTTATAATATATTTTATTTTGTTTTTCACTGGTAAATCGTTTTGTTGTTTAAATACTTTTATTATTCTAGTGTAAAAATTTACTGTTTTATTTTTGTTTGTTTGTTTGTTTCTCTCTACTTATTATATACACATCAATCCTTCAATTCGTTCATCAGCCTTTTATAATGGTTTTTATTCAAAACCTTCTGTCTTAACAATTCGTCAGATATAGTAACTATCTGATTATCTAATCCTGTGTTACCAGCCCGTCTGCTCGCCATCAACAAACTCAATCTCTGAGACAGAGCGTCAGAATCGCTCGGAAGAAAAGTGGTTTTCACCCCTTTGCCAGTCACCGATTCGACGAACTTCTTATTCATATCCCATATAGGTTTCACCACTTTCGTCCACTTGTAACCTCTGTTGGCTTTGGGTCTCGTCTCTCTGGCATCGTTATTTCTCTTCATGGCGTGGGTCTGAACCAGAATGTCGCCGTAATTGTCGAAATCCTGTTCTGTGTAATCACTAGGCTTGTCGTAAAGGAGCAATCTGCGCAGTCCACCAGTCAATTCGTATCTGTTCGAACCCACGATCAATTCATCATCACCTATTTCTACTTCTGTGTCTCCAATAAAAGTATTACCGTCCGAATCCTTATAAAATCCATACAACAGATCTCTCTTACCGCCATCCTCGGACGATGCGACGCTATCAGTGGTGATAGTCGAAGCTGTATCGTCGCTCAAGTCTGTTTGAATTCCCGTGGGAACGTAATCCGGTGTAGATTGAACGGAATGCCGATTTCCAAAACTACCGGGCAACGAACCCATTCTCACAGAACTCTCTTTTATGGGTCTCAATTCTTCGACTATCTCCTTCTTGCTTCGCTCTTGACCCTCCGTCACGGGTTTAAATATTTTTTGTGGCTTCGCGTTTGAGTTCCATCTCACCAAGACGTCTGCTTCTGTCAGCTGACTGAATGCCCTTCTTAGCACGTTCATACTCGTCTAAAATTCGATCTCGGCGTCTAGAATCCATCTATAAAAACATTTTTTCGTTTTTAATTGTTAATGTTCCTTTAAGTATGCTAATGCGAGTTATTTTATTATTTTCAAAATTAAATGTATAATTATATTTTTATGTTTTTAAGTTAATAAAAATCTTTCTGTCTTTAATATAATGACTAAAAATTCACATCCAAACTCAGTATTAATTGAATTGGGAAAGTTTAATAAACGTTTTAAGTACATGACAAACCGGTTTCTGATTTAACGCATTTGAGAGTAATTTACGTTTGTTAAAAGGAATTCCATTCACATATCAAAAAACCATTCACTCAGTGTCGAATTAAGAGAGAACCTTAAAGACAGTTAAAAACATTCTAGCACATAAAAGAAACTGTTTTTTCTATTTTAACGTTAAAGGGATTCATTCATTCATTCATTCATTCATTCATTCATTCATTCATTCATTCATTCAAATCTCTGATCGTTATCACGAATATATTAAAAATTTACCACTCAAAACCTAATTGAGTGGAAAATGCGTTTTATTATACATTATTAAAACGATCCATTAAAACGAAAAACCTTCATTCACGCCACAACAAAAAACATGAGCAACATTTTCATTCAAACATTCCATTACTCCAATTGTCTCTAAACTCAATTTCTCTTCGTTACATCGAAACAAAACACGAATGTCTATTTTTACAGATCATATTTTATAGTCAACTCTTTTTGAACGGATGCCTTTCATTCACGCAACTCTTTTTTAAAACTGACGCTCATATTTATAGTCTACTCTTTTGAACGAAAACCTCATTCAGTCACAACAATAACATGTGTTAGTTTTACTTCAGGAAACGTGACAGTGGGTGTGCCGGTTCAAAAATCACCCCTTTTCCGTGTACCGTACACGATTCCATTTCCGACGTAAAATCCGCAAATGGATTTCCGTGTACGCCTCCATAGGGATTCAGAGTTAAAATCGTGTACAGACGCGCATGATTTAGAATCAGCAAAATGATGATTTAGAAACGACAACACGTTTTTTGCTCGCAATTTAACACTGAATCCTATGGGGGAAACCCATTTTCCAATTTCAAATCAGACGGTACATGTACACATACGTAAAATTTCATGCGTTTTTTCACTCTTGGATACAATCCAGTGATGTTTGAATCGGCAATGCCGATTCTAACATCACCCTAAAAACGTTAAAATCGTGTACCTGTACACGATTTTAACACTAAATCCTATGGAGGTGTACATCGATGTACGTGTACACGTACACGTACATGTACGTTGATGCTTGAATCGGCCTTTACTACCTACTGACGTGCAGTACGCCTTAGTACACGGCGTCATCGTGCCCACATGTGGACAATCGGGGTGAAGTGCTTTGCCCAAGGACACAACGTGGGAGTCAGAATCGATCGCTCAGACGGTCACCCATCCAACTACTCAACTTCGGTGATCTGACGAGAACCGGTTACCACAACGCCATCGCGCCCCCGTACTAAGGCATGCTGCATATTAATGGCGCACTTGTCTTCAACCAATGCTAACCCTGCTTGTGTGAAGTTAGTACGTTTGGGAGTCTGGTAGTTGCTTGCCGATGCTCGGTGGTTCTCTCTGGGTATTCCAGGTTCCTCCACTCGTAAAACTGTCCGACGTGAGGTGACTGATTGTCAAAAGTATCATTAAACCCCAATAAATAAATAAATAAATAAATAAATAAATAAATAAATAAATAAATAAATAAATAACACTGCTCTGTTCCATGCGGTTTGGGCAATGTGGTCGTTTGAAAATATATCTTACAACTCAATAATACCTCATAACAAATTTGGTTCAAATCGGCTCATCAGTAGTTCAGATAAAAAATGATATGGATTTAAAATTCTCTTCTTAAGAGAATTTTAAATCGATATCTTCAAGATTCAAGTGCAGAAGTTGTGAAAAAGGAACAATGTTCAAGTGGGGGCGGTGGTGATTCCCGCCTCCCCCACCTGACACGGAAAAAAAATTTCTTTCGGCTGTTACCACTGTTTTGAAGACATCATCTATAAAGTTGATTGTTCTCCTCAGAAATTCAATATTTGAAGAAGTTTGGGTTTTTATGGATGTGTACCAAGCTCCACCCCCGCCCCCCACTCCAGCCCCAATGATGAATTTCAAATGTGCTCTATCTTTTTTTAAGTGGTTGCTTGCTGGAAGCCCATATTTTGGGCTTTGTTCTGAAGTGCTGTTACTGCACTTAAAGGCTTCATTTTCTGTGGATGCACTTATTTGAAGTGATACAGTAGAACTCACTTAATTGGATATCTCGTAACTGAATAACCCTGTTAATTGAATACAATTTCCCAACACAAAACCATTTACCATACCTCCAGTACAAATTTGATCTGTTAATTGAATATAAGATATAGAGTAAACACCTGTTAATTGAAAAAAAAATCTTGCAATCTGTGAAAATATTACTTTGACTCTCCCGTTTTCCTTTATTTATAGACCTATTTGGCCTCAGTACATCCAATACAGGCATTTAATCTATTATATGGGGAGGGGGGGGGGGGGCGGTGGCATCGCGGTTCTCGTCAAATCACCGAAGTTAAGCAAGGTCGAAAGCGGTTAGTAGGTGGATGGGTGACCATTTCAGCGACTGATTCGTGCTCCCGCGTTGTGTCCTTGGGCAAGGCACTTAACCCCGATTTCCTACATGGGGGCACGATGGCGGTGTGTACTAAGACGTACTGTACATCGATGGAGCACATGTCTTCAACCAATCTAACCCTGTCTGTGCCGCGGTGCAGAGTTCCGAGTTGCGATGTTGGAGAGCTGACAGCTGCTCGTCGTTGCTCAGTGGTTCTTTCCGGGTATTCCGGCTTCCTCCACCCGTAAAACTGTCACTGACATGATGCGACCCTGAGCGTTAATGTGTCGTTAAACCTAATAAATAAATAAATCTATTATATCTTGTTTGACAGAGCTCCTGAAGCTCTGTCAAACAAGATATAATATAATAAATACTAAGTTCATCTCTAGAATACATGAAAGGGACACAATCTCTGTTAATTGAATCCTCCTTTTAAAGGAATAATTTTCATTAGCAAATATTAGTTATTCAGTTAACAGGGTTCCACTGTACAATTAAGTCTACATGGGGTATCCTTGTTACAGTTTATGGGAGAGTGCCTCATGGGACTCTCTTGTTACAATTTATGGGGGAGTGTCTCATGGAACTCTCCCATACATTGTAACAAAGTGAATCCATGGAATCAAATTTTGATGACCAAAGAAAATTTAGCACTCTACCAGTTAAATATAACACAAAGGTACCAAAGCAAATTCTTTAAAAACTTTTGTGATTAATTGGATAAGAAAAGAATTCTGGTGAGCAGGAAGATAACCAGAGGGTTGGTGGAAAGATAGATTAGTCAATATCCTCCCCATGGTGGATGTATACAGGCTTGGGGGAGATATCATAGTACATTGGGTTTACCCCAAGGACATGGTCCAGTTAGTTCAGGTTAAATGGGTTAACAAATATGACAGAAAACGTAATATTTTTTTTTCTCAACAGATCAGGTACAAGGGAGAGAGAGCTTTTATTCAATTTGATCATTTTAATAATACAAATCTTGATACAAAAATATAGTTTCCATGTCTATGTCAGGGCTAAATAATACATTATAATAACTAGTTATATATAACAACTTATTATATATATATATATATATATATATAGATGAAAGACTCTGACGCCGATGGGGATCGAACCACTGCCTTGATGAGAGTACACTTCTGCGGCACCAATCGCCTAGCGAAACTGGACCAGCGCGATAGACCACTCGACTACCGACAAGCCCCCAAAAAGGCATGCTAGCAGATCGAGCGTCCATGGAATTGGCACAGTCCACACGAAATTACTCGGTATCCCCCAGAATTAGTTGTTTACAATGAATTATACCATGCAATGCAGATTAAATCAGTGAGAATCAATCTCTTTTCCAAATTTCCTGCTTACGGTACAGTATACAGAATTCGGCACTTCTGTTATATATATATATATATATATATATATATATATATATATATATATATATATATATATATATATATATATATATATATATATATATATACAGATGTGTATAATAATTGATGTCCGGATATACAGAGTACCGAAGCACATTCCCTCTCCCATGAGCAGGACGAAATACCCAACCCACGGGCTACGATTGAGTAGGCCAAAATGGTTGATACCACAAGTGGGACAAAAAACCACTTCGGCACTCTGCATCCTAATTATATTATTTCAATCGTATGTGAACATTTTTTGAAAGTTAAGAATCCGTGAAAACACAGACTCTCGCTTAAAGAACTGAATGTCAGTGTCGTTTTCTGAAGATGTAGTCTGGACAAACAAGAGAAACATATTTGTATAATGAGCTATGGCAAAAGTGTATGAAAAGCAACACATCGGAAGGAATTTCGGAGATTAGAGATTCTAACTCTCTGTCAACTTTTCCAAGGAGTGTCAGGGCTGAGTTTATTTGGTTTAAGGACTCGACATATAAATACACATGGACACTGAATTTATCACAAAGTGAGTTCCAAAACGTGTTACGTGCCTCATTTAACATCCTGCATCCAGAAAGTACATGCTGCAACGTGTCTTCGTAGTTTTCGGAACACAATCTGCAGTTATACATTCTATTCACACTAGTAGGAGTGATCAACTTTATAATAATTTTGATAAGGGGTGTGCGCCTGGAAAAATTTTGACACACCTACCAGAGAACACATTTGCCAGTATCTTCATGAAAACTATAAAATTGTTCCAACTCAAAGGTTTCAGAATTTTTCATCTGCCTGTCGTTTTGGACGGAGGATTGAATAGAAAAGTTCACTATTTGCTTCCAATCACACTTCGAAGGAAAGACTGTTTCACGACAGAGAGTAATAAAATAATTTTCTAGGTCATATTTATCCAAACTTGTGTAAATATCTGCCGAGAACCCTCTTACTAAGTTACTACCATCATTGAAGATGAGATAGAGTGATCTATATAGAAATAGTTTCTTACATGTTTTTGTGCAACTCACATCACAAATATTTCTCAGAAACCTCAATTTCTGTTGATCTATTAAATTTAATAATGGCATAGCCCCTAAAAGGCTGAGAACTGTGTCTGTTTTAGCATTTATGAGTAAACTTTGGAGAGTTTTGATGCAGAACCGATGTGTTTTCTCAAGTTTACTAATTTCTTCAGCAGACATATTGTTCCAAATTTCTGAGCCAAAAAGAGCCCTAGGAATAACTAAGGTCATGTACATTGTATAACCAGTTAGAGGTGTAAGACCATTGGGATGAATGCCACTGTTAAGTAACTTTAAGAACGTCCCTCGTAATTTTTCAATACTTTTTGTCAACTCTCGCTGTTTTTTGTCTATTTTTCAACATTTGTATACCAAGGTGTACAACAGATTCACTTTCAGCGATTACTTCATTGCACAAAAGCCATTTACGACAAGGAACGCTTTTGGGTTTGACCGTTTCATTAAAGACAACAACAGAACATTTTGATGGGTTGTATTGGTATCTCCATTTTAAGCTGTATTGCGTACATATATCCAAAAGCACACCCAGTGAAAATTTGGAGGCGGCTAACAGAGTCATGTCATCCGCATGAGTTGGATAGGCACAGTTTATGTGGTTTATGTGGTTTATGTATGAACCGTGACACGAGTCTACAAGTTCATTTAGAAGATCGTCTATGAACAAGGTATACAACGATGGAGAGAGAATTCCACCTTGCCTTGTGCCTTGTTTAATTTGGAATGGCTGTGAATAGAGACCCCTAAACATGACCACAGTCGTCATATCTGTGAATAAATTATCAAATAAATGAAACAATGTACAGTTAACCCCTCTCTCATTGAGTTTGTAAAGAATACCATCGTGCCAAACGGTGTCAAATGCTTTTTTGCCATCCAGAAAACAGGAAAAACGTTTACCATGTTTCTATTTTGTTTGTTCAATGCTTTCATTCACAACATAAGACGTCATAAGGGAGTTCATTTTAAGCTTCAGGATCAAACGATTGAGCACATTTTTCTTCTCGAAGATTTTTACAAGTTTCTGTTACATGACATCGAAATCTTTCATCGAATTTGTCACTTTCTAGGGGAGTGTAAATTGACTGGAAATAGGATGCCCAGTGGTTTGCAATTTCTTGCGGGTCTTCAAGAACTGACTTCCCAAATTTCATCACGCTTGTCCCTAAAGTGTGACCTCGTTTTCGTTTCCGATTCACGAGTTTCCAAAATAGCATTTGGTCCACATCACAAGCACAATCTATTTCATTCAGTTTTTCCTTCAAGAAATTCTCACTGTAAAATCTATATTTTTTGCGAAATAACACTTTGCTTCTTTTGAAATTAACGTAACTTTCATGACATAACCCTCTGGGCCTACCCTCTTGCACCCACATGTGGCGGAGAACTTTCATTTGTTTGTGATGAAGTTTGAGTTCTTCATTCCAAAACGGTTTTCTGAATGGTTTATATTCTTTTTGTGGAAAAACATTTTCTGTAACTGAACGAATTATTTCAGTAAGAAGATTGTATGATCTATCAATATCAACATTCGTTATCGTCTCATTTTCATAATAACGTGACTTTGTTAGAAAGTCGTCAATATCAGAAATATTCGTCTCTTGGATTACACTGTGTGTCTTTAGGATTTTCCACTTGAGTTTTTTTTATTTTAAATTAACCTGCATAATGCTTATTATCACAGAGAGGAACATCTAAATGTACAATTACCGGGTAATGATTTGAAATATTTAACGGGGTATCGCCTAATATTTGCGCCTGTTTTATCATATCAAGGCTTCGTTTTGGAATTAGCACGTGATCGATAAGGCTGCTGTGTTTTCCGTCATAAGTGCAAAACGATTTCAGTGAGCCCCTACAAATCTCGCCGGTGACAAGAGACACTCAGAAGATCGCATGATTCTAGTGATAAACATGCATTAAAGTCACCCATGACAATTACAGTCCCATGTATGGAGTAACTATTATATAGGTCTTTCAGCTTATCGACATATTCGTTGTAAAATTCAGTTGTATGATTTTTACAAGGAAGGTAAACTTGAAAAATATATAAGAACTCGAACTGAGTGAGTTGAAATTGTATGCCTATGATTCTATCATCGTCTATAGGAATCGTGGATACGCGGTTGGAGTATTGTTTGTGCCAGAGAATTGATACGCCTCCCTGGCCTCTACGGTTGAAGAGGGGCATTTTACACGCGTAATCAGTAACCGTGTATGAAATATAATTTGTGTCAAGAGAATCTATAAACTCTTTGTTTTTCTCACTCAGCCAGTGTTCACTGATACCTATAAGGTTTATTTCGTGAGATGACGAGATTAGACAGATACGCTGCGCTGGACATGACGCCAGTGCAGTTCCAGCATGCTATATTCAACTACATGATAAGACACACAACAACAATGTACATGCCATGAACGAATTGGCGTTAACCACAAAAGTGACATTCCATTGAGGTACAATATCCCAGAGTGTGTACCCCGGGATCAAGCACTTTATAAAGTCATCCTTACCATACCCAAGCTGCATAATAATTCGTAAATTGTACACCTGTATAATTACCATTGACATATTTCAGAATCCGTGTTTACCGTCGACAATTATAGCCTGTTATTTAGCCATCCGACTGACCCCAGAAACTTCTGAAAAATTAACATATGTTAATATATGTAATTATGGCATTTGACTGAAGCAGTAAACTAGTATACCTAATGTATCAAAGTAGGGTATCAGGTAGATTCGGTGGCATTCCATCCCAACAGCATGCTAGGGCTGCACGGTTGAAGCATCACCGCACCCTCCCATAACGGCAAAATAGAGTTGCCAGAATGCTGCAGACGACATTTGCAGTTTCATTCAATTCCACAGTGTTCAAATAATCAAGATCACATCTGGATTTACTGACAAGAGATAGAGTTCACCGCGGTGGAACGTTATTTATTACCACTTTAGCGGGCGTTCTCTAGAACATTCACAATTACATTACATTACATTTAATAGGGCATTACAAGAACGTACCGCTCTACTTCAAAAGTCACGTGACGTGTCGGGCCGTTAATGGATTAAAAATCTCATTAACAGCCCGACACGTCACTTGACTTTTGTTCCTCGCTGTCGTACACTCGGGGAAATGGAAACCTGTTTCCGGAAATGGTTTCAACTAGTATACAGTGAGATTTTATTTAAATTATTACATGTGTAAAATCTCCAGCAAAGATAGCACCATAAGAACAATATAGTAAGTAAGTCTGTATACATTTTAAGCCTTTATTTCTGACTTAAAAGTGGAAAATATCGGGTCTGTTTTAAGGAGCTATGCATCTCAATCTTTATTTTGATGTACATTTTGTGTATATGTAATTTGAGTTGAAGGAATATGAGAGGTGAGAATTTTCAAAATAAACAAAATTCCATTACTTATATAGCCCCTTAAGTTTTCGAACATCGTTGCAGTTAAAGGCGTACCGGTGTCGTTCACATGATCATGATATGACACCAGTTTGTTCGACAACAGGCGACAATATCATCTGTCAAAATTGAGAAAGTTAAAAATGTCATGTTGGTACAGGGTCAAATTTTTTTCAGAATCCCAGTGGTAATAATAGTAATATTAATAGCATGAACAGAGCCTTATGGTTTACTAACGACCCAACAGGTGTGAATAACAGCCCTTCAGCTTATTAACGGCCCTCAACTTCGTCTCGGACCTTTTACAAGCTGTCGGGCTGTTTTTAGCCAATTTACGCTTTCGATCACGCGCGTGGAATTGTGGGAAGCTTTGGGATAAACAAATACACGTGGCAACGTGGAACAGTAACAGAAATATAAACAACGACGATATAATTGCACTTTTGGAAGTGCTAATTAAAATAATTCGCAGAACTCCTCCAACGGCCTTCATTTTCACAATCCATTTTTTTCTTTCCTGTTTGAAATTAAAAATAATTTGCGGACAAAAACAGTGTATATTTTCTATTCGTATCGAAATGTTCATTTTATTATGTCATTTTGAGTTTCCCTTCAATCTTTTCAACTCAATATTTAATGTAGTCAGCTATTTCAAATAAATCTCCAAAATAACCCGCTTCCTTTTATTTCCACTGTGCATTTCGCTCTTCCATTCAAAGTCATTTACATTCGCTCGCACAAAATTCTGAATAAACTTCGTCACGGCGCATGCCCGGTACCTTTTTTTGAGAATTCATTCTAGGCCTAATGAGCATATGAGAATGATTCATAAATCTTCCAATGTAAACGAAATGGTTTTAGCGCGCCGAAGGTGCGCAGGGACGCTGTGGGGCAAGCCCTTTCGACCCTCAGTGACTGTTTAGGATCCGGTAGCTTCATGTCAAGGCGTGTTGAAGGAGGAAAAGGTTCGGATACTCAGCAGTTGTCCTTGGCTAATAAATCTGTCCACGGTTTTGTTATTTTTTTGTAACACCCCCTCACTGGAACAAGCTCGTTCAAATTAGGTGGGGAAAACTATGTTTTTGAAGCAAATAATGAACATTTTTAGTTATGCAATTGCAAGAGTTGTTTGGGCGAGTGTCCTCGCCTCTCAAGTACTACAGTAATTTTTTTGTTAATGGATTTGTAAATGTAATGGTTAGTACAGTACAGACAGAAATAAGCTGTATGATAACTACAGTAGTGGTACAGCGTTGAATTAGTTCAATGGTAAAAACAAAACCATTTTCTACCCATGCTGAATGATGAAATCTGACCAACCATCATTGAACCATGGAATTGATACCATTTTCTGGAAAACTCTCACAGCAGGCTTGTCAAAGAATGGTATCAGGGCCTTGTTGGATAAATTAAGGAAGAAAACCCAATTGTTTTTCTGTAAATTAATTCTGCTAATTCCAGTGCTGTACCCTGTAGCTATATATTTACAAGTCAGACTGGTGTAATAAATTTGGGGATCACTTTTATCCGTTGGGGATGGGAATAGGACAAATAGTGATGAGCACGAGCAATCCTTATATGCTTCGGGTTGTGAATGCTACATAACTCGTATTCCGAAATGTTCAAATGATATGTTGATTTATTGGTGTTAAAGGTCACACACTTATGCACAATGGCTAATCGTGACCGTGACAGGTTTACAGGTGGAGGAGGTACCCGGAGAGAACCCCTGAGCAACTGTCAGCTCCTCAACATTCTAACTCTGTTCCAGCTCCGCTCAAGCGGGGTTACAGCGGTTGAAGACATGTGCACCATCGACGTGCAGTACGCCTTAGTACACGGCGTCATCGTGCCCCCATGTAGGCAATCGGGATAAAGCGCCTTGCCCAAGGACACAACGTGGGTCGTCCGGGACGGAGATCGAACTCGGGACCTCTAGCATAGAAGTCCAACAGTCTACCACTGAGCCACCGCGCTCCCAAATGATATGTTCCACTTGAACAGTTTTGGAATACACAAAGAAAAAAGCATGGTTTTCGTTTGTGGTGTGCAGTGTACCAAATTAATTACTATATAGCTTTTGAAACAAAGGCTGAATAAATGAATTGGGAAAAGGTATAGAATCTTTGGAATGCAACGGGACGCCAGCTGGGGATATATTTCTACAAAGCTGTTATATATTTTATAGCCCAAGAACATTAGGTTTCACTAGGGAAAAAAATCGGAGAAAGCTGATTTTTTCAGGGAATGTCGAGTACATGTCACTGAACGATTAGACAAAAGTCCCCTAAAATCCCAGTTGAGCTTTTTTTTCTACAGCCTTTTTTCGAAAACGCGTTTGAAAAAAATCAAAAAAAATCGCACGAACTTTGTAACCTCGAATTGATCCAACTGTATTTTTTGTTTACGCATATTTCGAGCTACATAATGTCTAATATACATTTACCTAGAGGAAAATGTGCATTCTGTGACAATTTCTGCGAAAAATTATTGAAAATTCACAAAAAAGTATCGGATTTACGCAAAAAATGACGATTTTCCTAACGGATTTGTCCAAAGGGTCGTAGTACAGAACGGGATGTTAGTTGGACAGACGATAAAAAATCCACCACCATTTGAAGACTTTTATCATTGCTTACAAAATAGACATTATGGAAGACCCCCTCTGCTTCTGGCCGAGTTCCCCTTTTGGCATAAAATTCGTCAGCATGAGAACTCAACTATTTTCGGGCTTGGGACCGAACAGACACGTCTGTGTCTGGCAGCATTAGATCAATAAATAATATTTACAGAATGTACAAAAATCAATAAATAATATTTACAGAATGTACAAATCAATCAACATGGATTAAGTTACATTGACTGTTATCAACGCTATATACAGAAATGACATGACCTATATACATATTATTCATCGAACTCAGAAATTTCCGACAGGACAGTGTTTCTGTGGTTGTTACAAGAATCCGAACTGCAATTACACAAACCTGAGCAAGAGAGTCCTGCCTTCTTACACCCACACCTTTTTGTACAAGCACTCTTGCAACCACAACTGATCAGATTCAGTAGGTTATCGGGGGCACATGGCTTTGTGGCTGCAGTCGGTACAAGAAGTCCATTGTCTAGCGACCACCCCCAATCCGTCGGAGGAAGCGAAGTGTCCAGCCATTGTTGGACCTGGAGATAACATCTGTAGACATGTTGTTGTGCAGCATCGCTGCTTGGTGGGAGTGAGGCTAGGTCGATGGGTTTATTCAGTTTAGATTTTGCTACATAACGCTTGTAAGTGACATATCTATATTGGTCGAGAGAGGAAACAGTTTTACTCCGTATAAGATCAGGAGAAGTTGTTCCCCGGCAGCGGCTACTGCACTTGGTGTACTGTCATCCGCCAAAATTGTGTTGACATACTGTTGTGAGTCGCTAGTAACATCGGAGACAATTGTACTGAATACTTTCTTCTTACCAACTCGAAAGAGTGCAGAAGTAGTGTCACAACCACTTATAGAATGTGCTACAAGGAGGTTGCTTCTATGGTCACCAATTTTGGTTGCTATTTCACTAACTGAAACTAGTAAGTTTGGGGTAATGGAATACATCATGTGAATATTACATCCCGGTTGAACTCGAGAGGTAAGAATGACTAACAAGTCTGTGTCTGTTCCCACAACGACAACATTGTTGTCATCTTGAGCGATGTCAAGTGCAGTTTCGGCTATCAGTACATCAGCATCAGCCTCGGCCTGCTTGGACTGAATATTGATAGCAGATAGCTCCTGCATTAGAAGATCGATCAGTTGGGTTTTGTTCTTGGCATTTGCAAGGAAATCGGATTGGGGTGTGGTGGCTGGTAACTCGGGTGAGATATTGATATCAATGGAATACCTGTCTTTAGATCTACGGGCTTGTTCCATGCCCTTTGTCGACATTGTACAAGCATAACCATCAAAAAACAACCACGACGTTCGCCCCAAAATGTCTCACTAGATAATTGGAATATGATGTACATATGTCCTTATATGACGACTGTTTAGGCCATACAACTGCCCTCAATAAAAATCCACCATCTACAACAAACAGAGAATGTTCTGGGATTTTAGTTAGCTCGGAACCGTATGTTTTGAGGATCTTACCGAGCGTGCTTTTCTGTGTCTTCCTCATTCCAGCAGAATCAAACAATGCTGGTGGTTTCGGGGCGAGTTCATATTTGAGATACTCTTCCATCTCTGCTTGTGACTGAATAACACATGTGATGCGGTTGAACAGAATTGTGGGGTCAATCACTACCTTACTTCCACGGACTTTGATGCTATTTGCCATCGATGCGAAAGACTTCACAGTGTCAACACGTCGTAGTTTGATGCTGTTGAACGTTTTGCTTACAACATTCGATACGCAACATTCACCAATTTTGCGAACTTGGTCACAGTTCACAGTTTCGTCGGCCACAAGCCCGGTCGCTATAGAGACTAATTGTAGTGGATCTCTATTCTGAAAAGGGGAATGCACTCTGAGCCAGTTCAATAATTTGGTGATATCATTGGCATCAGTCAATTGTGAACTTTGACGGAGATCCCGATGTTGTTCGCCATGACCAGTGTGAACATGAACAAAATTTTCGAGAGCATTACATATCGGAAGGCAAAGAGGTAGTCCATGTACCCATTTCGCAACAGTGCTATCGGTTATTCCCCTGCCATGTGTGAGACCACCAGGGAGCTTGAACATTCTCATTAAACACTGCTCTATGGTCTGATCAGAATATATCCCGTCCCAGAATTTATCTGAGCGCCTTATGGTAAAGTAACCTTTCTCAGTGAACAACTTCAAATCATCCTGTTGCATTATTTCTGTTAGCTCATTCATCTGCTGCAAATAGAGATGAGAACTTTTTGCGTATGCAAAATGACCACCTGCGTGAAATACTGGAATCATATTGCGAACACAATATGTGTGGAGTTCCCAGTCGCCTGTGCGCTCTGCTCTCAAGAACAACTGGAGAATACCTATTTGCTCGTAGTATTGTACCCAAAGCTTTCCTGTGCGTCCTACGGACGCATTCTGGAGCAGTTCGTGTAATTTTGACAGTAGATGGTTGACACTTTCTTGATTGACAGCGTCAGCTGTTGTACAGTCACCTCTGGCAAGTCCACAGAATATTTCATTGACTTCTGTGCAGTCTTTGTTATCTAGTGTTCGGCTTTCTTCAAACACAAGTTTTGTAATGGCAATTTGTGTTAGCAAATGGGCACGAACTGCTCTTGAATATGCATGACCACTGATCAAATGATGGATTGACCCACCAGCATAAACAGTCCCCCAAAGTTCATCCAAGCCGCTACCAGCCATGATCGAACCAATTGCCCCTAAATATGACATAATCATATGGAAGCCGCCGAGTCTAACGAAAACTTTTGTCAACTTATCTGACGAAGACACAATCTCCACTGCTTTGATATAAAGTGGTTGGTCAAACGTGGAAATTGAAACAATGATGCTATAATACGGTATTTGAATGAGAAAAGTCGATGCCGTTTGAATTTGAGTTTAGGGGGTATGGTTAATATTTCACACGTTTCACCAGTTCATTATGGAATAAATGACTATTGTTATATATCATTATAAAGCCACTGCTTTTCTGCAATTTTTTGATATATAATTTAACTCCCAAAGTAGTCGTAGATTTGATTTAATGGACGTTGTGTACCGTTGTGTGTATGAAAACAATAATTTTTTTTTCGTAATTTTGTACATTTTCGTGAATATTTCACCATTGAGTGTGAGGATTGGTACAAAGTTGGCATTTTCTGTTGGGGATATGTATTCTCAATATAATTCAGCACGATATTTATGATTCTCACCCTACTGAGGCGAATAAGAATGAGAAATATGGAGCTGGGTCGAATTTTTAAAAAAAAAATTTTTTTCATCAAAAACGCTATAACTAAAAAAGCTCAACTCGGATTCGCGGGAACTTTTCACACTTTATCCGCAATGTGTGTCTCGGAAACATATAAAAAAATCAGCTTTCTCCGATTTTTTTCCTTACTTTCTCATTTTTATGTCTAATGTGCCTGGACTATTAATTGCCCACAGGAACGATCAATGTCACTCGAACACGTTATGCGCGTACACGTGGATTTGTTTATCCCATTTACTTTTATTGCGCAGTCGAAAGTGTAAACTGGCTTATTCACACCTGTTGGGCCGTGAATAAACCACAATGCTCTCCAAAGTTAAGTTATTGTTATATTAACGACCCGAGAGGGATGAATAACAGCCCGAGGGTTTACTACCGACCCGAGACGAAGTCGAGGGCCGTTAATAAGCCAGAGGGTTGTTATTCAGTCCTCAAGGGCCGTTAAAAAAACCGGGGCGCCCAACAAAATCATGTTATTACAATTAGCCCGTTGCCGATTAGCCATCTTTGACGTAAGGTCAGAGGTCAGAGGTAGCTTCGGATAAACAATTCGATCAGACTATCTGTTCAGGGCCTATATTAGTAATGAAATTTTGTTTATTTTGAAAATTCTCACTTCTCATATTCCTTAAATTCAAATTAAATATACACAAATTATACATCAAAATGAAGGTTGGGATGTATAGAATACGGAACACATTTGTAATCAACTCATAGAGTTGACAGCAGGCACCACTGGTTCCTGGAAGCCTACTACTGTATTCGCACCAGAACTGATAATAAAATAATATTTCATCAGAACAACTTGTGGCCAAATGCGCTTCATATATCCAAGAACATAGCTAGGCATTCAAAACACTTTCGAATACAGCGATAGGACTGCATTTGGGAAAAGGACAACACTGTCTGCATTTTTTTTTATTGAAGAAGGTTTCCATGCTCGACAGACATGCGTGAATCACTCGATACCACGAATTTCCATCAAAAAACAAAATCATAATTCTAAGAAATTTGAACAGGTACAACTTACAAAAACTCCTCTCCTTAAACAAGAATATTTAAACATTTGCGGCACAATTATATACAATATAGAAATACTAAGAATTAGTGTAGTCATCAGCTAAAGGGTTGAAGATTGGAGATTTAGAGAGATAATGATTTAACCGTTTTGAGCTCCGGTGGTATCTTCCACATCAGTTCAGTAGAATTAGCTAGAAGGGTCTATTTTCAATATTTTGAATATTTTAGAGCTGACCAATCAGTATTTCCAACGAGGAGCCTTGGGGCCACACGTTGGAAACAGTGGTTGGTCTGTACTACTTATTCATTTAACATTATTTTGTCACGGAAAACGGGGTGTTCCACTGGCTTTGTCCGCAAAAGGGCCACCGGGGCTCGAGGTATTAAAGAGTTATAGGATTAGAGAGTGAAGGATTGCCGTTGTCTAGGCTCGCCTGCTGACTTTTGCATTATTGGATCTCTATCGTCTTTAGAAAAAGAGAGCGTGTAAGTTAAGAACAAATTGGTGGAAATTAAAATTAAAATGCAGTTCCACAGCACGCCACGGTTGTCCCAACGCACGCTAGTACACAACCAAGGGTGCAATATGCATCGTTTGCGTTCAGGTGATCTTATTCAAATCTGCCAGTTGCAAGGATGAATGTTTGAACTTTCCTGAATAAAAGTTCGTTTTGCTTTGTTGTTAAACCGATTATTCCATAAAGTAGCTCGTCGACATTAGATATATTGAGCGTGATAACAGCATTAAAAAAGGTCAATCTTTGAGGGTGGTAGTTCGGGCATTGAAAGAAGAAATGGTGTGCATCTTCTTGGGGATTGCCACAGGTACATTGTGGGGTAGAGGAGATAAAATTGTTAAATTTGTCGTGGTTTAAATCACTGCAACAGTTTCGTAGTTTGCAGTGGAGAACGTTTCCATTCCTGGTTTCTGTATAGAAATATGAAGGTGGTTTAACGGAAGGGTTCAGTTTAGCAAGGTTGCCTTTGAAAACAGAAAGTGTTGACGCAGTTTTGGTATTAGTTGGGAGCTCATTCCAAATTTTGGAAGATGAAGGGAAGAATGTAGTTGAAAATTGTTCTGTTCGCGCTTGGTACATGGATAAGTTGTTAGATTTACGTAAATTGTAATTTGCTGTTTCACCTACAGTGCGAGGTAATAATTCAACAAGGTAATCTGGAGCATCGTTATTAGATATTTAAAAAAAAGCACACAGTTTGTGATGACGCCTTCTCTCATAGAGTGAGCGCCATCCAAGTTCCAAGAGTATACGCTCGGATGAAACAGATCGTGTGAGACCAGACACTATTCTTGCTGCATCGTGGTGTAGTCGGTCTAGTTTCATTAGAAGAAGCTTAGGAGCACAGTCCCAGGCGGTATCACCGTAATCAATGAGTGGCAGGATGAATGAGAAATATATTTGTTCCAGAGTTTTCCTCGCAACTTTATACTTGAGTTTTCTCAGATTGGACAAGCGTTCATTAACTTTTTTGCAAATTTCCGCTATCTAGCGATCCCATTTCAAGTTTGACTGCAGGATTAAGATGTTTATGTGAATCGGATAAATTCATCGGAGTTTCGTTAAAGAATAAATATAGATGGTTATGATTAGGGATTCGAGAAAAGTAGACAGCTTGCGTTTTAGATGGGTTGAAGGACACCAGCCACTTCTGAGACCAGGAGTATATTTTGGCCAGATCATTATTCAAAATGGTAATAAGTTCAGAACTGGAGCTTTTACCGTCAGTGAGACATGTATCATCAGCAAACAATCTCGTAAGGGATTCTAAATTGTCTGCAATATCGTTGATATAGACTAAAAAGAGGAAAGGTCCCAGGACAGATCCTTGAGGAACTCCAGCTTGTATTAGCTTGTATGGAGAGTATGTGTTATTCACCAATACTCGTTGTTTACGATTTTTCAAGTAACTGTCAAACCATTTTAACAGAGGGCCTGAGATTCCATATTGCTCTAATTTATAGAGAAGACCTTTATGCCATACCCTCTCGAAGGGCCTTTGAGATATCACAAAAGATAGCACAAGTCATCAGTCGTTCATCTAGTGACTGACATAACGAATGGTATAGTTTAAGAAGTTGAAACGTAGTGCAGTGGCCAGGGATGAAGCCGGACTGATATTTATATAGAAGATTATTCTGATGAAAATGAGTAAAAACCGATTTCAGGAGCACTTTTTCACAGATTTTCCCTAAAATTGGTAAAAAGGAGATCGGCCGATAGTTGTTTTTGTCCGCGGGATCTAGTTTTTAAAGATGGGGATTACATTGGCTTTCTTCCATTCGTCTGGATATGTTCCGGTATCGAAACTTTTTTGAAAGAGCATACTCAATGGTGCTGCGATGGTATCGGCAGTCCCCTTCAGCATTTTAATGCTGATCTCGTCATGGCCATGGGCCTTGTTTGCATTTAGCGACTTAATAACATCTGCAATATCTTTTATATCAAAGAGAATGCTTTAAAGGATAACGTGACTTTTTGTAGGAAAGTTTGGAAGTTGGGTGTTTTCATCATCAATTGTACTGTTTTTTATAAAAGTTTCGTTCAGAATTACAGCTTTTTCTAGGTCGTCCGTTGTTAAAACGGATGGATCGGGGCTATCACCACGATAAAGGGGCGGGATTATATTTTCGTCAGTTTTGTTTAACAAATTTCGAATAATATGCCAAAAATCTCTGGGGCTGGGGGCGTTCGATAATCTGTCTTGGGTGTTATCTTCGTAAATTTGTTTTGCGTGTTTTTTCATGTTATTTACAGTATTTCGTGAATGTTTGTACAAGTTCCTTTGTGGCTCCTTTGTTTTTAGAGCTCTTCGTCTGAAACGGTCTCTACGCCTAATCTCGAGTCGGAGTTCCGAAGTAAACCACGGTTTGTCATTAGGGCGTATTTGGACTGTTGATTTTGGGACTGTGGTGTTCATTATCTCCATAAAATTTTCACAGAATTTTTTTTGGGACACATCTGCTTGGTCATCTGTTATTGATTTCCAGTCTTTCTGACAGATCAGTTCGTTTGCTCGTTTAAAATTTGCCTTTTTATAATTTCGAACGGTTCGATAGAAAGCCTGCCTATTGTCAAGTTCGAATGAGACATAGATATAAACTGCATAATGATCGGACATGCGCAAGTCAAGCGTATCAACCTCAACAAGGTTCACTGTTTCACTAATGATTACTGGATCAATAAGTGTCTGGGAGGTTGGCGTAACTCTTGTTGGCTTATCGATAACATTACGGAGGTTGTAGCGATTTATTATCTCATTTAGTTTGGAGAGCGGATTTCTTAGGTCAGAGTTTAAGTCTCCTACTATTACTATAGCCTGTTGGTCATTTAGGGCATTCTGATCTCTTGAATGGAAGTGAAGACTTATAGAGAAAGCAGAGAAGCAAACTTGAACAAGTAAAATGAAAAACGAACATTTGTACAATGAACAAAGAACAAGCATTGGTATAGTGGGTGAGTGATGGTTTGTGGTGGGGGTTGGCATATTTGGTGCCAGGTAGCATATATCGTTGGAATGGTCATAGTCTGAAATCTGAAAGCCGTGAGTATACATAAAGTTGACTTTTCGGTAAGGAGTCATTACAGATTAGAATATGGAGAATGACTAGTAGTAGCCCTTAAATAGTTTATGTGGAGGCTCACTGCCAAACCAGTCCAAAATCTCAATAACATTTCCTACCGGGATTCTCGTTAGGTCACTATTAAAATTGTTGATTACTTGTCACAGATATGCATTGCCTCGACCACGCATCGGAGAGAGCTCCTTGAGCTCCTTCCAGTGGAACCGAAAGCCACATATGATTTCATAAAAAGATGAAAAATTTATTATTAATTATGTCGACGATTCACATCGGAAAAGAGTTTTATGGGAACGAGTGTCGTTTTGAGTTAGCTGCGAGGAAACAAACAATTATTACAAATATTTCTTCGCCTTGTGAGACCTTGTGATGTTGCATGTGCTTGGCATACCAACCCAGTTATTGAACCATGGAAAATATGAAATCTTTCGGTTTTGTACACTGGTGCTCGTGATCTCGTGAATGTGGATGGGTGGTTTGACCCGAATTGACGTGTTACAAACAAACTTTCGTAGAAAGAAAAGAAAAGAAGAAAAACATTGAGTAAAGGGTGGCGGAACAAGGCACGTTGGATACTGGTTGTGACAAGGATTTTAGTATCAGATATTCCTGGATTCTAGAGATTAAAAAATATCGTTCTTTCCATTAAGCGATAATGCTGATCTGGAGAACGAAAGGTATATAAGTAGTTTACGGATAATCATTGTGGTATCGGGCGATTACCACAATGGCTACCGTGTACTCCTCGTCTTCGGTGATCCATCCACAAAATAGACAGGCAGACTTGACGAGTATAGGCAAGCCACGAGGACAGCATTATTTGATCAGGTGGGCAGGAGCGGGGGGGGGGGGGGGGGGGGGGCTTGGAGATAAGATAGGCAATATTACATTTTATGGGGTGACACGAGTATCGTGGATAATGGGCATGATGGAGATGGAGGATGATGTAGAAGCGGGGGTTGGGGTGGGGAGGTGGCATAAGGATTGAGTTATAGTGGAAAATTGTAGTTTTAAGATATCTACTAGAAATGCACACAATAAGCTTACAGATATCAATAATGTCCCTAGGATAACATTTCAAATCAAATTTTGCGTATACAAGACTACATTCATGCGTATGTCCAGAGCGACAGATATAAAATTTGTTATGATTAGTATATACGTATGTGGAATTTAGTACGATTGGCTTCTTGTTAATTTCTCTCCACCATACGGCAGGTTCAAGTCGGAATGTATTATGGGTCAGCCAAACCATGGGGTGAAAAGGGTTGGTGGGAGGGGGGGGGGGCGTAAACAAAATGGGTAATATCGTCGCCTTTGTGGAACAATGCGTCGTCTGTAATGGATCAACATTGTTGACGGGGCTCTGTACCAAGAACTTAATGGTACAGAGTTATCTCCTCTTTTTGGGTGGGTGACATAGCAATTCGAAATAATACAACTTGTTGGGTGTTGTTTGTGGTAATTAAACGAGGATTCTGGGGAAATTCTAAGCCAGACAAGTACTCTTCTACAAAGGAACACACCCCCGGTACCCCCTTGGTACTATAGCACTACGTGCTACACCAATAAAATGGTGAAATAATGTCGTTTTTGGTGATTTGGAGGGATTGTCGGGTTGTTTGTGATAATTCTACGAATCGGGAATTTACTCTTCTACAAAGGAACACATCCTTCGAATATACCCCCGTCTTGTTAGGTTTTGGGTCACATTGCAAACGCGCGCTACCATAGAAACCAAGATGGCGGCCTCCAGTATACAAAATGGACGACGGAAACACGTGTCACCCTGACAACAGACGCTGCGCATGCGCACTCACACCACGTATCACTATGGAGATGACGTCACAAGATGGCCGCTCACGCGGGTTACCATGACAACCAGACATGGCGCCACCAGGTCACGTGAATTGACGTCACTTCCGGGGTCCGGGGTCCGAGCCGGGATCTGGCCAATGGGGGGCCCATCCATACATCTCCTACTACTTGCAGGCCATGGGATCACCCCCCCCCCCCCCCCCTGTCTGCCATATAGGCCTATAGCCTAGATCTAATACTCTTTCCGCCGGCCTATACATATTCCTTTCAAAGCTTCCTGTCTTAAATTAACCACCAGTTTTTTAGTGAAATTCGGATAAGTTGGTTGTGCCTTGACAATAAATAGAACTCGAGGACAGGGGTGCAACAATTGTTTTGCAGGAAAGGCTCTTACATTACAGCCCACATCCATTCTTCCGTTCTGTCGTCTGCAGCACAAGAACAATGCAGTGCGTAGTTTCGCTTTCCGAGTTAACTTTTGTACAACCTAGCAACGAAATGTCTCGCCATCATTGTTGTTCCAATGGCGTCGAGTCGCGGGCAAAAATGTCGAGGTTTTTTTTATCAAATAAAGAAGCCGTAGAATGATGATTTGATTATTAATTTAAGATAAACATGAAGTTAAATACCTTGTGGATAGCTGTTCAAGAAAACTGTGTTGATGAATCTTTGTTCAATGGACGAATTCACAAATAAACTGGAGTAGTAGTGTATGTACCTTTCACCCCTATTCTGGGGGACCCCGGAAGTGACGTCATGTCACGTGACGTAGTGGCGCCATGTTGTGTTGTCATGGTAACCCGCGTGAGCGGCCATCTTGTGACGTCATCTCCATAGTGATACGTGGTGTGAGTGCGCATGCGCAGCGCGTGTTGTTAGTGTGATACGTGTTTCCGTCGTCCATTTTGTATACTGGAGACCGCCATCTTGGTTTCTGTGGTAGCACGTGATTGCTATGTTACCTAAGGCCTACAATATGACAGGGGTATGTTTTGGGGGTATGTTCGATTGAATCGGAGTATTTTCTGGAACGACTTCCCTGGATAATTACCACAAACAACCCGACAACTTGTATTATTTCGAATTCTTTCAGAAGTCCTTGCTTCTATCTATATATGCAATAGTTAACCTTTATCTGGCCATGTTGCTTTATTCTAGAGTATACTCCAGTAGTGTAGAAGAGCCTATTAGTTGGAAAAGTTTACCTTATTATTGCTATATTTAGCAATTTCTGGTCTATTCTTGTTAGTTCTGACCCTATTCCAAGTACTCTTGTTGTTTCATTTATATAACTAACCAATCAGATTGCTTGATTTCCCATAATCTGTATGCAGGGTTATCTCCCTTGTGTATAACAAAATCCTATATCCAATGGCACCCCAATTTTAGCACCCCTTTTTTGAAAACACCTGTGGCTATGGAATCCCTTTTTTGTCATATGTGCTTATGTGAAAAGGCAAAATGTGACACAATATGCCCTATCACATAGGCACATGCTTTATGTGCCGATATGTGCTTATGTGACAAGGCACAATGTGACACAAAATGCCCTATCACATAGGCACATACGGGTATTTGGGGATACCTATGGCCTGGTATTGTATTATTTGAGGATATCTATCGAGGATACCTACTGGAGAATCCCTTTTTGTCATATGTGCTTATGTGAAAAGTCACAATGTGACACAATATGCCCTATCACATAGACACATACGGGTATTTGAGGATACCTATGGCCTGGTATTGTATTATTTGAGGATACCTATCGAGGATACCTACTGGAGAATCCCTTTTTGTCATATGTGCTTATGTGAAAAGTCACAATGTGACACAATATGCCCTATCACATAGACACATACGGGTATTTGAGGATACCTATGACCTGGTATTGTATTATTTGAGGATACCTATCGAGGATACCTACTGGAGAATCCCTTTTTGTCATATGTGCTTATGTGAAAAGTCACAATGTGACACAATATGCCCTATCACATAGACAGATACGGGTATTTGAGGATACCTATGGCCTGGTATTGCATTATTTGAGGATACCTATTGAGGATACCTATCGAGGATACCTTTATAGGATACTTATCTGGGGATACTATATAGGCTGTACATGTCCCTATAGGTCTCTTGCTGGCCCTTAGTACTATTAATCCACCTGATGCATTATGTTATCCTACGACTGGTAAAGGTAGTATGCAATGCTAGGCATAGGGGTATTGTGGGTAGGGGTACTGCCTGGTAGTTTAGAACGGTACTATAGTATGGCGGTATATACACCTATAGGCCCCTGTTAGTGCTTGGTACTATTAACCAACCGATTGCTTTGTTTTATTATATGGCTGGTATATGTAGTACGTTATGGTAGACCTAGTGATTTTGTGGGGGCGGGGGTAATGCTTGGTAGTTTAAAACGATAGTATAGCATAGACTGTACATATCCCTGTAGTCCTCTTGCTGGCCCTTGGTACTACTGATCCACCAGGTGCTTCATATTATTGAGCGGTATTCTGGGTGGGGGTCAATGCCTGGTAATACAGAACGGCAGCAGAGTATGGTTGGTATATTCCCCTATAGATCCCATCCTAACCGTTTGATAGTATTAACCTACCAAATGCTTTGTATCATCCTGTTACTGGTAAGGTGGTACGTAATACCAGTAGTTCCTACCTTATTCCGAGTACTCTTGTTGTTTCATTTATCTAGATCATTTATATAAATTATAATTAACCAATTAGATTGCTTGATTTCCCATAACCTGTACTTAATCGTACAGAGTTATCTCCCTTCTGTATAATAAAAACCTATATCAATGGCAATATCCCCGGCACCCCGATTTCGGCCCCCTTTTTTGAAAAGCATATGGCCTTTGGCACCCCTTTTTTCTGAAATGAGGATAAGAGTCGTAGTAAATTAGACCTCAATGAGGGATTGACAACACAACATGGCGCCACTACGTCACGTGACATGACGTCACTTCCGGGGTCCCCCACCGGGGTCCCCCAGAATAGTGGTGAAAGGTACATACACTACTACTAACTGGGAAGGGGTATCGGTCAAGGTAAAAAAGGCTTTCATTACTCAGGGAAGGGGGGGGGGGGTGGTAGGAAAAATTTGCAGACACCGATGCCGATTTTTTGTTTTTGACCGGTCGGAGGACCTACCCACCCACCCCATGTTATTTTTTTCCAGTTTTACAATTTTTTTCCGGGGTTATCTGAACCACCCACCCCACTAAATATATGCTTCTGCATCATCCTTCCCACCATACTGCACCATAACCAATTTTATCATACAGTATTGAGTGATTGACCTTGTACAGTAGGACAGGTCTTGAAAGAACATTCGTTTTATCAGACCAAAGTGGTCTCTTAAGGCTAATAAACCAACAATATTCAAAGTGGATTATATATCCAAATATATCCCACAATAAAGCCACACAAATATGGATAACATTAGAACTGACTCTTCGAGCCAGTTCTAATGTTAGCCGTACATGTGTTTATTTCAAGTAACCTTATTGAACAGTAATGGTTATATGAGAATTTTTATTTTTTTTGTATTTTAGAAAAGAATGTTAGGTAAAGGGTTAAATATCATAAATTACTCAACCCATCAGAACCCATTGCGTTCTCCATTCACATATACAGTGGAACTTCTCTTGAGAGACCACCTTTTTGAGGAACCACCTCTTTTGTGCTAGAGCGTGTTTTATGTTGACAACACAGGACAACATACCATTTCGGCCAGACAAAAGTGGTCTTTCAAGACAGGTGGTCTGTCAAGAAAGACCCCTTTTGTCTGGCAAAAATGTTGGTCTCTCAAGAGAGGTTCCACGGTATGTGTATGCAAAAAGCAATGAGTTTAATCAGTTATGTATTTGTTTGACGAAGGCTTGGGTGGGGCATGGCTGGGTTGGGGAGGGGATTTATTACTTATTTTAAGTCCAGCCCTAGAGGGTCTGGTACATGATTTTGTTGACACCTGTGTTCTCAGATGTGTTTGAAATGAATTAGCAGTTCAGTCAGGTTCAATTTTTAGTAGTTTTTGTGTTACATACTTCCTACAATGGCAATAAGAGTCATTGGTGTTTTCGTAATAAGTCTGGATACATCGTTGTACAGAATTGTTCCTGCAGGTTTCGTACTTACGAAAAAGTTTTCGTACTTACGAAAGTGTTTTCGTACCTACGAAAAAGTTTTCGTACTTACGAAAGTGTTTTCGTAGTTACGAAAAAGTTTTCGTACTTTCGAAAGTGTTTTCGTAGTTACGAAAAAGTTTTCGTACTTACGAAAGTGTTTTCGTACGTACGAAAAAGTTTTCGTACTTACGAAAATGTTTTCGTAGTTACGAAAAAGTTTTCGCACTTACGAAAATGTTTTCGTAGTTACGAAACTTCATTTTTTTTTTTTTTAGCGTGGCATCAATACGCTTCCGTAAACACTACGAAAACTCTTTCGTAAGTACGAAACCACTTTCGTAAGTACGAAAACTTTTTCGTAAGTACGAAACCACTTTTTTAAGTACGAAACCACTTTCGTAAGTACGAAACCACTTTTGTAAGTATGAAAACCTTTTCGTAACTACGAAAACACTTTCGAATATACGAAAACTCTGTCGTATATTCGAAAACTCTAGTTTTCACTGTCTAAAAGCATCAATCTTGGGGAACATGAAGTGGAGCCGGGGGCGGAAGTTACATTCCCGGTCCTTACATCCATAAATTGTTTATAATGTGAAATCTGGATGATGCTTCTCCAATTTGTCTATTTCCATCTCTAAATCTTTAAATCGACAAAATTTTCTCAATATTGTATATAAAAAACCAATAATTGATCATATTTATTAACTCACTTCTCAAATCCTTGTGAGAACCACTGCTTTCCTGTTTTCCCATCCATGATGGAATCTTCGCCGCGATTCAATGGTTAACACGTTGGGGCGTCAGTGCAAATTAAAACAGTCGTGAAGCAACTGGAATATTTGCCCTTAGGAAACACGCTTTGCGAACCCATCACACCCCCCCCCCCCCCCGCCCATTATACTGAGGTTGTATTAACATTCCCCCTTTACTTGATGGTCACTGGCCAGCGCTTCGCTATTAAGACAAATCGCGTTTCCAACATAATATATTATTTTTTCCATTCTTGTTTCAATTTTTTGCCAGCAAAACAAATGAAGCGAATGATCTCTGTGACAAAAATGAAAATTTGTAGTTATTCACGAAGTTACGTAGTTGTATTGTAAGTGTCATTTTGGGTAAATTGTTAAAGTTGAATTTTAACTAGCCCCTTCTCGACACTCCCTCCCCCCCCCCCCCCCCCCAAGAACAATGGACAAACTGGCCCTCACATGTCCTTCCCTAAACCGAAAAGAAGCAATTTTAACTAAGCGCCCCTTCCCCGCTGCAATGGAGAAACTGGCCATCACCTGTCCTCACGTAAACCGATAAACCGAAAAGAAGCAATTTCAATTGACCGCTACCACCCCTCCCCGCGCACTGCAATGGAGAAACTGGCCCTCACCTGCCCTCCCCTAAACCGAAAAGAAGCAATTTTAACTAACCGCTCCACCCCCCGCTGCAGTGGAGAAACTGGCCCTCACCTGTCCTCCCACAAACCGAACACCCCGCTACAATGGAGAAACTAGCCATCACCTGTCCTCCCGTAAGCCGAAAAGAAGTAATTTAAACCCTTTGCCTAACCTCAAAAGCTGTCGACACTTGCCAAAAAGTTATTGAATAACTAATTTTCTTCATTTTTTGTCTCCAAAACATAAATCGCGAGCCCTCATTGGAACGGGCTCGACGAGCTCGTTCCAATGAGGGGTCATAACCTATGTTTTGGAGACAAAAAAAATGAAAAAATAATGAAAATTAATTGGCGATTTTTGAGAGTAGCGTTGGTCGGTTTTGGCCGTTACGTTGGGTAAAGGGTTAACTAACTGCCCCCCTCCCCTGCTACAATGGAGAAACTGGCCCTTACCCGTACTGCTATAGGACGAAAACAATACTAGGCCCTATGGCCTGAGTATTTTTTTTCTATTTTGTCATCGGCCAGTGATTTAATCTCAACTGCAGGCGGTGTCGCAGTATTAAGGCTCACATCAAGTTTATGGTACACGTGCCCACAATGAATGCCAGAACTGTTTGTGCGCGTAGTAGATGGTTACTGCGATTAATCTTCACCAACTGGCATCTCTCGGACGGCAAAATATATCAATGTCAATAAAGCCATGAAAACCATGAAAAGCAGATGCCCATATGAAACTAACATTCAAAAAATGGGATAGGTCGGCACCAATAAGGTTGACTCCGTAGGGACAGTTAATGCTTGCCCGACACTGTATTTGACCTGTTGAAAAAGTATCATTACACTTGAAAATTACAAATAAATAAACATCTTAATTGATACTCCACGTAGCAACGGTAATCATTTATGAATCAAAAGCAGCTCGGAGAAAGACCTGACATGTAGGGTAGGCTGGTCCCGGTCCTACCACTAAGTAAAAATCCATCATTCCTTGAAAGTAGCATAGCACACGTGTACGAATCGTACTTTATTACCTGGATACCTGGACCATTGGTGGAGCCTTGTCAGACTTTTGGTGGAGCCGATGTGAGACATGTTTTTTTGGTATACGTACTTCACATATAATATGCCATGATGTGTCTGTGTATGGATATGCAGTAGAGGATTGTGGGGGAAGGGGAGTTTTCTTGAAAGTGTTCTCCATGGAACGGTTGGCGTTGCTAATGACTTGGTGACGCCATAGTGCGCACGCGGGGTCATAGAAACGTTGACCTTGTAGATTTCCACTGGACAATCCGATATTACGTTGTTCGGGTCATAGTGTGTCGGGCTTCTCGATCTGGACCGATATGGCAGTGTTGTATTGGGGGTATATAGTACTATGTATGGCTGTTAGTCTACAGTTAGAAGAACATTTGCTACTTTTAATCTATCAAAATGCTTTATTCCAGCATATGGGTACTAATGGTAGGTCATTTGGTGTATTGCTTGGTGGGCCGTCATGGTAGCATAGAATGAACGGTCTGTACTCCTGTTGGTCCATTATCACTCATTTGCTCTACCAACCCATCGAAGGTGTTATATCATCGGATTGTTGCTATTGGCGATACGAAATAAGGACTAACGGGAACTTTTAGACACTGATATGACAATGGTGGTTTGGGGACTGATGGGCACTGAAGACAGGGCTGGGCTGGGGACGTTTGAGGACTAAGTATAATTATGGTTTGGGACGACTTTTGAGAACTGAATATACTGGCAATTTGAGGACTGTTGGGGACTGAAAACAGTTGTGAGTTAGGAATTGACTATAATGGTGGTTTTAGGATAGGTGAAGACTGTGCGGGTGTGGTGCAGTTGAAGACTATTGGAGACCAAAGACAGTGATGATTTAAGGACTGTTGTGGTCTGAAGACATTGGTGATTTGGGGACTGAAGACCGTATTACTTTGCGGGCTGAAGGCAGTGGTGTTTTGTGGACTGCTGGGGACTGAATATAGTTATTCGGAGACTGTTGATCAGTCTGTTGTAGGTTGTTGTAGTTGTCAGTGTTGTAGTTGGTTTAGTGATTGTATTGGTGGATGTTGTAGTGTGCTTGGTATAGTAATGGTTCCTGCAGTAGTTGTAATGGTCAATCTTGTAGTTGTTAGTCTTGTTATTGTAGCTTGCTTCGTCACTGTGATGGTTGGTGTTGAAGTGGTTCGTATAATAGTGGTCGACGTATTAGTTGTAGTGGTCGTTGTTGTGGTTGTTTGTGTTATAGTTGGTTTAGTCATTGTAGTGGTTTTGTTATTCTGACTGAGATAGCAGGGGACGAGGAAGTGGTATCCGAGGTGGCTTTTGTAGTTGTTCGTGCTGTTCGTGCTGTAGTCGTTTAGTCGTTGTAGTGGGTGGTGTTGTAGTGGTTGGTATAGTAGTGGCTGGTGTAGTATTATTGTAGTTGGTGTAGTTGAGGTTGTGGGTAGTGATTATGGTGGTGGTTGACGTAATGGTTAACAGAGTTGTTAGTGGCTGCGGTGGTTAATGTTGAAGTTGGTTTAGATATTACAATGGTTGTTGTATTTGGTTATTTTTGTACTCACTTGTGTAATACTTGTGTTGGAGTAGTAGTTGTCGTGATTGTGTCGTAGTGGTTGGTCGTGTTTGTGTAGTTGTTTTTGTTGTGAACTTTGTTGTTGTTGGTGTATTAGTTATTGGTACAGCAGTAGTTGTGGTGCTTGGTTCTGTAGTGGTTGATGGTGTAGTAAAGGTCAGTGCACTAGTTTTGGAGTTGAAGTAGTTGAATGTGGTGGTGATTGACATAGTCCTTGTTTGTGTTGTATCAAAATAGCCAGTGTGAGTGCAGTAGTGAATGATGGTGCCCACATAACCACGTGCTAACAAAGAAATCAAGGTGTCAGGCCCACATGACCACCTGCTAACAAAGAAATCAAGGTGTCGGCACCCACTATACAAAATGGACGACGGAAACACATATCCCTGTAACAAAACGCACTGCGCCTGTGCACAAAGTATCACTATGGGAATGACGTTATAACATGGCCGATCAAGCGGGCAACCATGACAACCAATCAAGACGTAACTGGGTCACGCGATATGACGTCATATCTGGGGTCCGGGCAGGGACGTGTCGACAGGGTGGGGTGGGAGTGGGGTGGGTGGGGTTATTGCCCCCCCCCTCCCCCCCAATCCTAGCCAATAATTTCCTGTAGTTGGAAATTCGGAGATAAGTCATGAGTAGTTGGAAATTGCATCTTTCTGGATTTTAGAGCTTCTTTAGTGATGCTGATGTCTCCTTTTCTTCCCTTCAGTCTCAACTGATTTGGTAATTCGTGATTATAGTGCGATAACATTGCCATTATTTGTGAAGCTATAACAAGGGTGTTCAATAAGTTCAACTTGACAAAGTCGAAGTAAGTTATCATATTGCCATTTCACGAGTGAATGTCTGTTAGGCTTAGTCTGTCATTTTTAGCTTAACTTGACAAAGTCAAGATAAGCTATTGCCATCACGCGTGCGGAAGTCTGCGAGTCTGTCAGTCTGTTCTCATTTACTTTAGCACAGGTTACACCCCGAAAACGTTTAGCACAGTCTATATGTCGTATTTATGAAGGGATTTTATTGTAACCGTGACGGCCACAGGGGCGAATAACCTAGATGCCTTTAGTACAGTTGCATTTACAAGGGATTTCATTGCAAATTTGTAGGATCACTCACTATAATGCCTAGATGAGAACATGCTGTTTTGGTTGTGATCGGTCAACCCTGACGGCCAAACAGGTCTGTGATCTAGACTTGTTTAGCACAGTCTACAGTTTATATTTATGAAACCATTTCATTGTAACTTGGAAGGATAACTCAGTATGGTGTCTAGATGAGATTGTCCTATTTTGGTTACGGTCGGTCAGCCGTTACCGCCAACTGGTCACGTGACCTAGATTCCTTTAGCACTGTGTACGGATTGTATTTATGGAGGGATTTCATTGTAACTTGGTAGGACAACTTGGTATGCTATCCAGATGAGTCTCTTCTATTTTGGTCATGATCGGTCAACCGTGACCGCGCCGAGCCGTCATGTGACCTGGATTCCTTTAACAGAGTCTACAAGTTATATTTATGAAGAGATTTCATCGTAACTTGGTGGGATGACTCGTTTTGGAATAATTTTACTGTAACTTGGTAACTTTGGTTGATATAAACTGTGAGGGCCACATTAACCCAGGTCTCAGTTCTTTAGTACATTCTACACCTCAAATTATTTTTATTGAAAACACAGCGTACAGGGAACAGAAATTAACGTATTCTCAGTTATCGCAATTCTTGTCGTATGTCATAATTCTGGTAGATTAGAAGTACCAAGGACTAACTTTAGACAAACAGGCGTATATACCCCCAATACTACAGCGCTATATCGTCCCAACACTAGAAGCCGGATATACACTGACCCGAACAACGTAATATCGGATTGTACAGTGGACAACACCAGCGGTCAATGTTTCTTTGAAGCCGCGTGTGCATCTTGACGTCACCATGTCATTAGCAACGCCAACCGCTCCATGGAGAAAACTTTTAAGAAAACTCGCACCCACCCACCCACCCACCCCACCCACCCCATTCCTCTACTACATATACATACAAACACACATCACTATACACATCATGACGTATTATATAAGAAGTATGTATACCACTTGCGGAAAGCAGTTCCAAATGGAGCAAAAACATGTCTCACGTCGGCTCCACCAAAAGTACGACAAGTCCCCATCAATGGCTCAGGTATTAAGACCCGATCCATACATGGCTCAGGTATTAAGACCCGATCCATACATGTGTGCTATACTACTTTCAAGGAATGGTGGAATGGTGGATTTTTACTCATTGGTTCTAGCGGGGTCAGCCCACCCATCCCGCCTCTCATAGAAACTTATCGGGTCTTTCTCCAAGCTGCTTTTTACTCCTAAACGATTACCGTCGCTACTGTGCAGTATCAGTAGTGTGTAATGAGGTTTTCGTTCCTCATCACCCCGGCCCGGACCCAGAGACGTGGCTAGAGGTTTCCGATTGGGGGCGGGGGTGTGTAGGGTAGTGAATTTCGAACTGGAGGGGGGGGGGGGGTAGACGGGAGAAAAAGTTTGAAATGAAGCCATGAAAGGGGGCCTAAAATTGATTCTAGTAACTGAAATGCCAACACATTTTTGATAGAATTATCAGGTTATTATTATTTGGCATTATTCTAGGAATTGAATATGTGCTAAACAAATGCTCAAGCTGAGAACTTTGAGAAATTCACACAGTGGCACTATCAGGTAGTGTTGGAATAATATTGCATAACAATTACTTGTTTGAACTAATTTAGAGTAGTTCAGTCATTGAGGAATACACATGCATTTGTGTAACTGTTACCTGTACTGAACCTGTACTAGTTAAAAGATTGGTCATTGATTTATATAGGATATGAGGTTCTGAGAAAATTGGAGCATTAAACTTGATTGCTACTATGTGTATCACACAAAAATAGAACCAAGAAGGTAAAACACAACTCAAAATTTAGATGTTTCAACTAGCTAATTGTTCACTAAGCTGCTTATGGCATTCAAATTGAGCAAATGTGTGGAATTCATCTACGATCATGTGCGTTGATTGAATTCATTCGCCACTGCTTGAACATAGTCAGATTTTGCGTGATTTGCTTGTAGAATGTAAAGTACTACTTGTACTATACTACCACTAGTTACACTACTACCATGAAAGAAATCAACATGAAACTGTCTGGAGAATAAGACTCGAACCTCGCAGCCTTCATGGTCAACCGATCTTGGCCAAAGAAGAATGTTTAACATCTGAACATAGCAAGTCATTTTACTAAGCTGCAATGGATATCCTTCTTGTATATACTGAATTGAACAATTTTGGGATTAGAACTCCTGCACCCAAAACAACTGACCATAGCAACAAAGGAGTTTCTCATTTAGATATGACCCTGAACTTACAAGTTTTGTGGTGACCAGAATTAAAGGTTATAGACAATGTTGAATAAATGAAAGTGTCAATGATACTGTAACTTAACTTGACTGTGTGTAGTGTTTGGTGAAAAGGATAATGTTCAATGTTTATGAAAGAATTATGAAATACGACAGGCACTGTGATAATTGAGTATATGCTAATTTCTGTTCCCTGTACGCTGTGTGTTCAATAAGAATAATTTGATATGTAGACTGTACTAAAGAATTGAGGCCTGGGTTAATGTGGCCCTCACAGTTTAATGTTTGTCAGCCAAAGTCATCAAGTTACAGTAAAATTATTCTGAGAGTATGCTCGATTGAATAGGAGTAAAAAAAAAACCCAATCCACCAAAAGGGACTTGGATTTCCCCATTTTGGTTTTATAAGAATAGTGCTATTAGATGCGTATCTATGTATAAGAGTACTGGTTCGGATTCCTGTAGAAACATCGGATAGAATTATCTAAATAGACCCGACGTGTTTCGTTCAGAATCCTTTACTTCTATCTATGCTATAGTTTCTGCCCATCCCGATCTGTTGGACTATTACTGGTAGAAGACCACAGTATTGGGTGACAACAATCGAGGTAAATCATAGGAAAGACAGTTGAAGAAAAGATGGAAGCCAACGGTAAAACTACCAGGAGCAGTATAGAAGCTTGGAATCCCACCTAGGAATCTAACTTATAGAATCCCTTTTATGGACCCCCCCCCCCCCCCCCCCCCCCTTTGGGACTGTTTTTGTAGTTAATGTTGGTATAGTAGCTGTATTGATTGTTGAAGTGATCGATAAAGTAGTGGATGGTGTTGTAGTTGATGGTGTTGTAGATATTGTTATGACAGAACTGTTGTCGGTGCCGTAGTTGTTTGTTTTGTCAAGGTTAGTGTGGTAGTAGATAATGTAGTAGGTGTCGTAGTTGTTTGTTTTGTCAAGGTTGGTGTGGTAGTAGATAATGTAGTAGGTGTTGTAGTTGTTAGTTTTGTCAAGGTTAGTGTGGTAGTAGATGATGTAGTAGGTGTTGTAGTTGTTAGTTTTGTCAAGGTTAGTGTGGTAGTAGATGATGTAGTAGGTGTTCTGGTTGTTGGTTATATCAATGTTAGTGTGGTAGTAGATGATGTAGTCGGTGTCGTAGTTGTTTGTTTTGTCAAGGTTAGTGTGGTAGTATATGATGTAGTAGGTGTCGTAGTTGTTGGTTATATCAAGGTTAGTGTGGTAGTAGATGATGTAGTCGGTTTGGTAGTTGTTTGTTTTGTCAAGGTTAGTGTGGTAGTATATGATGTAGTTGGTGTTGTAGTTGTTGGTTATATCAAGGTTAGTGTGGTAGTAGATGATGTAGTTGGTGTTGTAGTTGTTAGTTTTGTCAAGGTTAGTGTGGTAGTATACGATGTAGTTGGTGTTGTAGTTGTTTGTTTTGTCAAGGTTAGTGTGGTAGTATATGATGTAGTTGGTGTTGTAGTTGTTGGTTATATCAAGGTTAGTGTGGTAGTAGATGATGTAGTCGGTGTGGTAGTTGTTTGTTTTGTCAAGGTTAGTGTGGTAGTAGATGATGTAGTAGGTGTTGTAGTTGTTTGTTTTGTCAAGGTTAGTGTGGTAGTAGATGATGTAGTTGGTGTTGTAGTTGTTTGTATTGTCAAGGTTAGTGTGGTAGTAGATGATGTAGTTGGTGTTGTAGTTGTTGGTTATATCAAGGTTAGTGTGGTAGTAGATGATGTAGTCGGTGTCGTAGTTGTTGGTTATATCAAGGTTAGTGTGGTAGTAGATGATGTAGTCGGTGTCGTAGTTGTTTGTTTTGTCAAGGTTAGTGTGGTAGTAGATGATGTAGTAGGTGTTGTAGTTGTTTGTTTTGTCAAGGTTAGTGTGGTAGTATATGATGTAGTTGGTGTTGTAGTTGTTGGTTATATCAAGGTTAGTGTGGTAGTATATGATGTAGTCGGTGTTGTAGTTGTTAGTTTTGTCAAGGTTAGTGTGGTAGTAGATGATGTAGTAGGTGTTGTAGTTGTTTGTTTTGTCAAGGTTAGTGTGGTAGTAGATGATGTAGTAGGTGGTAGTTGTTTGTTTTGTCAAGGTTAGTGTGGTAGTAGATGATGTAGTCGGTGTCCTAGTTGTTGGTTATATCAAGGTTAGTGTGGTAGTAGATGATGTAGTCGGTGTCGTAGTTGTTTGTTTTGTCAAGGTTAGTGTGGTAGTATATGATGTTGTAGGTGTTGTAGTTGTTTGTTTTGTCAAGGTTAGTGTGGTAGTATATGATGTAGTAGGTGTTGTAGTTGTTGGTTATATCAAGGTTAGAGTGGTAGTAGATGATGTAGTCGGTGTGGTAGTTGTTAGTTTTGTCAAGGTTAGTGTGGTAGTATATGATGTAGTTGGTGTTGTAGTTGTTTGTTTTGTCAAGGTTAGTGTGGTAGTAGATGATGGAGTAGATGTTGTAGTTGTTGATTATATCAAGGTGAGTGTGGTAGTATATGATGTAGTTAGTGTGGTAGTATATGATGTAGTTGGTGTTGTAGTTGTTGGTTATATCAAGGTTAGTGTGGAAGTAGATGATGTAGTCGATGTCATAGTTGTTGGTTATATCAAGGTTAGTGTGGTAGTAGATGATGTAGTCGGTGTTGTAGTTGGTAGTTTTGTCAAGGTTAGTGTGGTAGTATATGATGTAGTTGGTGTTGTAGTTGTTGGTTATATCAAGGTTAGTGTGGTAGTAGATGATGTAGTTGGTGTTGTAGTTGTTAGTTTTGTTAAGGTTAGTGTGGTAGTATATGATGTAGTTGGTGTTGTAGTTGTTGGTTATATCAAGGTTAGTGTGGTAGTAGATGATGTAGTCGGTGTCGTAGTTGTTGGTTATATCAAGGTTAGTGTGGTAGTAGATGATGTAGTCGGTGTCGTAGTTGTATGTTTTCTCAAGGTTAGTGTGGTAGTATATGATGTAGTAGGTGTTGTAGTTGTTTGTTTTGTCAAGGTTAGTGTGGTAGTATATGATGTAGTTGGTGTTGTAGTTGTTGGTTATATCAAGGTTAGTGTGGTAGTAGATGATGTAGTAGGTGTCGTAGTTGTTGGTTATATCAAGGTTAGTGTGGTAGTAGATGATGTAGTCGGTGTCGTAGTTGTTTGTTTTGTCAAGGTTAGTGTGGTAGTATATGATGTAGTAGGTGTTGTAGTTGTTTGTTTTGTCAAGGTTAGTGTGGTAGTATATGATGTAGTTGGTGTTGTAGTTGTTGGTTATATCAAGGTTAGTGTTGTAGTAGATGATGTAGTCGGTGTGGTAGTTGTTAGTTTTGTCAAGGTTAGTGTGGTAGTATATGATGTAGTTGGTGTTGTAGTTGTTTGTTTTGTCAAGGTTAGTGTGGTAGTAGATGATGTAGTAGGTGTTGTAGTTGTTGGTTATATCAAGGTGAGTGTGGTAGTATATGATGTAGTTAGTGTGGTAGTATATGATGTAGTTGGTGTTGTAGTTGTTGGTTATATCAAGGTTAGTGTGGAAGTAGATGATGTAGTCGGTGTCGTAGTTGTTGGTTATATCAAGGTTAGTGTGGTAGTAGATGATATAGTCGGTGTGGTAGTTGTTTGTTTTGTCAAGGTTAGTGTGGTAGTAGATGATGTAGTAGGTGTTGTAGTTGTTGGTTATATCAAGGTTAGTGTGGTAGTAGATGATGTAGTAGGTGTTGTAGTTGTTAGTTTTGTCAAGGTTAGTGTGGTAGTAGATGATGTAGTCGGTGTTGTAGTTGTTTGTTTTGTCAAGGTTAGTGTGGTAGTAGATGATGTAGTCGGCGTCGTAGTTGTTGGTTATATCAAGGCTAGTGTGGTAGAAGATTATGTAGTAGGTGTTGTAGTTATTAGTTTTGTGAAGGTTAGTGTGGTAGTAGATAATGTAGTCGGTGTGGTAGTTGTTTGTTTTGTCAAGGTGAGTGAGGTAGTAGATGATGTAGTCGGCGTCGTAGTTGTTGGTTATATCAAGGTTAGTGTGGTAGTAGATGATGTAGTAGGTGTTGTAGTTGTTAGTTTTGCCAAGGTTAGTGTGGTAGTAGATGATGTAGTCGGTGTTGTAGTTGTTAGTTTTGTCAAGGTTAGTGTGGTAGTAGATAATGTAGTAGGTGATGTAGTTGTTGGTTATATCAAGGATAGTGTGGTAGTAGATAATGTAGTAGGTGTTGTAGTTGTTAGTTTTGTCAAGGTTTGTGTGGTAGCAGATGATGTAGTAGGTGTTGTAGTTGTTAGTTTTGTCAAGGTTAGTGTGGTAGTAGATGATGTAGTAGGTGTTGTAGTTGTTGGTTATATCAAGGTTAGTGTTATAGTAGATGATGTAGTAGGTGTCGTAGTTGTTGGTAATATCAAGGTTAGTGTGGTAGTAGATGATGTAGTAGGTGTTGTAGTTGTTGGTTATATCAAGGTTAGTGTGGTAGTAGATGATGTAGTAGGTGTTGCAGTTGTAGGTTTTATCAAGGTTAGTGTGGTAGTAGATGATGTAGTAGGTTTTGTAGTTGTTAGTTTTGTCAAGGTTAGTGTGGTAGTAGATGATGTAATTGGTGCTGTAGTGGTTTGTTTTGTCAAGGTTAGTGTGGTAGTAGATGATGTAGTCGGTGTTGTAGTTGTTTGTTTTGTCAAGGTTAGTGTGGTAGTAGATGATGTAGTAGGTGTTGTAGTTGTTAGTTTTGTCAAGGTTAGTGTGGTAGTAGATGATGTAGTCGGTGTTGTAGTTGTTTGTTTTGTCAAGGTTAGTGTGGCAGTAGATGATGTAGTCGGCGTCGTAGTTGTTGGTTATATCAAGGCTAGTGTGGTAGAAGATTATGTAGTAGGTGTTGTAGTTGTTAGTTTTGTGAAGGTTAGTGTGGTAGTAGATAATGTAGTCGGTGTGGTAGTTGTTTGTTTTGTCAAGGTTAGTGAGGTAGTAGATGATGTAGTCGGCGTCGTAGTTGTTGGTTATATCAAGGTTAGTGTGGTAGTAGATGATGTAGTAGGTGTTGTAGTTGTTAGTTTTGCCAAGGTTAGTGTGGTAGTAGATGATGTAGTCGGTGTTGTAGTTGTTAGTTTTGTCAAGGTTAGTGTGGTAGTAGATAATGTAGTAGGTGATGTAGTTGTTGGTTATATCAAGGTTAGTGTGGTAGTAGATAATGTAGTAGGTGTTGTAGTTGTTAGTTTTGTCAAGGTTTGTGTGGTAGCAGATGATGTAGTAGGTGTTGTAGTTGTTAGTTTTGTCAAGGTTAGTGTGGTAGTAGATGATGTAGTAGGTGTTGTAGTTGTTGGTTATATCAAGGTTAGTGTTATAGTAGATGATGTAGTAGGTGTCGTAGTTGTTGGTAATATCAAGGTTAGTGTGGTAGTAGATGATGTAGTAGGTGTTGCAGTTGTTGGTTATATCAAGGTTAGTGTGGTAGTAGATGATGTAGTAGGTGTTGCAGTTGTAGGTTTTATCAAGGTTAGTGTGGTAGTAGATGATGTAGTAGGTTTTGTAGTTGTTAGTTTTGTCAAGGTTAGTGTGGTAGTAGATGATGTAATTGGTGCTGTAGTGGTTTGTTTTGTCAAGGTTAGTGTGGTAGTAGATGATGTAGTCGGTGTTGTAGTTGTTTGTTTTGTCAAGGTTAGTGTGGTAGTAGATGATGTAGTTGGTGTTGTAGTTGTTAGTTTTGTCAAGGTTAGTGTGGTAGAAGATGATGTAGTAGGTGTTGAAGTTGTTAGTTTTGTCAAGGTTAGTGTGGTAGTAGATAATGTAGTGGGTGGTGTAGTTGTTGGGTACATCAAGGTTAGTGTGGTAGTAGATGATGTAGGTGTTGTAGTTGTTGGTTATATCAAGGTTAGTGTGGTAATAGATGATGTAGTAGGTGTTGTAGTTGTTGGTTATATCAAGGTTAGTGTGGTAATAGATGATGTAGTAGGTGTTGTAGTTGTTAGTTTTGTCAAGGTTAGTGTGGTAGTAGATGATGTAGTAGGTGTTGTGGTTGTTGGTTATATCAAGGTTAGTATGGTAGTAGATGATGTAGTAGGTGTCGTAGTTGTTGGTTATATCAAGGTTAGTGTGGTAGTAGATGATGTAGTAGGTGTTGTAGTTGTTGGTTATAACAAGGTTAGTGTGGTAGTAGATGATGTAGTAGGTGTTGTAGTTGTTGGTTATATCAAGGTTTGTGTGGTAGTAGATGATGTAGTCGGTGTGGTAGTTGTTTGTTTTGTCAAGGTTAGTGTGGTAGTAGATGATGTAGTAGGTGTCGTAGTTGTTGGTTATATCAAGGTTAGTGTGGTTGTAGATGATGTAGTCGGCGTCGTAGTTGTTGGTTATATCAAGGTTAGTGTGGTAGTAGATGATGTAGTAGGTGTTGTTGTTGTTGGTTATATCAAGGTTAGTGTGGTAGTAGATAATGTAGTAGGTGTTGTCGTTGTTAGTTTTGTCAAGGTTTGTGTGGTAGTAGATGATGTAGTAGGTATTGTAGTTGTTAGTTTTGTCAAGGTTAGTGTGGTAGTAGATGATGTAGTCGGTGTTGTCGTTGTTGGTTATTTCAAGGTTAGTGTGGTAGTAGATGATGTAGTAGGTGTCGTAGTTGTTGGTTTTTGCAAGGTTAGTATGGTAGTAGATGATGTAGTAGGTGTTGTAGTTGTTGGTTATATCAAGGTTAGTGTGGTAGTAAATGATGTAGTCAGTGTGGTAGTTGTTTGTTTTGTTAAGGTTAGTGTTGTAGTAGATAATGTAGTAGGTGTCGTAGTTATTGGTTATATCAAGGTTAGTGTGGTAGTAGATGGTGTAGTAGGTGTTGTAGTTGTTGGTTATATCAAGGTTAGTGTGGTAGTAGATGATGTAGTAGGTGTTGTAGTTGTTAGTTTTGTCAAGCTTAGTGTGGTAGTAGATGATGTAGTAGGTGTCGTAGTTGTTGGTTATATCAAGGTTAGTGTGGTAGTAGATGATGTAGTAGGTGTTGTAGTTGTTGGTTATATCAAGGTCAGTGTGGTAGTAGATGATGTAGTAGGTGTTGTAGGTGTTGGTTATATCAAGGTTAGTGTGGTATTAGATGATGTAGTCGGTGTGGTAGTTGTTTGTTTTGTCAAGGTTAGTGAGGTAGTAGATGATGTAGTCGGTGTTGTAGTTGTTAGTTTTGTCAAGGTTAGTGTGGTAGTAGATAATGTAGTAGGTGTTGTAGTTGTTGGTTATATCAAGGTTAGTGTGGTAGTAGATGATGTCGTAGGTGTTTTAGTTGTTAGTTTTGTCAAGGTTAGTGGGGTAGTAGATGATGTAGTAGGTGTTGTGGTTGTTGATTATATCAAGGTTAGTTTGGTAGTAGATGATCTAGTAGGTGTTGTAGTTGTTGGTTATATCAAGGTTAGTGTGGTAGTAGATAATGTAGTAGGTGTTGTAGTTGTTAGTTTTGTCAAGGTTTGTGTGGTAGCAGATGATGTAGTAGGTGTTGTAGTTGTTAGTTTTGTCAAGGTTAGTGTGGTAGTAGATGATGTAGTAGGTGTTGTAGTTGTTGGTTATATCAAGGTTAGTGTGATAGTAGATGATGTAGTAGGTGTCGTAGTTGTTGGTAATATCAAGGTTAGTGTGGTAGTAGATGATGTAGTAGGTGTTGTAGTTGTTGGTTATATCAAGGTTAGTGTGGTAGTAGATGATGTAGTAGGTGTTGCAGTTGTAGGTTTTATCAAGGTTAGTGTGGTAGTAGATGATGTAGTAGGTTTTGTAGTTGTTAGTTTTGTCAAGGTTAGTGTGGTAGTAGATGATGTAATTGGTGCTGTAGTTGTTTGTTTTGTCAAGGTTAGTGTGGTAGTAGATGATGTAGTCGGTGTTGTAGTTGTTTGTTTTGTCAAGGTTAGTGTGGTAGTAGATGATGTAGTTGGTGTTGTAGTTGTTAGTTTTGTCAAGGTTAGTGTGGTAGAAGATGATGCAGTAGGTGTTGAAGTTGTTAGTTTTGTCAAGGTTAGTGTGGTAGTAGATAATGTAGTGGGTGGTGTAGTTGTTGGGTACATCAAGGTTTGTGTGGTAGTAGATGATGTAGGTGTTGTAGTTGTTGGTTATATCAAGGTTAGTGTGGTAATAGATGATGTAGTAGGTGTTGTAGTTGTTGGTTATATCAAGGTTAGTGTGGTAATAGATGATGTAGTAGGTGTTGTAGTTGTTAGTTTTGTCAAGGTTAGTGTGGTAGTAGATGATGTAGTAGGTGTTGTGGTTGTTGGTTATATCAAGGTTAGTATGGTAGTAGATGTTGTAGTAGGTGTCGTAGTTGTTGGTTATATCAAGGTTAGTGTGGTAGTAGATGATGTAGTAGGTGTTGTAGTTGTTGGTTATATCAAGGTTTGTGTGGTAGTAGATGATGTAGTCGGTGTGGTAGTTGTTTGTTTTGTCAAGGTTAGTGTGGTAGTAGATGATGTAGTAGGTGTCGTAGTTGTTGGTTATATCAAGGTTAGTGTGGTTGTAGATGATGTAGTCGGCGTCGTAGTTGTTGGTTATATCAAGGTTAGTGTGGTAGTAGATGATGTAGTAGGTGTTGTTGTTGTTGGTTATATCAAGGTTAGTGTGGTAGTAGATAATGTAGTAGGTGTTGTCGTTGTTAGTTTTGTCAAGGTTTGTGTGGTAGTAGATGATGTAGTAGGTGTTGTAGTTGTTAGTTTTGTCAAGGTTAGTGTGGTAGTAGATGACGTAGTCGGTGTTGTAGTTGTTGGTTATTTCAAGGTTAGTGTGGTAGTAGATGATGTAGTAGGTGTCGTAGTTGTTGGTTTTTGCAAGGTTAGTATGGTAGTAGATGATGTAGTAGGTGTTGTAGTTGTTGGTTATATCAAGGTTAGTGTGGTAGTAAATGATGTAGTCAGTGTGGTAGTTGTTTGTTTTGTTAAGGTTAGTGTGGTAGTAGATAATGTAGTAGGTGTCGTAGTTGTTGGTTATATCAAGGTTAGTGTGGTAGTAGATGGTGTAGTAGGTGTTGTAGTTGTTGGTTATATCAAGGTTAGTGTGGTAGTAGATGATGTAGTAGGTGTTGTAGTTGTTAGTTTTGTCAAGGTTAGTGTGGTAGTAGATGATGTAGTAGGTGTCGTAGTTGTTGGTTATATCAAGGTTAGTGTGGTAGTAGATGATGTAGTAGGTGTTGTAGTTGTTGGTTATATCAAGGTCAGTGTGGCAGTAGATGATGTAGTAGGTGTTGTAGTTGTTGGTTATATCAAGGTTAGTGTGGTAGTAGATGATGTAGTCGGTGTGGTAGTTGTTTGTTTTGTCAAGGTTAGTGTGGTAGTAAATGATGTAGTCGGTGTCGTAGTTGTTAGTTTTATCAAGGTTAGTGTGGTAGTAGATGATGTAGTAGGTGTTGTAGTTGTTAGTTTTATCAAGGTTAGTGTGGTAGTAGATGATGTAGTAGGTGTTGTAGTTGTTAGTTTTATCAAGGTTAGTGTGGTAGTAGATGATGTAGTCGGTGTGGTAGTTGATAGTTTTGTCAAGGTTAGTATGGTAGTAGATGATGTAGTCGGTGTGGTAGTTGTTTGTTTTGTCTAGGTTAGTGTGGTAGTAGATGATGTAGTAGGTGTTGTAGTTGTTAGTTTTATCAGGGTCAGTGTGGTAGTAGATGATGTAGTAGGTGTTGTAGTTGTTAGTTTTGTCAAGGTTAGTGTGGTAGTAGATGATGTAGTAGGTGTTGTAGTTGTTAGTTTTATCAAGGTTAGTGTGGTAGTAGATGATGTAGTAGGTGTTGTAGTTGTTAGTTTTGTCAAGGTTAGTGTGGTAGTAGATGGTGTAGTAGGTGTTGTAGTTGTTTGTTATATCAAGGTTTGTGTGGTAGTAGATGATGTAGTAGGTGTTGTAGTTGTTAGTTTTGTCAAGGTTAGTGTGGTAGTAGATGATGTAGTAGGTGTTGTAGTTCTTAGTTTTATCAAGGTTAGTGTGGTAGTAGATGATGTAGTAGGTGTTGTAGTTGGTAGTTTTGTCAAGGTTAGTGTGGCAGTAGATGATGTAGTAGGTGTTGTAGTTGCTTTAGATGCAGTGGTAGTTGATATTGAAGTAGTGGGTGTAGTAGTGGTTGTGCTTGTAGTTTAGTTTGATGATATTGTCAAGGGTGGTGTTTTAGTGGACTGTTAAGTAGTTGTAGTGGTTGGTGTAGTGGTGGTTGTTGTGGACGTTGAGGTTATTGATGGTGTTCTCGTTGTGGTTGGTACAGTGGTAGTTATCATTAAGGAAGCCGAAGAACCGCTTGTGATACATAATTACATATACAGTTCTTCAGGTCCACTGCTACTACACCAATGTTTACTGCACCATCAATCACTACTGCACCCACACTTGCTATATCAGTGTCTACAACACCAACAAGGACTATATCAAACACCCCCACATCAACTACTTCAACTTCAAAACTAGTACACTGATCTTTACTACACCATCAACCACTACAGCACCAAGCACCACAACTACTACTGTACCAATAAGTAATACGCCAACTTCTACAACAACAACGTTCACAACACAAATAAAAACAAAGTGAGAAATACCCCACCCCCTTTGCCGTTCAGCCATCTGAATGTGGTGTACTCCCCCCCCCCCCCCCCCCCCCCCCCTGTAAGATGTACATCAAATTTGATTGCAATCAGTTCACCCAAACTCACGTTAAAATTCGGACAATACAAAAAACATGTTTCCTAAGTCAAAAAAGGACCATAACGCTGGTGAAAATAAACGGACCATGTACATTTTCAAACTTACCTGCATTACCTCCCAAGTAAGCCCTATACCAAATTTGGTTACGATCAATTCAAGTTAAAATTTGGACGCCAAAGTGTTTTGGACGGACGGATGGAGGGAGGGAGGGACGGACGGACGGATGTATCGGCGCACGGACGGGACATCTCGGATGGACGGATGGACGCACATCACTCATTATTATATTCTTCCTAAAAAAATTTTCGGGAGACAATGAAGTTATAGCTTCCGACACAACGATCGACATCTCAAATGCAACCGCAGTATGAAGTTATAGCTTCGTACACAAAAGAAAACTAAACTTATTGCACGGACACCAAAAATTTATTGATAGTAACGGTGACATTGACCTTTGACCTGTTGACCTCAAACGCAGTCCCAATGATCGACATCTTAATTCCAACCACAATATGAAATTAGAGCTTCGTACACAAAAGAAAACTAAAGTTATTGGACGGAAACTAAACATTTTATTTACAGTAACCGTGACCTTGACCTTTGACCTACAGATCCCAAGAGCAATCTCAATCATCATCCCAATACAGGCAGCCTACCTGTGAAGTACGAGTACAGTGCAACCAATGGTACAAAAGTTATTGCCCGGAAACGAGTACGTCCCAGCGAACGGACGTACGGACGGAAGGGTGAATGGGCAAAGTGATTACTATATGCCCCCTCCCTTTTCAAAGGGGGTACAACAACCACATAACCACGATCCACCACTGCGACACAATCACCACAATTACTACATCAACACAAGTATTACACCAGTGAGTACTACAACAACCAATACAACAACCACTGTAATGTCTAAACCAACTTCAACACCAACCACCGCAGCCACTAACAACTTTGTTAACCATTACAACGTCAACTACCACCACAATCGCTACCCCAACCTCTACTACTACACCAACTACAATACTACGACACCAGCCACTACTATACCAACCACTACAACACCACCCACTACAATGACTAAACGACTACAGCACTAACAACTACAAAAGCCACCTCGGATACCACTTCCTCGTCCCCTGCTATCCCAATTAGAATAACAAAACCACTACAATGACTAAACCAACTATAACACAAACAATCACAACAACGACCACTACAACTAATACGTCGACCACTATTATACGAACCACTTCAACACCAACCATCACAGTGACGAAGCAAGCTACAATTACAAGACTAACAACTACATGACTGACCATTACAACTACTGCAGGAACCATTACTATACCAAGCACACTACAACATCCACCAATACAATCACTAAACCAACAACAACACTGACAACTACAACAACCTACAACAGACAGACCAGCAGTCTCCGAATAACCACTATATTCAGTGCCTTGCAGTCCACAAAACATCACTGCCTTCAGCCTCCAAAGCACTACGGCCATCAGTCCCTAAATCACCAACGTCCCCAGTCCACAACAGTTCCTAAATCATCACTGTCTTTGGTCTCCAATAGTCTTCAACTTACCACACCAGCACAGTCTTCATCTGTCCACAAACCACCACTATATTCAATTCCCAACTCACAACTGATTTCAGTCCCCAAAAGTCCCAATATTGCCACTATATTCAGTCCCCAAAAGTCGTCTCCAAACCATAATTATACCTAGTCCTCAAACGTCCCCAGCCCAGCACTATCTTCAGTGCCCATCAGTCCCCAAACCACCATTGTCATCAGTCTCCAAAGGTCCCCGCTAGTCCATATTTCGTACCGCCAATAGCAACAATCCGATGATATAACACATCCGATGGGTTAGTAGAGCAAATGAGTGATAATGGATCAACAGGAGTAGAGACCGTTCATCCTCTGCTGCCATTACGGCCCACCAAGCAATACATCAAATGACCTTCCATTAATACCCACATGCTGGATTAAAGCATGTTGATAGATTAAAAGTAGCAAAAGTTCTTCTAACTGTACACTAACAGTCATATATAGTACTATATACCCCCAATACAACACTGCCATATCGGTCCAGTTCGAGCAGCCCGATACACTATAACCCGAACAAGGTAATATCGGATTGTCTAGTAGACATCCACAGAGGTCAGCGTTTGTATGACGCCGCATGTGCATCATGACGTCACCAAGTCATTAGCAACGCCAGCCGTTGCATTGAGAACACTTTCAAGAAAACCTCCCTTCCCCCACAACCCTCTACTACATATCCATACACAGACACATAACTAATCACACCATAGCATATTATATGTGAAGTTCGTATACCAAAACACATGCCTCACGTCGGTTTCACCAAAAGCGTGAAAAGGCTCCACCAATGGCCCAGGTAATAAAGTACGATGCGTACACGTGTGTTATGCTACTTTCAAGGAATGGTAGATTTTCACTCAGTGGTAGTAGTGGGACCAGCCTACCCTACGTGTCCAGTCTCTCTTCGAGCCGCTTTTGATTCATAAACGATTACCGTCGCTACGTATAGTATCAATTAAGATGCTTATTTATTTGTAATTTTCGAGTGTAATGATACTTTTTCAACAGGTCAAATACAGTGTCGGACAAGCATTAATTGTCCTTAGGGAGTCAACCTTATTGGTGCCGCCCTATCCCATTTTTTAGTTTAAACAATATTTATTCAAGATGATGTTATATGTATACATTACATAGCAGTACAATATATTAACAACAAAAAAACAGAAAAAAGAAGTTTTGCTAGCAGTATAGGAGATAACAGAAACAGTGATAATTAGATTTATAGATAAACTAGGATTCGACAGGAAGCCTTAGGCTTATGTGAGTCGTCTCCTACGTTTTATAGAACTTTTCGTAAAGATGATGGCAATGATTGGTAGTAACAGGCGAAACATGTTTGTCGCAGCCCAAGGGGGTGAGCACTAGCGGGCCAATGAATCTGGATGAGTCTCTGACCTTGAACAAGCGCACCACCGGCCCGCATCATACTACGTGAGCATTCAGTCACCTGCAACTACATAATGGCTCAATGTCCTTTACATCAGCAGGTGCAGCTGGGGAGTGCCGACTGCTCTTCAGAAAAAAAATTGAAAAAAACGAATTATACTAATTTCATGATTAGAATAAGTTGACCAACAAGCTCAGTCCGTTAGGCAGCGAGATACGCGATTGTCTAAACTACACATACGGGAAATCAGAAGTGGTCTAACCGATCAAAAAAAATAGATGAATAAAAAGATGAAGTCAGAGAGTAAAAAGATACAAGAAGAAGAAGTAAAATAAAGAAGAGGGAGAAGAAGAAGAAGCCATCCCGAATACATGGTGCATTGTCTTTAGATAAAGTTGAATAGAAAATAAGGTCTTGAATTTAAGATACTCTATCAATAACTAGATAGTAAAAATTATGGTACATTGCCTTGATCGCGCGGACACCTACAGAGGAATTCTTAATGAAGGTTAAGCATCTTCCAAAAAACAAAAAAACAAAAAAAAAAAACAAAAGAAAAAAACAGGTGTCATCACTCGTCAGAGGAACCGGCCACTCTGTAAGATGAAGTCTTGCACTATATCAAAAATTAGCCTGTTCTCCTCGTTACTGAAAAATTCTGAGCCAAAAAGAAGTGTAGTAGTATCTATAGTGAAAGGGAGTAAACTGATGGTTCTATTGTGTGCGTTAGGAAACAATGGACAATGAAGAAGGAAGTGTTCTGGAGTCTCAAGTTCACCACACTGACAAAAAGGACTAGTTGCGAGATGATTATCGTATAAATGGGCATTAAGGCTGCTGCAGTGTAACCGCAGTCTGTAGTGGTAAATTTGAGCTGTGCGAGATTTCGCGCCATTGTAAAATGATGGTGGTCGGAGTTTGCCACCATTCAAGAAGGTCTTAAAAATACTCAGTGACGAATTCTCGCGAACAGATAAAGGCAGGTTATTCCACTGATCAGTTACATTAGGAATGAAAGAGGATTGGTATAACTGTGTGCGACAAAATGGAACCCTGAGATTATGGCGCGTTCGAATATTGAGTGATGGGTTTATTGAGGATATGAGAGGTGGAACTTTATTGGCAATATTAGGAGGTGTTAAGTGGTGATGCATTTTAAAAAACTGCACGAGCTTATGTTTTCGGCGTCTTTCTTGTAAAGTGTCCCAACATGTTTCGGAGTATAATGAAGATTTACTAGCACTAATTGTTGCTCCTGTAATTATTCTTGCTGTACCGATCTGGATTTTTTCCAAGTCGGCTACTTGTCCTGACGAGCAATTATCCCAAACAGTATCACCATATTCCAGTAAAGGTCTGACAAAGGCAAAGTATATCTTTTCTAAAACATATCTATCAAGCTCGAATTTGTGTTTCCGCAACAAGTCTAATCGAGACCAGGCTTTGGAACAGATATATTCAATATGATTAGTCCCAGTACATGTTGTATTTAGTACAACCCCTAGGTGCTTATGAGAATTGACTCCACTTATTTGAGCACCACCTAAAAATAAGGGTGGATGGGCAGTTGGGTTCATTTTGAGCGATATAACCATACTCTCAGTTTTTGGGGGATTAAATTCGACAAACCATGTTTTTGCCCAGTGCTCAATTAAAGCTAGATTATGGTTAATTAAATTCGAGGCTTGGTTTGGATTTTCTACAATTAGATATAACGGAGTACCATCTGCAAAAAGGCGTATGCTACTGAGTAAAGTTTCGGTTATGTCGTTAATGTAAATAAGAAATAGTAAATGTCCTAGTATAGAACCTTGAGGGACTCCGGCATTTATAGGAAGCCTCTGATCCCACAACTACGCGTTGGGATCTATCTGAGAGGTACGATTTTAAGAACAGCAACAAATCACCCGAGACACCAATACTTTCCAATTTATGAACGAGACCAACGTGCCATACATTGTCGAAGGCCTTACTGACATCACAAAAAATAACCCTAACTTCTTTTCCTTCATCGAGCGCTTTACAGAATTCATCATATATATCAGTTAGCTGGAGGCCCGTAGAATCACCTGGTGTAAAACCTGACTGAAATTGGCTAAGAGCGCTCGAGTCATCCAGGAATTGCCATAATCGTTTAAAGATACATTTTTCAAAGACTGTACCAAGGCAACTAATCAGAGATATGGGACGATAGTTACTGACTACGATCTCGGGTTGTCTTTTCAAAACTGGTGAAACATTAGCCCTTTTCACAATGAAGGAAAATACTAATTGTTTAGCAATATATTGAATAAAATCGATAGTGGTTCGCATAAAGAGACTTTACATTCTTTAAGAAGACGTGGGCTGACAAGATCAGGACCCGATGCTTTGGACACCTTCAGTGACTGCACTGCTTCGTACACCTCGCTGCAGTGAAGGGTTATACCATCAATTGTTCGTGTAGGATGGGCTATGACTTCTGGCAAGGAAACGTTTGACTCGTCAACTGTTGAGATTGAACAAAAGTATTCATTAAGCACTTCGGCTTTTTCGACATTCGAGGTGCATACTTCATTCATGTAATTAATAACAGGAATCTCTGCTTGGAGACGGCCACTGAAAAATGTTTGTAACGTTTTCCACCACTGTGAGCTTGAGGTTTCGTTACTTTTAAAATGGACTGAACTTTGGATAAGTATAAAGTTTTTTGCCTTCCTGATAGCTGACACAACTTCATTCCTTTTAGTTTTATACTTTGCCCATGCATTCGGATGGCCAGTCCGTTTGGCTGTGCGATATAGCCTTCTTCTTTGTCTTATCAGTAGTCTTATTTGGTTATGCATCCATTTCGGCTGATTCGACCTCGAAGTAATATATTTGTTTGGTATATGTTCGGATGCAATATCGAGTAAATTGTCAGTGAATTTTGAAACTATTGTATCAAAACATGAAATATCAAAAAGAGCATTCCAATCTTCGCGAGAGAGCGCGGCATTTAATGCATCATAGTTGCCTTGGGAATACAGCCAAATCTGTCTTTTAACAGTGCGGGATCGTGGCACAATAAGCTCAACTTCCAATGCAATTGGGCAGTGGTAGCGGATCATGTCAGGGATAATCGGTTCTAAGATCTCACAAGTTTTTACGTTGACTGTACTGCTGACTGCAAAGAGATCTATCAACGAGGCAGATGACTCAGTGAAGCATGTTGGCTCACCCACAAGCTGTCTAAGATTAAAATAACTGATTATTTCAGAAAAGGTACTTCTTGCGTGGCTCAGCTGGTTATCGTTAAAATCGCCGGTAACTATTATGTCTTCGACTCGAGTGTCCCTTGCTCTTTCAATAGAGGACGATATGGCATCCCAAGTGTTTTGGGGACTGATGGGTGGACGATCGAATACCCCGAACAATAACGACCTATTACGTTTTATGAATACTTCGGCCCACAAACACTCAGTATTCGGCGTCTCAAGGTCTGGTCTGTGTCGGAATGAAATGCCCTCTCTAATGTACAAGGCCACCCCACCACCTCTCGTTGGACGGTCATAACACAGTGGTTCATGGAACCCATGAATTATGATATCTGTTGTAGAATCATTGTTTTGTAGCCAAGTCTCGGTGAGAGCAAGAATTCCAAGGGATAAAGATTTACATTGGACAAGATCTATTTTAGGTTTCAAACTCTGAATATTGACATGGAGAAACCTGAATGTGTTCTGGTCGTGCTCAGAATTAACAGAGTTAGGACATGGATTTATTTCAATGTCACCTGACAATAATAATAATACAGATAAGTAAAAAATGAATCGAATTACACAGAGGGTGAAAATGAATTTTTGTGCGAGAAATTGACATTCGGGGCTTTGGGCTTGTTAGATGGATACTGCTTGACTTTTACACAACTTACCATTCGATGGTTATAAAGTGGCCAATTACAACTTGAGTCGAGAGATACGATGTATTGACAAAGAAACAATGCAACTATAATAGTGAAACTTTCGTCCAGCGCAAATCCATAGAGGCGTAGTCTCAGATAATTGAAAACACAGATAGATTGGTCTTTCAAGAGCCTAAACTTTAAGCTGCAAGCATAAACTTTTGTGCTAAAAGTACCTATCCGAGCACGGTATAACTCAAGGCAACACATCAAGTAATCTGTGAGTGATATGAAAAACTTGCTGCTCGGATATAGGTGCTATTCAAGATCACATTTAGCAACTTGGGTTCATAATGAAAGCAAAATGTATTCGAGATGGTTCTGGAAGATTGATGGTAATGAATTGTAAATTGAGAAGAAGAAATTGCTGAGCTGAAGGATACATGCAAGAAACAGAAAAAAGTCAAAATATAAAGATAAACAATATGTACAAGATGTATGTATAACATCTAAATGTGGCTGGGTTTTCGGTGGCCAGCCCAGTAACTGAGATGTTGTAGGTATCTTCAAATATGATCAGATTCGTTGTCATTCATATAAGTCACGTTTGATTTTGTAAAACCTATGTACTCACACAACCTGACAATGATCAACTGACAAGTCGAAAAGCCACCCTATAAATCAATTCATTAAATATATCAGGTAGCCATTCGCCTTGCCGGCAGGTCATCCAATTCGCTGAATGATCATGTACCTACGCTAACAAGTAGTCGCTTTTTGTTCAAAGGTGGTTTGGGGGCTTTCATTCAGTACGGAATTGATCATATATTTGAAAGTAAGATTTTGAAATAGAAAGGCAGTGATAAAAGCTCGAACATAACTATTACATTTTGGGTTCTCATAACCCATCGAAGCCACTACCAATATGGCACTCAACGACTCAAGCAAAAGTGTTGTTGAGACGTATCTCCCTACATACATCAATTGTAGTACTGGCTATGGAGTGAAAAAAGAGAGGAAAAGGGATAAAAAGAGGAAACCGTTGTGAAACTAATCCCCCTTCGTTATTCATCCTTGCACCCCCCCCCCCCCCCTTTAAAAAGGAAGAATCGAAAGTCGTCAAAGCAGAAGGGGGGGGGGGATTCAGAGGAAATCACAGTTTGACGTCAATGAATTAATCGCTGTATTCGTTCAGAGTCTTTTGGGGCCATACTTGGGAGCTTACTGGGCAAAGGGGACACAAAGATGTTAATGAAGTGTATCACAGCGATCAATGTTGCCCCTGGGTATATACAATTTGTAATCCAATAACCACTTCCTTTGAACTTATTCAAAAAGAAAACCATATAATATGCCGGTAAAGCAGTATGTATTTGACAACTATGGGGACACCGCACTGAGATACTTTCGCTTACACGAATATATAAAATTGCTTCAATCGCAGATAGCACAACAACAAAGGTGACTAGGGCCACACGTGTTTCGGAATGGTTACTTCTGGCAAGATAAAACATTAATTGATAACAGGGATATTCAGGCAATTCATGTCAACCCACATACAGGTGGATAAGCTCCACCGCCAGGTGTTTTAAATATATCCATACCTTCAGCTAAAGTTGCTAGAATCAAAACAAAAACATTTAGGGTCTGCCTTATATACTACTATATACAACTACATCAGTTACCATGAACACTCAGTGGTCTCCATATTATCGAGACGCTTTCTACATAAATATATATAACTATATACACGAGCTTTTCCTGCTTTTCACGATCTCACGTATGGCAATAGGCACATAGAACACATTGGAACTGAGGGGACGAAGTAACAATATGTGATTAGTGACGGGTTTCCAGTGAGTTTCTGGTTGCCTATGGACAAGATGGAATAAATTTGAAGATTGATGAACGCACGCACGCACGCACGCACGCACGCACGCACGCACGCACGCACGCACGCACGCACGCACGCACGCACGCACGCACGCACGCACGCACGCACGCACGCACGCACGCACGCACGCACGCACGCACGCACGCACGCACGCACGCACGCACGCACGCACGCACGCCCGCCCGCCCGCCCGCCCGCCCGCCCGCCCGCCCGCCCGCCCGCCCGCACGCACGCACGCACGCACGCACGCACGCACGCACGCACGCACGCACGCACGCACGCCCGCCCGCCCGCCCGCCCGCCCGCCCGCCCGCCCGCCCGCCCGCCCGCCCGCACGCACGCACGCACGCACGCACGCACGCACGCACGCACGCACGCACGCACTCACGCACGCACGCACGCACGCCCGCCCGCCCGCCCGCCCGCCCGCCCGCCCGCCCGCCCGCCCGCCCGCCCGCCCGCACGCCCGCCCGCACGCACGCACGCACGCCCGCCCGCCCGCACGCACGCACGCACGCACGCACGCTCGCACGCCCGCCCGCCCGCACGCACGCTCGCACGCACGCACGCCCGAACGCACGCACGCACGCACGCACGCCCGCCCGCACGCACGCACGCACGCACGCACGCCCGCCCGCCCGCCCGCCCGCCCGCCCGCACGCACGCACGCACGCACGCCCGCCCGCACGCCCGCACGCACGCACGCACGCACGCACGCACGCACGCTCGCACGCACGCACGCACGCACGCACGCACGCCCCGCACGCACGCACGAACGCACGCACGCACGCACGCACGCACGCACGCACGCACGCACGCACGCCCGCCCGCCCGAACGCACGCACGCACGCACGCACGCACGCTCGCACGCCCGAACGCACGCACGCCCGCCCGCCCGCACGCACGCACGCACGCACGCACGCACGCACGCACGCACGCACGCACGCACGCACGCACGCACGCACGCACAGAGAGTTATAGGTTGTTTGTATCTAACGAATTCCAGGTCGGCTGGAGGAGCTTGACCCTTTACCCAATGCACACATTATCAACATTTATTATTTACACTAACATTTTTTTTAACGTCTTTACAAAAATTTCAACCAGACCACTCCACGAGACCCCTCGTTAGAAAGATCTCGAACGAGGGGCCACATAATACGGTTTGGCAGAACTCTTTTGAGAAATAATATTTTTTCAACTGCCCAACTTGCATATTTCGTGGGCGGATAAGGTCAATCAGTTAGGTAAATAATTAAATATTTGCCTCAATAGTGGCCATTTCAGCCGCGTTGGTAACACGCCGAACTGAGTCATCGCGGAATTTTACAAAGATAACTCCATCATGAGTCCATGTCCCAGTTATTTTCTTGTCTTTCGCCAAAAGACGAGCTCTGCGAGCTAGAGATGAACGTCCATTTGTTAGTTGCTCATTTATATGAACATTTGTCATCTTCGTGTCCGCTCTCAATTTTCTTTTCGCCCGATAGAAACTATCCCGCGACCGGTAACTAACAAATTTTGCCAGAATACTTCTATTTTTCCTCCTTGGTGGACCTGATCTGTGACTCCTCTCAATATCGTCGAATTTGAGAGTTACCCCCATTGACTTGGCAATGTCAACAACGATCACATCCGTGTTTTCCTCGTTCGACTCCGGAATACCAGAAATTCTCAGGGAGTTTCTCATCCCATACTGCCGTAAGTCGTCAAGATCTGTTTCGAGCTTAAGTATGGTAGCGGATTTTTCATCAACAGTTCTTTCTAAAGCCTCTACACGGTTTCGAAATGAAACTAGGTGATCTGAAACAGCAGCACTCATCAGCTCTTTCAAAATAGACTGGACCGATGGGTCTTTAAGAGCCGTAAGGAATGTATTCACCGCATCACATTTTTGAATGCTAGTTTGATATGGGCATCTGCTTTTCATGGCTTTCATGGCTTTATTGATATTGATATATTTTGCCGGCCGAGAGATGCCAGTTGGTGAAGATTAACCGTAGTAACCATCTACTACGCGCACAAACAGTTCTGACATTCATTGTGGGCACGTGTACCATAAACTTGATGAAAGTCTTCGAATACTGCGCCACCGTCCTGCCACTTGGGCAGTTGGGATTAAATCACTGGCCGATGACAAAACAGAAGAAAAAAAATACTGGAGGCGATAGGACCTAAGATTGTTTTCGTCTTATAGCAGTAGAGGTGAGGGCTAGTTTCTCCATTGTAGCAGGGGGAAAGGGTTAGTTAAAATAGCTTCTTTTCGGTTTACGGGAGAACAGGGGAGGGCCAGTTTCTTCATTGTAGCGGGGAGTAGTTAAAATTGCTTCTTTTCGGTTTAGGGGAGGACAGGTGAGGGCCAGTTTCTCCATTGCAGCGGGGGAGGAGGGGGGAGGGGCTGTTAGTTAAAAAATAATTCTTTTCAGTTTAGGAAAAGACAGATGAGGGCCAGTTTCTCCATTGCAGCGAGGGGGGGGGGGGTAGTTGGTTATTTTCGGTCTATCGATGTCCGGGAGGACAGGAGAGGGCCAGTTTCTCCATTACAGCTTGGGGGGGGGGGGGCGAGGAGGTAGCTAAAATTGCTTCTTTTCGGTTTAGAGCGAGGAGGGGTCAGGGCCCCTTTATCCATTGTTATGGGGGAGGGGGCAGGGGAGAAGGGGCTTGTTAAAATTCAACTTTAACAGTTTACCCAAAAAGACACTTACAATATAACTTCATAAATTCGTGAATAACTACAAATTTTCATTTTTGTCACAAAGAACATAACTTACGACTCTTCATTACGACGAGCTCGATCAAAGCGTTCCAGAGGAGATCATTCGCTTCATTTGTTTTGCTGGCAAAAATTGATACAGAGAATGGAAAAATAATATATTATGTTGGAAACACGATTTGTTTTAATAACGAAGCGCCGGCCAGTTGTGGCCATCAAGTAAAGGGGGAAAGTTAATACAACCCTCGTATAATGTGCGGATGGGGGGGGGGGGGGGGTTGATCGCAAAACGTGTTTCCTAAGGGCAAATGTTCCAGTTGCGTCACGACTGTTTTAATTTGCTCTGACGCCCAACGTGTTAATCATTGAATCGCGGCAAAGATTCCATCATGGTTGGGAAAACAGGAAAGCAGTGGTTCTCACGAGGATTTGAGAAATGAGTTAATAAATATGATCAATTGTTGTTTTTTTATATACAATATTGAGAAAATTTTGTCGATTTAAAGATTTAGAGATGGAAATAGACAAATTGAAGAAGCATCATCCAGATTTCACATTATAAACAATTTATGGATGTAAGGACCGGGATTGTAACTTCCGTCCCCGGCTCCACTTCATGTTCCTCAAGACTGATGCTTTTAGACAGTGAAAAACAGAGTTTTCGAATATACGAAAGAGTTTTTCGTATATACGAAAGAGTTTTCGTACTTACTAAAGTGTTTTCGTAGTTATGAAACAGTTTTCGCACTTACGAAAGTGTTTTTCGTACTTACGAAAGTGTTTTCGTAGTTACGAAAACGTTTTCGTACTTACGAAAGTGTTTTCGTAGTTACGAAAAAGTTTTCGTACTTACGAAAGTGGGTTCGTACTTACGAAAAGGTTTTCGTACTTACGAAAGTCGTTTCGTACTTACGAAAAAGTTTTCGTACTTACGAAAGTGTTTTCGTACCTACGAAAAAGTTTTCGTACTTACGAAAGTGTTTTCGTAGTTACGAAAAAGTTTTCGTACTTACGAAAGTGTTTTCGTAGTTACGAAAAAGTTTTCGTACTTACGAAAGTGTTTTCATACTTACGAAAAAGTGTTCGTACTTACTCGAAAAAGTTTTCGCACTTACGAAAATGTTTTCGTAGTTACGAAACTTCAATTTTTTTTTAGCGTGGCATCAATACGCTTCCGTACCCACCCACCCCGGCATCAGTGTTTTGCAATTTTTTTCCAACGCCCCCCCCCCCCCCCCTACATTACTTTTTTTTTTATATAGACTACTGTATGTGTAACACGGGGTCAGGACTGACGTGGTGCATTCATTGTTGTCAGTGAAAAAGGTGGTTGCAGCCACAACTTCCGGTAACTGTGGTTAAGACTGTCATACATGCGATAGAAACAACCAAAATGTTTCGCTTGAAACGAGAAAATGTGCATTTTCGATTTTATACTATTACTAATAAAGATAGATAAAAAATAGAACCCTTTCAACACTTCAGATGTAGTATAGGAAACATTACATCTACAGTTTATACCGGTAGTGGTTATTCTTCAATTCATTTTGACTTGTAGTGTATATGTACAAAATATTATTAGAAGACACGCGACACTGATTTTCATTCACTTTTTAGGGACCACGCCCAGCCCCCCCCCCCCCACCCCAACCTCTTTCAGCTGGAACATCTGTGTGTTATGCTTGGAAAATATTTGAACGGGTTGGTTGTTTTGGATACTCAGGGTTTGCATTTTCACTCACGCAAACATTTTTGTGTCATTTCAGTGATATATCTGCAGTTTTGTCACTCGTCAACAAAACAAAACCATGATGCCGAGTCTACCTTCGTTTGTAGGAAGGGGTTCATTGCGGTATTTATTTCACTAAAAAAATCATTATTATTTTGCCCTGTCCATTAAACGAAGTGTTGAAAGTGTGTAATGTTTTCTATCCTTATTGGTATTAAATCGAAAATGCACATTTTCTCGTTTCAAGTGAAACATTTTGGTTGTTTCTATCGCATGTATGACAGTCTTGTAAAGTACAAGAGTAATAGTACAATAAGATTATTTCACATAAAATAATGTTAAATGTCCGTGGTGGGAAGTTACACGTTCACTTTCTCCCCCACCTCTCTCTCTCTCTCTCTCTCTCCTCTCTCTCTCTCTCTCTCTCTCTCTCTCTCTCGTGTGCCCTCCCACTCTCTGTTTTACAAATCGGCGATGAATGAATGAATGAATGATTTTAGCGCACCGAAGGTGCGAAGGGACGATGTGGGATTTAAAAATCCCTTACCACCCGTTAACTTTATTTTATTTTACTTGCATCACATCGACCTAGCCTTTCCTATTGCCTCACATGAGGACCTAAGAGGTGAGAGCGCGGTTACTGTTTCCTGTAATAAAAATTGATACTGATAGGTTATCAATAATCAATGCCTCAACGCCATGGAGACTCCAAGAGAGAGAGAAAGAGAGAGAGAGAGAGAGAGAGAGAGAGAGAGAGAGAGGCTCCCGTTGGTTTGGGCTTGGCGATGGTAGACGTTTGAGTCCCGCCACACTGGGACGAGCCAACTGTTGTGAAATGACAAATTGAAGGGACGAGAAGAGAAGAAAACTAAACAGCAACGCCGGTTTACCAGTAGCGGTCCCGGTATATTGACCATAGCGGTCACAAAAAAGGAGTGGAGAAAGCTCCGCCAGTATAGTTTTGAAGAACTGGGAGTCATTTGTTTTTCATATATATGTTTGTTATTTGTTCATGTTTGTGCTGCATCGCTATATATACACTTTTTAATATGTTTGTAAGATCCGCCGCTGGTATTCTAACATTGTATAAACATCTCTGTGTGCTTTGTCTTTCATTTATGTTATTTGTTCTTGTTTGTGCTATGACATGTATTTTTATGCTGTTATCAATTTATGTTGTATCCAGGGGTGCTTGAGCTGAAATTTTACTCCACGTGTTTCTTTGTAGAGAATTGTACAAAATCGCCTGGTGGACAATCTACCCACCTCCCCTCCACCACCACCACACACACACACACATATTTGAATGTAGGACAAGTGCCCCCCCCCCCCAGACAACTGCCCCCCCCCCCCCCCCCGTCCAAAAATGCACACTTGAACAACTGCCCCCAGTCCATCTGGCAGCTAGGACGACTGCCCCCAGTCAATTTGTCACATAGGACGATTCCCCCCCCCCAGTCCATTTGTCACCTAGGACGTCTGCCGCCTCACACCCACCCCACCCCCACCCCCCGCCGCATTTGTCATCTAGGATAACTACCCCCAGTCTAATTGGCAACTAAGACGACTGCTCCAGGTCTTGGGACTTTGGACATTTTTTAAGATTGTGAATAAAAACAACTAACCCTTGACATTTTTCTATCTTTTATTTATGTAAAAACAATAACATAAAAACTGAGCACATGGTATTATTATAGCACATTATAATCACATTTTAAACCATTATAAAAGCACATTGTATGAACATTTTAACCCTTTGAAATATTTAGCCATTTTTGGATTTAAAAACATGGCTTATGATCATGATTATAGCTATTATTTTCACCAGATTTTCACAGGGTTCTATGTGTTTATGACACATAGAATTCTATGAAACTCGGGTGATAATGTGACATGACAATATTAATTATAACGAGACCTCGAATCCACCATTTTTACGATTTCAAAAATCTTAGACATCTCTGACAAAATTTACCATCAGCAATTAAATAACTATAATTAATTACTATAATTAATTAAACAGTGCATTGTTGTCGGGTTAGGAATACAAAAAGATACCATCAGCAATCAGAAAATAACTATATTTAATTAACTGGTAGAGTGCTGAAAGCCCTATTGTGAGCTTTACGGAAAATGTCAGACGATGACTGTCTGAAGCTACATTCTGACAAAATACCAAAATAGACTGTTATTGTCGCTGATAAGAATCAGATTGTTTGCATAACACGTTGCTCTCTTAACATTTGATTGATTGGTGATCAAATGAAATAGAACAGTTTATGATAAGCTTTGTTTTGTTGTAAGAAAAAAACAAACAAACTTAGCACTCTACCAGTTGAACATTGCTATAGGGTTAAAAATAGTTCTAACTCTCAACCAGTCAAAATATTTAAAATCGAAAACAATGGCCAATTGCTTGCAAAAACCCAGACACAGTCTTTTCTCCCTGAGAATGCAGAACACAGAGAGTTTTCAGTTTTGTTTGGAGTTTTTTGTGTTCCAGGCGTATGCGTTTTCTTGACGGTATTCCTTGCCTCAAACGTTCTATTTCTGTGAGAGCATTTAGCCGATCTCTTTGTATACATTTTATTGTGTGCCAAAGACCTGAATTTTTATGCCCAACTAAATAACTGAACGAGTTGTTCCGCCCTTCACAAACATTGTTTGTCCTGGTACCGTCATTTACCGTTTCTTCATGAACATTCCATACGGAAATAGTGTACTTTGGTGAGTTTATTCACTGAAGTCTAATTGTCCCACGGGGACCCCTTTCAGACTTCGTCGCCTGAGTGCTAGAATGTTCTATGTCCCCTACGGGACATAGAACATTCTAGCACTCGGCCGACGACTTGTAGGCACCACTAACATAATTTTGATCAAAATAATCAACTATGTCAGTTAAACTGTCTGGCACAATGTACCTCAAATAGTGCATACCCACTCTAACTTTGTCAGTTGGTTAGAAAGCCAGGCCATCTAGCATTCCACAAAACTGCTTTACTGACTCATCGTTCTTTTACAAAGCTGAAAGTCCTTCGTTCCGAATCTTTCTCCAAGTGTTCTGAGTTAAATGGTAAAAGCACTCTTGTATTTTAACATGGTCACCTAACATAGTTTTGATTGCATTATGTATACCCAGTTCAAAGTCACCTGAAATACAAGTTGGGTCTGGAATTAAATTATATTCACTATAGGCATTAAGAACGGAAGTAAGAACTTCTTCATATGTGGATTGACATTTATTTGGAAGTAATGCGTACACACACGTAGCATACACCTCACTGACAGCTGTTCTGATCACAAAAATTTGCTGAAACATTTTGGGGGCCGTTCCAAACGTCCCATCCACATACCACTATGATAGGTAACTAAGACCATCTTTGGTTGCAAACACTAACACTCTTTTTTCATTAGATTCACCCTCCTCATAGTTACCGTATATTGAAAATGACAATTTATCAATACCACCAGTTGTTGTAAAGTCTTCTGGAAGTTGATTAATGTATGAAATGCTTTTGGGTTCAGGTGGTGTGTCACCTCGTTTCTACCTGCGAATAGCCCTTTTGATTGAATCAGTGGTACCTGCAGCTACACGAACACGGATAGGATCCTGAGCAAGTTTATCACTTATGATCTGTCCAGATTGCCCACGATTCAATGCTACTGCTTCTTTTATTTCCTCTCGAACTTTCTGCTGGGTGGCTGTGGCTTGTTGATGATGTAACATGTACTATCTATAAAAATAAAGAAAGACCAGATGTTGTTTTGCTAATAATCTAATTTTATTCCCCGCCCTCCCCCTACTGACTGTACATTTCTATCCCACACCCACAAAAGGTAATAACACGCCACCCCCCTAATAATTAAGTAATAAGATTATAACAAAATAAATATGGCCTTAAAAACCAAAAATTAAATAATTACAAAGTATTGAGGATTTGCATTCATCTAAACCCCCCCCCCCCCACCCCTCCCTCCGGCACTGACTCTATAATTGTTTCCCACCAACCTCTTCAAATACCTTTCCATCCCACACCTGCCCCAATAAAAGGTAATAATAACACCCCCCAAACTCTGAAAAAATAAATAGCATTCAATTAATTTTGTGAATATTGTGAAGAGTGAACAGGGAAAATACTTACATTCTTATCTGTAGTCAGTGATACTTGGCATGAAGCACTCTTACGTTTGGAACATTCCCAATGTATTGAGGCTTTGCATTCTTTTTTTTTTGTATAGGAAAAGCCATCTTTGAGTAGTTTAGTGCCTCCACGTTGACTCTTGATTAATTCCATGATTTATGAGATTATGATATGATGGTAACGAAATGGTTTTAGCGCGCCGAAGGCCCGCAGGGACGCTGTGGAGCAAGCCCCTTTCGACCCCCAGTGACTGTTTAGGATCTGGTAGCTTCATGTCAAGGCGTGTTGAAGGAGGAAAAGGTTCGGGTACTCAGCAGTTGCCCTTGGCTAGAGTATCAGCGGTGTTGGGTTGACTTCGTTGACTGACCCCTCGGATGAGGACCAATGTGAGAGGTGGGGTCCTCTCACAAAGGTACTATCTCTCCCCGAGGGTGCTGTAGTGGTTTATTTTTCGGGCAAGTATAGTCTGCTACTTCCGAGATGAATCAGGTAGCGATGGCGGGTCATCATTGGCAAGTATAGTTTGCCTCAGGCTGTCTTTCAGGTTTTGCAGTAGGACGTCTTTTAGGATAGATGACAACAACGACCCCTTTCGGGGACCACCCGAAGAAAGACCCGAACTTCCCTGGTTCGAGGGCAGGCCTGCATTGTAACCTATTTGGCTGGGTCAAAAATGCGCTCTACAGACGCTTACAAAAAGGGGCTGAGGCGGGACGCAGGACCAACGCTCGCCTCCCTTGAAGTGGGTGACCATTTCTAGGGATGGAGCAGAGGATGTTCAGGATCCATAGAGGTTACTGTTTCTTAAAAAATCTTCTTAATAATATAATAATAATAATAAATGTAGTTTAAAGCAGAAAATCCTCATAGAGCTCTTGGGCTTAACACACACACACACAACACAAAAAACTTTATATATATATATCACTCTGCATTTCCTATTTACTGACTGTCTCCAAGAGGATGAATCACAATCAGCGGCCTTCATCGTAAATTATATACCCGCTGAAACAAATGTGATTTGAGAGCTGATCGGAAAGATAGGAGACTCTGGGATGCTTTCAGCCCAATCGGAAGCAGGTTCCAAAGGAATGGGGCAGCCACCAAAAAGGCCCGATCGCCAGCTCCAGATCCAGCAGGCAGAATCTTTTGATATTTGGTATGCAACATTGTGGGGTGGATCTGATTCAAGTTTGTTCAAATCGGCCCCCTGGATTCACATTTGGGCTCAGTATAGAAGCCCGAATTCGAACTTAGTGCATTTCAGGCAAATTTCTTAAAACAAATCTTCTCCAGATCCAGCAGGCAGAATCTTTTGATATTTGGTATGCAACATTGTGGGGTGGATCTGATTCAAGTTTGCTCAAATCGGCCCCCTGGGTTCATATTTGAGCTCAGTATTGGAGCCCAAAGTTGAACTTAGTGCATTTCAGGCAATTTTCTTTAACAATCTTCTTCTCAAGATCCGGCAGGCAGAATCTTTTAATATTGGGTATACAGCATGCTTAGGGGAGGGGGGGGATTCAAGTTTCTTCAAGCCAAGTCCCTGGGTTCATATTTGGGATCACTGTGGGAGCCCGAATTATAACTTAATTCAAAATGAGGAATTTTCTTTAAAAATCTTCTTCTTCAGATCCAGCAGATGAATGCTTTTCATATTTGGTATGCAGCATCCTTAGGGGAGAAAGCTTCAAGTTTGTTCAAGCCATGTCCCTAGTTCCATAAAATTTGTCTCTCATGACTTCATTCACGCCGGACGGACGACGACGGACGACAAGTGATAAGTTTAGCTCCCTTCGGTGAGCTAAAAAGGCGAGAGAAAAACCTTCGCGGTCTGGTGCCCACTTGCCCCGCTTTTTTCATTAAAAATTGGCGTTTTTTTGTTTTTGTCTGCTTTCGCAAATTGCCTGTAGTTCGGATATTAGTTGGCTGTCGGCTAACCGGTCGTGATTCTTCGCGGCTAGTGAGGCCAGGCGGTCCTTTATGGTTAGGATTTCGGCTCTGTCGAGGAGTGTTTTGATAGGTGTATCCCAGGGAGCCCGGAGGGCGACCATGAGCGCATGATTTTGGTCCTTCTGGAGTATCCCCATATTTGTTTGATTTAGGTATGTTACACTGTTAAAACATTTGGTTCCCCGGAGAACCAAAATTGGTTCCCAGCAATGTCTCCTATGCGGAACCAAACAAGAACCAAATTTGGTTCCAGTTAGGTTCCTCATAGAACCAGTTCGGTTCTTCAGTTTGGTTCTTCAATTTGGTTCTCCATCGAACCAGTTCGGTTCTTCAGTTGGTTCTTCATAGAACCAGGTTGGTTCTTCAACTTGGTTCTTCAGATGGTTCTTTAAGGAACCAGCTTGGTTCTTCAGTTTGGTTCTTGGTTGATTCTTGTTTGATTCCCCATAGGAGACAAATCCCCAGAACCAAATTTGGTTCTCTGTGGAACCACGCAGGTTCTTAAATTTGGTTCTTGGTTGGTTCTTGATTGGTTCCCCATAGGAGACAAATCCCCAGAACCAAATTTGGTTCTCAGTGGAACCAGGCAGGTTCTTAAATTTGGTTCTTGGTTGGTTCTTGTTTGGTTCCCCATAGGAGACAAATCCCCAGAACCAAATTTGGTTCTCTATGGAACCAGGCAGATTCATCAATTTCGAAGTCCATCAACCGCATAATGGTATTTAAGTCGTGATAAATTGACACAAAATATTAATTTTCTGTAATTTTTGGAAAAAGCCAATGTATTTTCATTCTCTTGTTAATGTTAGTTGTTTCATTGTGCAAAAGATTAACTGTCCGTACTTTAACCCTTTACCTAATGTAACGGCCAAAACCCGCCAGCGCTCTACACGAAAATCGCCATTTAATTTTTTTAATACTTTCATTTTTGCTTTCAAAGCATAGGTTATGACCCCTCATTGGAATGAGCGCATCGCGCTCGTTCCAATGATGGGTCATAACCTATGTTTTGGAAGTAAAAAATGAAAATTTTTATTGAGAATTTTTTTACGAGTGTCGTCTGGCACTAGCGTTAGGTAAAGGGTTAACATTTTTCTTGACAATTTAATCGAATCAACAAATAGAGGCAGAGTCAGCCATGTCTTGGTTTGATTACATTTTCAAGAAAAATATTAAACACAAGGACATTAAATGATTTCATTAATATAACATTTGCCATTCTGTTCACAAACAACACATGTACATCGGTGGCGCAGAAACCGGGGTTGGTAAGGGGCGGGGGAGCTATTTACCCCCCCCCCCCCAATATGTTCCAAAGATTAGAAAAATTGCCCCTTAAATATATCGGCCAATGCCTATCAACAGACTACAAAAATGTGTGCAATGTCGTCACCACCTCACTGGCACACAGCATCATGCAGTGTGCCGGAGAGGCGGTGACAACATTTCACTCATTTTTTGCCAACCCCTAATCTATTTTTTACGGTACCGTATACTGATTTACCAGAGTTATGTCCCTTTATTTACTCCCCTCCCCCCCCCCCCCCCCCAATATTTTCAAAGATTTGCAAAATCGCCCTAAAAATATATTGGTCGATGCCTATCTATAGAGACTACAAAAATGAGTGCAATGCTGTCACCACCTCACTGGATCATGCAGTGTGCCGGTGATGACATTGCACTCATTTGTTGTCAATCCCTAATCTTTTTTTTACGGTATACTGATTTACCAGAGTTACATGTATGACCCCTTGCAAGTTACTTCTAGTCATCTACACAAATCATTCTTCTGTAGGAATGGTTGCAAAATGAATACGAGAATATGCAATTAAATCTAAAGACAATTGGTGTTATTCTATTTGCTCAGCTAGTCAGCTTTAAAAATAATTTTGGTCACAATTACTAATTTCGTAAGTAGAAAACAATGTTGAGGGGTCAGAAACACCACCAGGGACCCCGTTTAAGCTTCAGTTTCATGAGAATTTTCCCTGTGGAGGCTCCCTGGACCGCACCAATGAGAGGGGGATACCCCCTCTCGTGCTCTCCCGGGAAACGTATTGCGTGTTGCAACCATTGCTAATCGATGATCTCTTTTAAGCCCCCCACCTCCGAATAATATTTTCTTCTGACGCCCCTGATGCACATGTCGATGAGCTATTCTGCGACCCTCGTTACCCAATATGTTAGATGCGTGTGACACTGCCACTTATCACCCCCCCCTCCCCCCACCCACAACCGTAAGCTTTTCATTTTTTCTTCCAAACCAATGCTTATGACACCTCATTGGAACTACCCCATTCCAATAAGGGATCATAAGCTGTGATTTGGAAAAGAAAAAGGAATGAAAGGCGACCCATAGGTCCATTGGCTGAAGCTTTGCTTGCATTTTTTATGCTTTGATCGATATTAAAAGTGCTTGGTGGAATCTCAACTCCACTTGTGATATAAATACACTCTCCGTGTACCAGGCCCGACGCAAATAGGGTGGGGAGCGGCAAACTACCCTCACGCCACATAATAATAACACTTTGGCCAGCCGCTGATTTGTCGCCTTTGTCGGAAACTCGGCCTCTTTTTACTGGAATTTATGTGCAAAATGTAGGTTTTATAGTCATTTTCCGTATTTTTAGAAATGTTGTCGGAAAATTTCAAAACTTCCCACCCACATATAGAAAAAGTGTGGATTCGGGCCTGTCATGTACTATAGTGCATCGAAGGTGGATTACTACATCTGTACATAATCTAATGACATTTGCCTGGACAATCTATTTTTTGATGTGCACACAAGTAACAAAGCGGGTCTGGCAATAAAGAGCTTACAGCGTAACCCGTTAGCAGGTTATGCAACACAACATGGTGGTAACCTACAGGTAAAGGAAAATGTATTTTGATGCTTTTCTGGGTTCTCTATTTCACAATGCCACTCATGCTTTGTCTTCACAGAATTTTCGCAAAAAATATACCAACAACTAACGCACGATCTCGCCAAAGCGAGATCGCGCGTTAGTTGTTGGTTGTTGGTATTTATTTTAACAAAAATTCTATTGTGAAGTCAACGATAATGTCACTCGATTCATACCTGTATTATGTGGCTGTATGTACATGTAATGTGTCTGGCAAAGTTAGGGCCATTGTCCAGGTGGGCTATACCTGTTAGGCAAAAAAAATAAATGATTGGTTTCTCAGACATTTTGTTTTATAGATTCAATGAGGGAGGGGGGACTTTATTTTTATTTTTTATTTCTGATAACCAAGGATGTCATTATGTAATTCCAGCCTGAGGCATCCAGAGTGCCAGGTTTGACATGCAAGAGCACTATTTTGTGTTCTTAAATCAGTTTATTATCATAATTTTAAAAATAAAACTGTCCTCTAAAAACAAACTGTAGGTACTACAGTTCAAAGGCTTAATTTCTTTTGATGCTCTTCATATGGCCGGGTTGGTGGGGCCACCGATGGCGATATTGGGCTTGAAGTTTGTAAACAGTGTTCTATGATGTATGGGGACTGTCGCTCGATGGGATATGGAGAGGTATGTGCAAACTGTCAGGAAATCCTCCGCCTACTTGAGACAATTGTTAAGTTTGAGGGGGAGATTGCTGAGCTGAAGGGAAAACTTGGTAGGGCGGGGCTGTCTGGAGTTACGCCTGTGAAAATGGCTTTCCGAGAAGGATGGAAGGTTGTCGGTGGTTCCAAGAGGAAACATGGGGGTAGAACCTTTGATGTGAATGAGGTAGGTGATGAGGTGGGGGCTGCTAGAAAAGTACGTAGGACAGATGAGGGGGGCCCAGGCCGGAGCAATGCTGTAAAGCGTTTGGCGTGGACTACCAAAAGTGGTAGGAAAGGGGGGCCAGAGAAGCAGGTAGATAGGGGTGTAAAGTCCAAAGGCAGTGGGGAGTGCAGCACCAGAAACAGATTTGATGTGCTCGATTCGGAAGAGACAGAGGAGGAGATGGAGGTAGTTGCAACAGATAGTAGCTTGGGGTCTAGGCCAGGAAAAAGGAGGAGGGATCCGGGGGAAGACCAGGGGAGTAGTCCAGGTAGCTCAGGGCCTGGAAAGAGACGGAGGGACAAGGATAGGAGTAATCCTAGGTCAAAGATACCGATACCGATATTGAGTCCGAGTGGGGCTGTTGGAGAGGAAGAGGACGCTGTAAACAATAGGAGACTAGAGGAGATAAATAGGGCGAGGTCCAAAAGTAAGTTGGTGGTTGCGGGAAGTAGCATAGTTCGGGGGATCGACAAGGTTGTCTGTGGTCCGGACAGTAAAAATAGAACAGTTCTGTGCTTTCCGGGGGCTAAAGTGGAGGACCTGAGGGATAGAGTGGACGGTATTGTAGCTGGGTCGGGGCCTGATCCGGTAGTGGTATTACATGTGGGGTCCAATAACATCAGGGAGAGGAAATCAGTTCGTTTGGTGGACACATACAAGGACCTAATTAGTAAGCTACTTAGCAGGAATGCTCGGATCATCGTTTCAGGGGTGCTCCCCGTTATGGGTGGTGGGAATGAGAGGAACTCGCGGATTATGGCACTAAACGAGGAGCTGGAAGAACACTGCAAAGACTTGGGAGTACATTTCATTGACCACTGGGATTCATTCTGGGGACAAGGAGAGTTGTATGGGCGAGACGGATTGCATTTAAGTAGGATGGGTACAGACCTGTTGGGCCAAAAAATCTTACAGGTGGCTGGGCCTTTTTTGGAGAAAAGGGGGGTAGGGGACCACAGCCGGTAACCCAGAGTGGCACAAATGCTGGGAACATGGGAAGAACAACAAACATGCACAATACAGGGACATACCAGGGTTATAATAATGTGCCAGTGATGACAAAAAAACAAAGATTCATTAAGTTTGGGTACTGCAACATCCAGGGTCTGCACAAGAAAGTAAGCGAAATATCAACAATGATGGACGAAGGAGACTTCGATATAATGGGTCTAAGTGAGACGTGGATACGACGGGATGAGCGGGTTGATCAGATGAAGGGTTGCGTGTGGATAGGAGCTGGGCGAACTGAGGGTCAGAAACGGGGTGGGGGTGTTGGCATCTACGCTAAAGAGGAATTACAGCCCTCATTGATTACAGATCTCACAGAAGCAAGGACTCAGATTCCAGTATCCAACGAAATAGTCTGGGCAAAAATCAAGTTAGGAAACAGGAGTGTTGCCGTTGGTGTTGTATACTTAGCAGTGGAGGGAAGTAAGCCCGAGTGGAATGATTCAATATATACAACTCTTAGATCGAATATCACAGAGCTTGGGAGCAGAGGGTTCAGTATTGTCCTAATGGGGGACTTCAATGGGCACATCGGGGATAAGGAGGAGGGCATACAGGGAGGTGATAGGAAAATTAACACGAATGGGAGGAAGATGTTGGACCTATCAAAAGAGCTTGGTTTAAAGATCCTGAACAGGGATGCGAAATGTAAGGGTAAATGGACCTGGGAGAGGAACGATAAGAAAACAATAATTGATTATATACTCACTGACATTAGCGTATGGAGGGAGGTTATAGATGTAGAAATAGATGACGAGGGAAAAAATGACTTGGGTAGTGATCACAACCTGATAACAGTTAAGATTATGGGCAAAAAGACGAATAGAGACAGAAATACCTTCAAGGAAGTTTGGGGACTAAAACAAGGAGCCGACTGGAAGCAGTTTCGGGAAAAACTAAAACCAAATCTTGAATGTATACCTAGGGATGCAAATGTCCAGAGTATTTCAGATGGCATAGTAAATAGCCTAACAGAGGCAGGGAAGGAGTGTATAGGAAGGGTGAGGGTCCCAACGAGAGAGCTTGGATACAGGGTTAACGAGGGACTGAAAAAGGCTATAAAAGAAAGGAAGGTAAAATGCGCCGCTTACAGAAGAAGTAGGAAGCTTAAAGGGGTGGATAACAATGACACGAGACTAATGAAAGGAGAATATGAACTGGCACGGAAAAAGGTGAATGAGATAAAGAATAATAATAGGAAGGAGCGCAATTGCAGTCTTGCCAGAACAATAAAGAAAACGGGGGGTTCGAGCTCAAACGTATTTTGGAACTGGGTAAATAAACGGGGGAAAAGTAGTGTGCAGAGTATCAAAGTGGATGGGGAAAGTACAGAAGATAAAGGCCGTATCGCTTCAGAGTTAGTCAAGCACTGGGAAAAGATAAACGATAGGCGATGGGGCAGTGGGTCCCCACCAAAAAGAAATACACTGGTGGAGGAGAACCTATCCAATCGTGTATGTAGCGAAATAACGGCAGAAGAAGTGCGGAACGTGGTCTCGAAATTAAAAAATGGTAAAGCGGGAGGGACTGATGAAATTCCGAACGAATTCCTCAAAAATGGAGGGGAGGCACTTATTGAAGTCCTGACAAACCTTTTCAACCTGGCTCTGCGAAAGCAAGAGGTCCCCAGAGAGTGGAGGGAAAGTAAGGTGTCGTTCATACACAAAAAGGGGGATAAGGAAGTTCTAGATAACTATAGGGGGATATCAGTTAGTAGTAACATCGGAAAAGTATTCTGTAAGGTCATATACGGTAGACTAGAGGAAGTTATTGAAGAGAAAGGTTTTTTAGGAGAAATTCAAAATGGTTTCAGGAAAGGACGAAGAGTCACTGATCACCTATTTACACTCACCCAACTGATAGAATCAACAAAGGCTGAAAAGAAAAAGATGTTTCTGGCATTTCGAGATGTGAAAAAAGCGTACGACCGAGTGTGGAGGGAAGGTATGTGGCGAAAGCTCGAGGGCATCGGACTGGGGGGTGACTTTGTGGGAATCATGAAAGCACTGTATACAGATGTGCAAAGCCAACTCAGTCTAGGGAGTATCACTACAAAACGAGTCCCTATGGATATAGGCCTCAAGCAGGGGTGTATCTTTTCACCGATTTTGTTTGCATTGTATGTTAAAGATTTAGGGGACGAACTAATTCAGAGTGCGGAGGGGGTAAATGTTGGAGACATAAAGATACCAGGCTTATTCTTTGCGGACGACATGGTGTTAATGTCTAGAACTGAACAGGGGCTAGAGAAACTGCTGGAAATTGTTGGTAGATATGGGAACACTTGGCGGCTCGAACTAAATGAAAATAAAAGCAAGGTAATACCCGTTGGACGCAAGGTAGATATGACGAAAAGATGGAGAGTGGGGGAGTTCTCAATCCCCGAAGGGGAAAGCAAACAAATCGCTGTAGGAGAAACGGGAGAGTATGAGTATCTAGGGGTAAGCATAAATATAACGGGAAGAGGGGTGTACAGAAATTACTCAGCCAAACTGATTCTGAAGGGGAAAAGAATTCTGAACCAACTAAAACTTTTAGGGAAAAATAGTTTCAACAAGGTCTTTGTGGGGAAAACACTGTGGGAGAGGGTGGGTTTACCAAGTATAACGTATGGCACGGACGTGATTCCATTAAACCAAACCGTTATTAAGAAGTTGGAAAATACTCAAAATGATGCCGGCAGATGGATAACAGGGTCGAGTAATGCTGCAGCTTTGGAAGCAGTAAGGGGGGAGCTTGGGTGGATGAAAATCAAGGACAGGGTAGATTTGGGAAAACTGTGTTACTTTAACTACTTGAGAAACCTGCCTGACAACCGGTGGTGCAAATTGATGCTCGATACCATTTGGAATTCTAATATAGAAACATGTGAGGGAACTAATGGACAATTACTCTATAGAGGTCACAAACATAGAAGTAGGAATGAAAGAAGGCAAAAGGTTTGTCAAAGAGAGAGTCATGGAAGATTGCAATCGAAACTGGCGAGCAGGGGTTAGCGTGAAAAGATCACTGCAGGGGTTACAATATAAAGAAAAGCCAGCTTTTGAGAAGTACCTAGATGGCACCTTTGGAGGGTCACTGCTGTTCAAACTGAGATCAAGATCACTGGAGCTTCGGGGAAAAATTGGGAGAGATGGGGAAAAGGGATGCCAAATGTGCCACTCTGGAGTAGTGGAGACCCTGGAACATTTTCTCTTGGAATGCCCACAGTATATACCTCATAGAATAAAATTTACTGGAAGAATAATGCAGAAGTGGGGTGAAGAAACAAAGGATAGATGGCTGAAGGGGGACACGAGGGAGAGGGTAGGAATGCTTATTGAAGAAATTGAAAAAGAGGAAGTGAGGGACACTATTAAGCAGTTTGTATCTGAATGCTGGGAGAAGAGGAGGGGAAGAGGGGGTGGGGCGCAGGGGGAATGATGGCCTTCTCTTATGAGGACCGCGACAAATCAGCGGCTGGCCAAAGAGTTATTATTATATTATCTTTAAAGAAAAGTTATTTAATCTACTAGTATGGGGTTTTTCCTTGTAATTATTTATGGGAGAGTGCTATAGGCACTTTCCCATAAATTGCAACAAGGCAAATTCTATGGGGACTTGCCTCATTACAATTTATGAGAGATTGCTGTAGGCACCTTCCCATAAATTGCAATGAGGCAAAACCCCATAGAGGCAAATATATTGCAGACACAAATAAATAAATATTCATCAATCAAAAAACGTAAACTGTTTTGAGTCTCCTGAGTTTGTACTAATATTAGAAGACAGTGAAAGGCATAAAAATGCCCAATGAGGGGGTTCAAATGAGGGAGTATTTGAGAAACAAACCACTTGTTGTGGCCTTAGCTTAACTTATTCACAATACACTCCCGAAAATTGCTAAGCATAAAATAAACAAATTTTATTCTTGAACCTAATGTTGCTTTTAATAAGACAATGAAAGTTCTGTTTTTCAAATTTTATAAATTTTTGCTAGGCATATTATTCGTTCATCATGAAGACGCCTTGACGCCACTCGACGATCATGGACAAAAATTTCAGGTTCAATCTGAGCATGGTAGGAGCGTTAATATATGCATCCTTGTTACAAAATAAATCTTGAACCATTATGCCTGTCTGTCATGAATCATGATTTGATAAAACGTTTGAAAAATATTGCTCACTATTTCTGTATAACTCGAAGCGTTCAATTATTTACCGATCACTTGTGAACTACATGTACCACAATTGTCACAAACATATGACACCAATCCACACGGTGTGACACCAGTCATAGTCTTAAATGTATTGCAGTGCTTGCGTGTCGAAAATGTGGTGGGTTGTGAATTAACTTTCTCATGTTTATGTATGGGAATTTCTGTTGCATTCAAAACTACCGGAGTATCTCCAAATTTTTGTTTATTAAAAGTCCCTTGTCATGTTCACCTCCACATTTTCTTTGCTTGGCCAAATATGATATCCAGCTTTTTGGTCTGAAAATACGGTCGATTTATCCAGGTCACTATACGTTTACATACTGTTGATTTGCTTATATGGAACTATATACTGAGAAATGTGTCTTCCACTCCTGAGCGTAATTTCATGAGAACTAAAAAAAAGTTGATCATTTTGTGGGAACAAAGAACAACGGTAACTGCGTTCAGCAAAAGAACAGAAATGTTCACAGTTATTGAATCCTGTGAAGTAAGAGATGGCCCTGCCACCATTCTCATAGTGATCAATGGAACATGCACTATTTCTGTCGGTAAGTAAGTAGTTCACACTGTTCTGATGCCGAAACTGAATTTTCCATGTATGTATCAATTCCTTTTGGCACAACCACTTCCACCTCATTTCCCAACATTGACATCCGCATATGCTAATAAACAAGTACTCGTCTGCCTGTCATCTTCAAATTTCAACTTCTTTGAGACTCGCTGCTGTCTACAAACAGCTGAAGGAGACAATGGCCTTTTGAAAAGAAATTTTGTTGGAATGGCTGTTGAATTAAATCGTTTTCTGGTTCCTAAAAAGAAAAATAAATACAAAACATCAAGAGCGGATTACCACTGACTGCCCCTCCCTCTCCCCACAATGCAACACCACTAATAATTTCCAACCTCCTCACCTTCCCTCAGGCTGCTCGAGAATATTTGCCAGAGCCTCAGAATTTGAACACAAATTCGGGGTGGGGGTAGTGGGCCGATCTCTTTACAATGGGAGGATGCCCCATTCCAATACCCTCCCCCCTGTCCCAGCCCCAGGACGTCTGGATATTCCTGCAGGATTCCATCTCACCCCTCTGGAAAACTTGGACCCTCCCCCCCCCCCCAGACATTGGGATCCTCCCCTCCCTAAGTTGGTTCCTGGCTCCGCCACTGGTACCCAGAACAGATAGCCGTGTGGGTTAAAATTGTTTTGTCCACCTTTCCCAAATGCACAATGACTTAACCCTTTACTTACCCAACGTAACGACCAAAATCCTACGGAGACCACTGGTACCTTGAATGTGATAGTATTTCGTGATAGTATTTCGTTTGATTTCAGAGCTTAACCAAGTAATATTTCCAAAATTGTCGCGAGAGTGAAAAAAATAGGTCTCGCTATATCAAAGTTGTGCAACCTCTGCGTAACGCTTAACCTGAGAGATCGCTCCTGCAATTTTGGCAGGCCTGTTTTAATTTTTTGTCTCAAAAACAAAGCTTATGACCCCTCATTGGAACGAGCTGAGCTCGTTCTAATGAGGGGTCATACGCTATGTTTTTGAGAAAATTTTTGGTTATTCAAGAATTTTCTTTGCAAGTGTCATCAGCTATTCGCGTTGGGTAAATCGTAAAGGGTTAAAAGGATTTCAAAAATCAAAATATAGATAGACACTGGGGAGGGGGGGGGGCAAATCCCCAAAACAGGCGGTGAAACACTTTCATCGTTTCAGGCCGTTTCTGTAATTCGGCACATCGCAGATAAGACTTAGTTCACCTTTCATAAAAATATGATCTGCATTCAAAAACAACGATGTTTGGCTGTAATTTGTGGGGCTGAACAGCCGACTATTTGTTGTTATCTTGGCATATTCTTGTTCTATTTATAATCGTCAGCTAGATGGGATACAGTACCCGTCCTTTGGACAGGAAGTGAAAAATATTTTTTAAATATATATCCTGATATTTATCTCGGGTAAATTTACCCCCTCCCCCCCCTCCCCCCCCCCCCCCATGTCCGTCCTAGTGACCCAAGGATCACGCATGCCGAATTTCATCCAAATCCATGCAGAGGGAAGTGAAAACAAGTTTTTTAAATATATATCCTAATATTTATCCCGGATAAATTTACCCCCCGCCCCCCAAAGCGCCCCCCCCCCCCCTCTATGTCCGTCCCAGTGATCCAAGGATCATGCATGCCGAATTTCATCCAAATCCATGCAGCGGTAAAAAAAATAATTTTAATATATATCCTGATATATATCCCCGGTAAATTTAAACCCCCCTATGTCCGTCCCAGTGACCCAAGGATCACTCATGCCGAATTTCATCCGAATCCATGCAGCGGTTTTTGCGTGATGAGAGGACATACAGGCAGACAGACAAACAAACAGATTCTATTGCTTTCAATGTCATAGTATACACTGTAGATTATTGTTTGCAGAATGTAGGTCACCAATGAACGTTCTGCAATGATGCAGCACTGCTACACTTTCAGTGTTGGGCACGGCATCTATCACTCGCCCACGAAGCAAAATAAGTTCAAAATAACACCTTCAAAACATATTGTCAAATAAGAAATTACTTTTTTATTAATATTTGACCACCTGGATCAATAATTGCTATTCATAATTTAATTGCTGGTGCTTGACTGTGTGACCGAATAATTCCAGCTGCGCTGAAACCTGTGTTCTGCAAATCGACCTTCACTAGTTTCAGTTTCAATAACAACTTTCCAACAGTGTAATTAGTATTACAATAACTTACCGTTAAATATCTCTGTCAAACCTCACAAACTGCACGAGTCCAGCCACTCACAACCCGATGCAATGACCAGTCTCAACTGCAACATCCAACGCACACATTTAACGCTTCACTTCAACATCAAAACAGACGACGTAAAATACCCGTATCATGCATGCGCCATAAATCAAGGAAAAAAAATTGGTTCCCAGGAATCCTCAGAACCAACGGGTTCTTTGAAGAACCACCAGGGTCTCTTCAGAACCAACGGGTTCTGTGAAGAACCAAAATTTACAGTTTTTTATAAGAGTGTAGGATGATACCCCGTACTGGAGTACAGGGCGCACAAATGCTTTGTATAGTTTAAGCAGAGTAGTCGGGTTGGCTCCCCATGATGTACCCTTCAGCATTTTTAGTAAATTAATATGTTTGGTCGCTTTGCTGGCAATATCGTTGGTGTGTTTATTGAAAGATAGGTTCTGGTCGATGGTAATGCCAAGGAATTTCGCCTCTGTGCATTCAGGGAAGACTTTGTCCCGTAGTTTTAAGTCAAAGTCACGGTTATTTTTCTTACGGGTGAACGTGATTCTTTGGGTTTTACTGGCGTTCAGCTTGATTCTCCATTTGGCATACCATTGCTCCAGGTCGTCGAGAGCGCGTTGAAGGTGTTTTTGGAGTAGATTGGCAGTGTTATTGGAGTCCCAGAGACCCTTATCGTCTGCAAATTGTGAGATTTGAACGCGATCCTCAGCAATTTTGAGGGCATTGACGTAGATGATGTATGGGGGGGGGGGGGGCTGAGGATGGATCCTTGGGGGTGCCTGCTTCCAGGGGGATGCTGTCGGACATTTCGTTGTTTACTCTGATTTTTATTACGCAGTCGTTAAGGAATGAAAAGAGTAATCTAAGCATTTTCATGGGAAGTTTCATTTTAGAAAGTTTGAGGCGCATTCCGTTGAGCCAAACGGAATCGAACGCTTTTTCGACGTCTAATAGGACTGCCGCGCCTATTTGCTGGTTATTGATCACGTTTTTTTTATTAGACTGACTAGGCGGTAGACATGTTCAATGCCTTCTTTACGGTTTCATTAGTCTCTTTGCCATTTGTTAAAAAAGTCGGTTTCTTCGAGGTGCTCCTTCAGTCGATTGGTGAGGATACCTTACCAATGCAACTGAGAAGGTTGATTGGGCGGTAGCTGGCTAGATCAGAAAGGTTTTTGTCTGGTTTCGGTATCATGGCACCAATCGCTCTTTTCCAACATTTTGGAAAGGAGCCATGGGTGAGGCATGCATTGAATAAGTTGTTGAGTTTGTCAATTAGGGAATTTGGGCTCTGTTTCAGAATTTTGTAACTGACTTCATCCTCTCAGGGAGATGAAGAATTTTTGTATTTTTTATGATATTGATGATTTCGTCATTGGTGATGAGGGTGACGAGATCGTCGTAATCCCCTTCTTCTGGGTCGGTATCAAATTTAGGGTCACGGTAGATATCCAGATGTTCGTTGATGAAGTCATCAATGGCGTTTATGATGGCGTCATCGTTGTCAGGGCCTTGGTATAGGCGATGGGTTTTTCTAAGGAGTTTGGCAAAATTGTCAGCTTTGTCTTTGTCGGTACGCGTGAAGGAGCCATCTTCCTTTTTAAGGGGTTTGGCTGCTGCCTTGTTGCTTTTATTTTTGTACCAGTAAGTGTTTTGAAGGAGTTCCAGAATTTTCTGGCATCTCTCACCTCATTTAGATTGGCTGTTGCTCTTTCCCAGTTGGCCTGTTTTTCGGTTTGGAGGGTTTTCTTAACCTCACCATGAAGACGGTTATATGTTGATTTGAGGTCAGCTTTTTTGAGGGGGTCGGTTTCTGCTTTGAGAGCTCGGAGCGCTTTTTGTTTAGTTTATGATGTGATGAGGATGTTCCCATCTTAAATACTAATCTCATGTTTAATTCAAACAAAGTGTACTGTTTTTACAGTACTGTGTTTAAAGATTGTGTTTTGAGACTAATTCACAACTTTGGTTTGTCCAAGCTGAAAGATTGTGTTTTGAGACTAATTCAATTGGCTTTGGAGTCTGTTTTTTTGTTCTTTCAACAGAAAAATTTCATTCACATATCATTCACACTTGAAGCAATACAATGGTTTTTTGTTTCATGTAGCATGTTTATTTAGTAATAATCTTTATTCTTTCAATTCAATTCCTTTTGATGTAAATTAAAACAATATACAGATTTACTTGAGCTGTATTAAGAACAAATGTGGGGAGTCAACTGGACTGGGGGCAGTCGTCCTAGATGGCAAATGGACAGGGCTTAGTCGTTCTAGATGACAAATGGACTGGGGGCAGTTATCGTAGATGACAAATGGACTGGGGCAGTGGTCCTGTGTGACAAATTGACTGGGAGGGGGGGGGGGGGGGCAGTCGTCCTAGCTGCCAATTGGACTGGGGGCAGTTGTCCAAGTGAACATTTTTTTACTGGGGGTAGTTATCTTGGGGGCACTTGTCCAGATACCCACACATTTAGTTGTAATCCACCCTCCACGATCGGGTGTTACTGTAACATTATTCACATGTTAAACTGAACACAATGTAATAAGTGTTTTTCCATTAGATGAGAACGGCCCAGATTTTGAGACGGAACAGCCCAGACTTCGAGACAGAATGGCCCACATTTTTGGACAGAACAGCCCTTATTAAAAAAAACTTCATTTATTAAAAAAAACATTTCTTATACTCCCATTAGTTTTTTTTTTACAAAAGTACTTACGGTGGAACTGAAGTTGATTAATATTATATTTAAGTTGATTGAAGGTTAGGATATTGATATACTCTCCCAAAAAAGAAAGTGTGCATGCTAAAAAATAACACTAAAAAAAGATATATATCATTTTCATTCATTGAAATTGTACTCAATCGCAGGTGAATCAATTTGTGATCAACACGAGAAATTTCATTACGCTATGACGAATACTCTTGGCGCCATGGAGAGTCAAAGACACTAAGGGTCAAACACAAAAGTCACACACTCAATATCTGGTATGACCTCCGTCTGCATCGACTACTGTTGTGCATCTACGCCTGCCTCATTGAAGCGAACAAGTTAGCATGGAAGTGGTTTAGAGTAGGGTTAGTTATGGTTAGGGTTAGGTTAGGTAGGGTTAGGTTAGGGTTAGAGTTAGGGTAGTGTTAGGGTTAGGGTTAGGTTAGGCTAACTCTAACCCTAACCCTACTCTACACCACTGCAGTCGAGCACGACGATGACGTGACGTCAAAATCGGACGCATTACAGGTCTTCGAGGATGTAAGCCATATTCTCTCAGCCGGTTGATTACTGTTTGAGGATGTATCCGTCTCAGGTTAGGGATGTTCCTGGCTGTCGTCATTGCCGTTTGTTGTCGGTTCCGGAGATGGACGACACGGATATACCGATCTTGTGCAGGGGTGATAACTCGGGGTCTCCCGGAGCGGGGTCGTTCTCGAACATCATCATGTTGTGCATGTCGATGGACTAGCCTGTCTACAGTGTTACGGTGGCAGTTCAAATGCTAGGCAACCTCTCTGTGTGTTCTGCCAGCTCTAATCTTACCCAGGGCAAGGAGACGTTGATTCATTGTCAATCTTGGCATGCTAATGTGGAGTCGTTTTAACAGCAGCGCAAGTTTGAATGTGAACGATAGGAAGGCCTTACTTTAGTGTTTAAATACCCAAGGATTCACACTGCTGCATGAATTTTCAGACTCTCCACGTGCAAAACATACCTTTTCACAAACGTGCAGCACGTCATTTAACGTTAATGCAATTTTAACGGGGAAAGCTGTTTTTGTGTTCAATATAACTTATTCATGAACAGGTTAACACTCTTTACACCTACGAAATTATTTTGTTGGAGTTTGATCAACTTCTGCAATGCACACTTTCTTTTTTGGGCGAGTATATATTGATATTGATATATTTTATTCGCATTATGCAAGGAACATTTACAGTACAGTGCAGTAAACTACAAATACGGTACATAATGAATATTTCAGAAATAAAGGCAAACATACTGCAGGAGATGACATAGCCTGATTGGCTGTCTACCTGTCATCCCCTCTTGGAACAAGAACCCAGGTGCATACAGTCGGTGGAGAACGTGAGAAAGCTACATATTGTACATATTTCCGAGCAGCTGAAAATCGAATCCAAAAGAGAAGGAAACAATATATTGGTACTCTTTCTAAATTATCAGTTTAGGTATTAAATTAGTTTGGGTCTGTCCGACGCAACTTTCCCACACGTGGGGTTTGGTGGTGCACAGTCAGAATTGTTAGACCTGCATGCCCACTCCACCCCATCATTAATGAACGTCAATTTCAATATAATAACTCCTTGGTTAGCCGCTAATTTGTCGCAGTAATAGCAATAAGACAACTGCCAACAGATATACGCTATAAAATATCACTGTGAAATGGGTGTTGATAGATGTTCGAAGGGGCGGACTTGAGCAGCAGGATTCAACTAGACGGGTTCCCAGATTATGTGCAGAGCACGACCACCATTGCACACGATTATCAAATGACATCATGAATACAGTTGGAACCGGGATGTAGAATTTATTAAAAGAATTAAAAGAATTACGAAGTACAGTCGGGACAATACGGATTATTACAATAAACATCAGTGGAATATGAAGACAGGAAGTTTGATGTCAGTGTTTTTTAAAGAGCTTACTATTACTAACATCACGAATGGAGCTGTCTAATGAATTCCAAATCCTCGGATATGTATATAACGGGAGGTTATCTATTGATTTGGTTCGAGTTTTTCCTACATATAGGAGACCGGATTGTCTAGTTGTCATGCATAAGGGATTATCTACAATGCTAAATGTATTATTAGCTCACCTGACTTTCAGTCAGGGGAGCTATAGTGACCACTCACCGTCCGTCGTCCGTCGTCGTCCGTCGTCGTCTGTCGTCCGTGAACATGGTGTTTGCGTCTTCTCCTCCCAAACTGCTGAACCAATTTAATTGATATTTGAGATAATTGTTTGTTATGACATCGCAATTTGATTTTGTTCAAATCAAGGTGCCTCGCCCGTGGGTAGGGCCACACCCAAAAAGTGTGCTGAAATCTTAAAAAATCTTCTTCTCATGAACCAGCAGTAGCAGAGACTTGATATTTGGTGTGCAACTTCCTTTTGAGATGTAGACTCAGATTTGTTCAAGAGAAGTTTGTGGGGCTATACTTGGCGTCGTAATGGGAGGGGAAAGAATATTTGCCCCTCCCAAAATTTCTATTTTCCAAACCGAGAGGCAAATTTTGACCAAATTTGATATGAGGGCTTATTGGTTCATAAGTACTTAATTTATGCCAAAATTTTTTTTCCCGTCGCCCCATGGGTACCGCAGGAGCTAAAAATAGAAAAAAATTAAAACGCCCATATCTCCAAAACTCCAGGGCAGTGAAAATTCTTATTTGTTGTGAAGCTTCCTTAGGACCAACAGAATGGAATGGTAAAAAAAAAATTGGTTTTATCAATTTTTTTTTTACATTGAAAATTTGGGGTCCGGGTGGGACTTAGAAAATTTTGGACCAAAATCCGGAAATTAGTTTTTTATGCGTTTTAAGAAGAAAAAAAAATTGAGACTGAAAATATTTTGTTTGGGGGGAAAAAATCTGTTTTTTATGCGTTTATCTCAATTTTGGGACGTAAAAGTGCAGGAACTGAAATAGAAGGAAAATCCTGTGTATTGTGTGGGCATAATCGCTTCATCTAGTTGGTATATGCTTTTCTTAGGAGGGGCGTATGCAGCTTATTCAAGTCCCTGGTTTGATATTTAGACTACCATGTCAGGTGAGCGCCCGCAGCCCCCCTGGGACCTCTTGTTAAAGGATGCCGGTAGTTTTTCATTGCGCCAATCAAAGATAAACAAGGAGGCTTGATGTTTTAACATGTCCTCGACCTTGAGTATCCTGTTCTTTTTAAATAGAGGATCGGTATGAGTATTATATCGTTTATTGTTGATTATTCGCAGCATCGCAGGGAACGCTTTTGCATGACCATTAATTTTTTTTATTGATCTTGAATTTCTCCAAACTTGAATTCCGTATGTCAAATGGCTGTGGATTAAAGCATAATAGAGACTTTTTAGTGCTTCGTGTGGAAGAGTCTTTTTAACCTTATTAAGACTATAATTTGCGCGGGCTACTTTAGAACAGATTTGAGATTGTGGGCATTATGGGACAGGTGTTCATCTATACTTATGCCGAGAAATTTTAGTGATTTTTCAGGTTCTGTGTCTCCAACGTTAGTTATTTTTTGGTTATTGATAAAAATATCCAATTTTGAGCGACCATTGTTGTTTCCTGTTTTGTTTATATTTAGTGTCATGCATTTGGTTTTATTGGCATTTAACAGTAGTTGATTGGTTGAGCACCATTCGAATATGTTTTGAAGTTCTTTATAGAAATTCGTCCTTAAAAGGACTTCGTTTCGACCAGAATCATGTCCCGTCGTATCGTCGGTAAAATATAGGAGATTTAATGAAGTTGCATTAGCAATGTCGTTGATAAATAGAAGGAATAGGACAAGACCTAAGATTGAGCCTTGCGGAACACCACAGTTCACTTCGGCTAAGTCAGATTTGTGTTCATTGTTCACCACATATTGAGATCTATCGGACAGGTAGCGTTTGAACCACTTATTAGTGAGTCCTCTGATGCCATATATTTCCAATTTTCCCAATAAAATATTATGATTAATGGTATCAAAAGGCTTTTGACAAGTCAAGAAACAAGGCTGGTGTATTATTTTTGTCTTGAGTATTGTTTTCTTTCCGGGCTGGATATCAATTAACCCCCGGGCTGGATATCAATTAAAACAACTCATCCATTGGGTTCATAAATCTATATTCTATATTTAAAAGAAACCTGCAATATAAATGTACAACTTACATCAATATGGCTGCAGTATAACATTTCAAGATTGCAGCAGAACACAGAATCGATTCATATAATATATGATAAAATATTCGATCACGGTGATAAATAGTAGTCTAACCGAAATATATATGTGGTGATGCGTACATACCAGAGAGAATATATTTACCTTTGCCAATAAATGTGATACATTGATGACATATTTATTTATTGATGTTTTAAGGTCACATATTTCTGCACAATGGCTAATCATGGCCGTGACAGTTTAACGGGTGGAGGAAGCCGGAGTACCCGGAGAGAACCACCGAGCAACGACGAGCAGCTGCCAGCTCCCCAACATCGTAACTCCGCACTACTGCACAGGCAGGGTTAGATTGGTTGAAGACATGCGTACCATCGACGTGCAGTACGCCTTAGTACACGGCGTCATCGTGCCTCCACGCGGGCAATGGAGATGAAGTGTCTTGCCCAAGGACACAACGCAACATTGATGACAGCATTGAGACAAAATAAATCTACAGTGTACCAACGAATATGGATTATGAAGACAGGTAATTTCTGCGGCAAAAAAAATAGTGCAGTAAGTAGGTCAGTGAGATCAGTCGGTTCATCAATGTCATTGGTCAGATTATGAATATTAAAAAGTCATCCGACCTGTGACCCTGAAACAATAAACAAAGCACTATTAGTTACCCCGTGTCTGATTACGTGGTACGGGTTTTTACCTACCCGAAGCCAGCCGTATCCCATGAGACCGAAGCCTCATGGGATACGGCTGGCTTCAGGTAGGTAAAAACCCGTACCACGTGATCAGGCACGGGGTAACGAATTTATCTATTGACTTTCCGTTTTAGAAGTACAATCTATTTCATGTGTGAATACACACAGCATGAGATCTTTTATCTTCCATTGTTGAGCCATACAGGTTTCTGTGGAATTTTTGTGCAAAAGAGTTTTTGTGAAAATATGCCGATACGACAAGTATAAAAAAATTATTGAATTTCTTTTTTTCTTTTTTGTCTCAAAAACATAGCTTATAAACCCCACATTGGAGGGTCTTCTACGGGGTATGGACAATTTGTAGATTTCGGAATGAGGCTTCCACTGGGTATGGGAAATTTGTCAGTGGTTGGGCGGGCGTATCGTGAGTTTCAATGAATATGGTCTCATACCACGTATCTATCAACCAATCAAATCAAAATATTCACTTTAGTCAATAGATAAATGTTTATACAGGTGGGTACAACCTTCGCTATTTTCATTTTATCTGGAACTGAGCCTTCACCAAAGGAAGTGTTGATAATGTATGCAAGCGATTCAAAAATTTCGTTTACCGTCTGTTTTAGGAGTCGTGTTGAAATTCCATTGCAGTCCATTGTCGATTTGGATTTTAATTTGTTAACAACAAAACTAACTTCTAGAGGACTTGTAGGTCTAAGATAAAACTTATTTAGAAAATTATTGCTTATGTAATGTGTATATGACTTGTTTGGCCTCTGAATTTTTTCGGATGTTGACTTTTCTACATTGGCGAAGAATTTATTGAATTCATTTGCTATTTTATGAGTGACATTTATTTCAACATTGTCATGCGAGAAAAATGACGGTAGCGTGTTAGTGTGTTTCTCTTTATTAATTGCTTCATTTAAGATTTGCCATCTTTTTGCATTTTACTTTCATGCTCCTGTAGCGTGTCTCTATAATAAATAGCTTTACATTGTTTTTTGACTTTATTGAAAATTCAACAATATTTTTTATAGTTTGAAATATTTTGATCGTTTGGAGGGGTTTGAGTTTTTTATGGTAAAACTTCAGTTTGTTGTTAGAAGATATGGCAAGTCCCTTGGTCATCCAGGGTTGCCTTTTAATAAACTTCTTCTTTGGGCGAAGGTTTTTCAAAGGAAAAGCAGAGTGGTAAGCATTGATATAGATATTCAGGAATGTATCATATGCCATATTTGGAGAGGTAGACTGCCTGACAGGAGAGAAATCACTTTGTGAGATGAGTCTTTTGAATTCAGCAATAGCAATACTTTCAGTGTTTATGATTCTTTTCGGAAATATGTGTTGGGTACTTGTTGTCTTGGAAGTTATTTCGGCATGAAACATTCCAAAATTGTCTGAGACGTCAAAAATAATTATACCGGAAAAGGTGTTGGATGAGAGACTGTTAGAAAAGTTATGATCAATAATAGACGCAGAATGGCTAGTCACCCTCGTAGGCTTTGTAATATGAGGTAAAAATCCCTCGCTGAACATGGGGTTGACAAATTCTTCTGTTTTGTTGTGAGAAGATGTTTTCAAAAGATCCAAATTGAAGTCGCCCATGATGTACGCCTTTTTGTTTTCTGCGTTTAAAATATCAGTTATTTCATTTAGTTGGATAGTAAGATATTTATATCGGCTTTGGGTGTTGTGTTCGGTCTATAAATGACACCAACTATTTTATTACTATTGTTATATTTAAGTTCAACAAACAGTGATTCGAAAATATGAGGGATAAAAACTGAAGGTCTTTTCGCACTCTGTAGGCTACCCCCCCCCCCCCCCCTTTAATATACATTCCCACCCCTCCCCGACCGTCGTCAGTCTCAGGCCTTGTGTGTTTAACGAGTGGGTCATAACCCTCTAGACCATAAGAAATATTTGGAGGAATTTGAAATATTTCGGTAAGTCCGATTATATCGAATAAATTCTCGTCCTGTTGTAGATCGCATAACATACTTTTGAGATGATTCCAGTGGGCTTTCAGACTTTGGCAATTTATGTGGAACAAGGAGAAATCAGAATTTATTTTACTGATAGTCGATCTGAAATCTCTAGGGAGAAAATAATTACATTCTTTCACGCAAACCGTTAAGGGGAAGTCGTTTGATATAGACATCGAGCTTACTTTCTCGTTGTAAATGTGGGTGAAGTCGTACTCTCGACTTGTCTGAATCTCGTAAAGTGTTTCGCTACCCGCCATTAAAACCAGAAGAACCATCATACATCCCCACCGGACACACGTGTAAGACAGACCTTATACCATGAAGTTGGGTGAGATTTCTTTCGGCTGAGGTTAACATTGTACCTACAATTTTTCTCACAGATTGCAGAAGCAGTGGAATGAAATGCTGAATGGCAATAATACAAAGCAAACAAATCGACCTCTGAGTTCCAATGTGTTCTATGTGCCTGCTGGCACATAGAACACATTGGAACTGAGGGGACGAAATGATGAAAAGATAAAAGATGAACATTTTAGTTGGTAGATCTCTCCAGCCGTGCCAGGCACAACTTCGCTTCATTTTTCAACCAGAGCTGTCTTGAGAGCATTTTCCAGTAACTGTTCAACGTCAAAATACATTTTGCTGGGAGCGATCATGGGCAACCAGTACATTGGCGATATTCTCGAAGTTCAGCATTCTGGCCATCTAAGAACAGATGTTATAAGTTGTCACTCATGGAGTGAAGTTGCCACCTGGACAATCATAATAGTAAAATTCTAAGATCACAATGGGATTTAGAGTACCTGGTGGGGGAGATTGAGAGTTGTGTGACATACTGTTGGAAAGAGCACTGTAAGCTCCCTCCATCAGTGGTTCCTACAACAATTCAACAGCAAATAACGTTCTACTGAGATCGATTATGGGCATCCAGTACATTGGCAATACTCTCGAAGTTCAGTAAAGTTCTGGGCACCTAAGAACCGATCATATAAGTTAAAATGATTTTTCAGGAACAATTCAGAGTCGAAATACATTTTGCTGGAAGTGATCAAGGGCATCCAGTACATTGGCAATATTCTCGAAGTTCAGTAAAGTTCTGGGTAACAAAGAACCGATAATACAAGTTATCACTCATGGAGTGGAATTACCGTCCGAACAATCAATGAACAGTAGAATGCATAATTCACATTGGGATTTGGAGTACTGAGTAGGGGGGGGGGGGGGGGGGGTTGAGAGTTGTGAGACACACTGTTGGAAAGTGCTCTGCAAGTACCCTCCAACAGTGGTTCCAACAACAATTCAACATCAAATAACACTCTGCTGATAGCGATCATAGGCATCCAGTGCATTGGTAATATTCTCGAATTTCAGTAAATTTCTGGGCACCTAAGGACCTATCAAAAAAGTTGTCACTCATGGGGTGAAGGTACAACCCGAACAGTCAATGTGTAGTAGAATTCAAGAATCGCATTATAAATTGGAGTACCGGGTGGGGGCAGAATGTGAGTTGTGTGACACACCGCTGGAAAGTGCCCTGGTAGCTCTCCCCAGCAGTGGTCCACACGGCAGTTCAGCACCAAAAACATTTTGCTGGAGGTGATCATAGGCATCTAGTATATTGGCAATATTCTCGAAATTCGGTAAATTTCTGGGCACCTAAGAACCGATAATATAAGTTATCACCCATGGAGTAGAGTTATCACCTGAACAGGCAAAGAATAATAGAATTCAAAAATCACACTAGGATTTGAAGTACCGGGCTGGGGCTAAATGTGAGTTGAGTGAGTCGCTGTTGGAAAGTGTTCTGAGAGCTCCCTCAAACAGCGGTTCACACAACAGTTTAACAACAAATGCCCATAATGTGATTATGGGCATTCAGTACATTAGTAGTAATCTCGAAGTTCAGTAAATTTCTGGGCACCTAGGAGCCAATGATATAAATTATTATTCACGGAGTGGAGTTTCCACCCAAGCAATCAAGGACTAATATAGTTCAAAAGTCACTTTCATGAGGGTTTGAAGTACCGGAATGGGGCAGAATGAATGTAAGTTGCGGGACACACTGTTGGAAAGTACTTTGAAAGCTCCCCCCAACAGTGTCTCACACAACAGTTCAACACCAAATAACATTTTGCTGTGAGCGATCATTGGCATCGAATACATTGGCATAATTTTCGAACCTCAGTAAGTTTCTGGGCACTTAAGAACCGAGGATATAAGTTCTCACTCATTGAGTGGAATTACCGCCCGTACTATCAAAGAATAGTAAAATTCAAAAATCCCATTGGGATTTGGAGTACGGGTGGGGGGGGGGGGGGGGGGGGGGTGATTGAGAGTTGTGTGACACACTGTTGGAAAATTCTCTAAAAGCTCCCTCCAAGAGCGATTCCCACAACAAGTCAACATCAAATAACATTCTGCTGTAAGCGATTATGGGCATCCAGTACATTGGCGATATTCTCGAAGTTCAGTAAATTTCTGGGCACCTTAGGACCGATCAAAAAAGTTGTCACTCATGGGGTGAAGTTACCACCCGAACAGTCAACGTGTAGTAGAATTCAAGAATCACATTATAAATTGGAGTACCGGGTGGGGGCAGAATGTGAGTTGTGTGACACACCACTGGAAAGTGCCCTAGAAGCTATCCCCAGCAGTGGTCCACACGGCAGTTCAGCACCAAAAACATTTTGCTGGAGGCGATCATATGCATCTAGTACGTTGGCAATATTCTAGAAGTTCGATTGGGCACCTGAGAACTGATAATATAAGTTATCACTCATGGAGTAGAGTTGGGGCGCGGTGGCTCAGTAGGTAGAAGTGCAGACTGCAAGCCGAGGGGTCCTCGGTCCGAATCCCACCTGCGGCAACCGCGTTGTGTCCTTGGGCAAGACACTTCACCCCCATTACCTACATGGGAGGGGGGGGGGGGCGGTGACGTTGTGTACTAAGGCGTACTGGACGTGGATGCTGCACCTGTCTTCAACCAATGCTAACCCTGCATGTGTGGAGTTCGTATGTTGGGGAGCTGACAGTTGCTCGCCGTTGCTCGGTGGTTCTCTCCGGGTACTCCGGCTTCCTCCACCCGTAAAACTGTCGCGATCATAATTAGCCATTGTGCAGAAATTTGTGACCTTAAACACCAATAAATAAATGGAGTAGAGTTACCACCTGAACAATCAAATAATAATAGAATTCAAAAATCACACTAAGATTTGAAGTACCGGGTAGGGGCTAAATGTTGGTTGTGCGACGCGCTGCTGGCAAGTGTTCTGAGAGCTCCCTCCAGCAGCGGTTCACACAACAGCCCAATATCAAATAAGATTCTGCCGAGAGGAATTTGTCTCGAAGTTCAGCATATTTCTTTCTGGAACCTATGGGCCAGTAATATAGTTTATCACTCACGGGGCGGAGGAAATGTTTTTTTCACATTTTTTGTAACATCTCAACATCTGCACAGTGCAGATGTTGAGATGTTACAAAAATTGCAGCACTTATAATAATAATTCTTTGGCCATCCGCTGATTTGTTTTTGCATCAGTTCCAGAAGAAAGAAAAGGGATTATACATAGGTACTTGTTCTTCACTAATAATAATAATTATAATGTCATGTTATTTCTGCTGTAATACCGAATTTAATATTTTGTAGGATAACCACAAGAAAATGTTAATGCCACTTATGACATTAACATTTTCTTGTCATCCCACAACTTATTTTGACTGGTACTGTAATCTTATGTTTTGTGGATGATGTGAGCATCTTAAGAAGGAATTATAAGAAGGTGCTCAAAACAATGGTCAATAATTATCACTTTTTGACTTTTCCTGAAAGGAAAAGATATTTGTTATTGCATGGGAACAAAAATAAATTATTTTTTGGCTTTTTCTGAAAGGAAAAGACATTTGTTATTGTTCAGGAAAAAAATTATTATTTTTTTTTTCTTTCTTTCTCTCTCTTTCTTTTTTCCAATACTTTTCAAGAGTGGAATTCTCGAGAATGCTCTTGTAGATTTTGTTAAAACTTTGTAAGACCATAGATGACAATACATTATACAGTGGAACCCTGTTAATTGAATAGCCACTTTGCCAATGAAAATTATTCAATTAACAGGAGTATTCAATTAACAGGTATTGTCACTTTCCTGTATTCTTGAGATAAACTTAGCATTTATTCTATTATATCTTGTTTGACAGAGCTCCATGAGCTCTGTCAAACAAGATGTAATAGATTAAATACCTGTATTGGATCCACTGCGGCCAAATAGGTCTATAAACAAAGGAAAACTGGGGAGAGTCAGGGTAGTTTTTAGACAGGTTACAAGATCTTTTATTCAATTAACAGGAGTTCACTCTATAACCTATATTCAATTAACAGGTCAAATTTGTACTGGAGGTATGGCAACTGGTTTTGTGTTGGAAAATTATATTCAATTAACAGGGATATACAATTAAGAGATATCCAGTTAAGTGGACTCCACTGTACTGACAAATTGACAATAAGCTTTTCACTTTTGGCATTAACTTTCTTCAGCCAGACCCCCTCCATAAAAGGTACAAGAGAGCATACACCAGCTCGTAGTGATTCTTCTATGCAAACATTCTCTTGCCAATGCCCCCATTGTAGATTCCAACAGTTGGAGTGCACATACACAAGTATAGTACATTACTGATGCATTTTCCTGACTAACAAAGTTACTCTGAGCATTGTCACAAACGCCTCTTGAAAAGTATTAAGAAGAAAATAAAAGCGACCTATCACTACCCTACCATACACAAACTAGGTAAATTTCATGATCGGGAGTTTCAAAGAGGTAGACTATTATTCCCATAATTCCATCAACAGGCTAATTTTTTGTATACCAGAGGAAGCATGTGATTCTGCAAAATCACTCTGTCTAGTTCGACTTGTATTTTTATTACAGTCATTCTGAGTTAATTACAATTATCGAAGAAGTAAATGCAGTAGATTAATTGCTTTGTTACTGTTAGAGCTATTGTTCTTGGGAGTACTTACATGTAATTGATTGTTGGTCCATGAGCTGAAATGTGTATGTACTGTTTCTATGTCTTATCTTTTTTATTATTTTTAATAATGTTACATTTGCGAAAGGATTGTAGGAGTAAATTAAACATTTTCACTAAAACTTTTACAGGTTTTCCAAGCCATACTTGAACTGTTGCCATCAACTGTGTGAATACATTTGTTGCTGATTTTGAACTTGGATTATGGCAAGGATTGAGGTCTGATGAGCCAACAATACAGGTATGTGCGTTCTGACCAAAATCAATCTGGGCTGTTTCGTCCATGGTTTAATAGGTTGATGCATATACTTGTGTGACAATATGCCCCTATCTTTTAAATCCCAAGTAATTTTTTTTTTTCTTCCCAAAAATTGTTCCATGTGTTTTATCAATCTTATGCGACCTTTCTGGGGATTCCGGTGTATAGGATTAGGAGTATTGGTTTTGGTAACGCTATTGCGCTATTGCGGTAATCAGTGCATACCGGAGGTTAAATATTTTTATCTATTGGGTGTACAGTGGTATGACTGAGCTGCCACAACTCTTTCTGTTCGTACTATCATCCTGGATATAAAAGAATGTTGATCTTGTGCCTTTATAGGTTTAAATTCTCGCATCTTTATTCGTACATGTGAGGAAAATTTCTGTTCTACAACGCGGCCATTGTCGTGATGCCTGCTGGGAAATATTGGTCTATTTATAAGCTAACCTGTCAACTTGGGATTTTCAGTTGAACCGTACTGTAATTCCCCCATTTAGCGATTAATTAGTGTTTTAATTAGTGGTAATATGCTTGGTTTGGGATAAATACCGTTACTGGATTATGCCAGCATCGGTGTTTGTCTCGCACAAGTATTATGTTAGGTGTTAATTGTCTGTCAGGCGATTGCCTTTGGCAGAGTTCTGCAGAGTTCAAAGTCTGACCTTTGTGGAATTCTGGCTGAAGTCATGTGACCCGGCAGAAAATTGACACTATAAAAGCAGAAGACTGTTTGTAAGTTGGGGGCTGAAAATTTTGGTTTAGGAACGCGAAGTTAAGGATAGGAATTTCAAAATCTTGTAAGTTTTATTTTTTTTTATTTATTTATTTCCATCAAAGATTGCAGAAATTTTAAATCATAGGCAGAGTTTTTCTGGAAATTTTGGCAGATTTAATAAAAAAAAAACCTAAAGTTTTAGTATAAATTCTTACTGACTTTGGCAGAAGAGGTTCCTGCAGATTGGCAGATTTTACGGAATTTCATAGAGGTTTTGCTTGCTATATATGTATCTGTTTTGTAATTATACTGCAAAATGGATGCATAGATAATCGACAAAATTTCTATTTGGTCATTAAAAGTAAAATAAGCACATTTCAGCCTACCACAAGCATTGGAATTTAGGAATGCTTTGTTAGAGTAATTTCCTCTAGTCCCATTTATTATTTATTCAATTTTCGGAGCAGTGCCGGTATGTGGCCAGCCTCTAGTCCCCTTTTTGTGTGAAGCCGTGCCTGTATGGGGCCAGACTTCAGTTCCCCCCTTTTTTCTTTTTTGTGTGAAGCCGTGCCTGTATAGGGCCAGACTTCAGTTCCCCCCTTTTTTCTTTTGTGTGTGAGGCCGTGCCTGTAAGGGGCCAGACTTCAGCCACCTCCCTTTTTCTTTTGTGTGTGAGGCCGTGCCTGTACGGGGCCAGACTTCAATTCCTTTTTTTTTGGCCTATGGGTAAAATGTCTTCCTAAAATTTAATTTTAGATAAATGTGTTCCCAGTAGTATATCACAGGACCTATGATGTCTCATTATAATTTATATTACTTTTAAATCAAAAACTTGACTCTTTCCTAGAATGTACCCCACACCATCTCATAGTAGCTTGCATTATGTCCAGTTAAAAGTTTTACATACATTATGATTACTGCCCCACCCTTACCCCATGCTAGCCCATATATTGTATGAAAAATGAGAAATAGTTAGTAAAAACCCTAGATATAACAACACATGGTTTGCCATGCTGGACTATCTGCAATGATCCCAATACGGCTCAGTCCAGAGCGGTACAGTGTCACAGATTTTGTGAGTTATATTCTTGGTTTGGCCTAGGACTTACATTAAAAAAAAAATAATCATTTGCTATATAAGTCAGCATTTGGAATTTCTATTAACCCCCTTTTGGGAGGATCATAATTAATTATGACCCTTGCCCATAATGCTTAATACCGGTCCCTTTACTAATTCTAGTAGGAAGTTCATACCTTCAAGTATTAACCACGGTGAAGACTGTAGGAGAGAGCTCGCATATATGGCTCTTTCCGGCTGGGTCCACCATGATTAATCAATGTGGGTACTATCCTTATTGGTTAGTGTTCTTGGTAGTTGTCCTTAGGAGGACATAGATCCACATTTAAAAGTTACGTAAACTGTCCATATAGCCCCTTTATTTTATCCTGACCAATATTCCTTGGAAAGCACCCATTTCACCTTGCTCGATATTCTTCCAAAGCCCTGGGTGCCTATAAATAGACCTTTTTAGTCTCATTTCACAAATGTGAAAGTTTTAAATAAATTATATATATCTGAGTAACATCAGAGCCTGAAGGGGCCAGAATGTGTCAGATATTTTTGACATCAGAGCCTGAAGGGGTCAGAATGTCTTATATATCAAAGCATTTAGTTTTGATGTTTAGGTGATATCAACACAGGTTTGATATAGTTACTTAAGTAACAATGGTTTCATATGTCCCAGAGCCAAATGTGGGTTTAAATTAATATACCCCTTGTATGAATGTGCATAAAACTCCCTCTCGTATAAAACAACGATGATTGAATTAGGGCTCGGGAAACCTTGTCAGTAATTAGGTTTTCTCTATTTCTGTTTGTCGTTCCTGAGTACCGTACTTTGTCCTTCATGAAAGTGAACCTGAGATTACAATTAAAAATTTGGAAGTTTTCCCCATCGCAAAATTTAAATTCTGTTATAGCCCACCCAGCTTGATGTGTGGAGTGGCACTGGGAAGATCTGATGCTGTGGCTCTTCCCAGCGGCACACAACACCTCAAGCTCCACTCAGCCCATATTTTATAAAACATATACCCAAACGGGTATTCACCCCACCCTAGTTTGGTGTGTGGTGTGTCGTTGGAGGGATCTCATTATATGGCTCTTTCCGACTACATGCAGCAACTCAAGCTCCACCTGCAAATACTTTTTAACTAGCTGTAATTTAAATACAGTATTTTACCATCCGTGCATATCACATTTCCTGCTGTTTGGCCCATCACCAAATTAATCCTGCCCTTTGGTTGGTCCAATGTTTATTCTATGGATTCATGCTACAGTCAGGAATCCATAGGGGTAAATACTGCCAAGTTTATATGTAAACTTGTGTTTTATTGGACATACCCCTTGGGTCATCATGTGCAGTTCTGGAGGGAGTTTGAAAAGTGGCTCTTTCCAGCACTGTACAGGATGATTGTAGTTAAAATGTGTTTGTGTTAAAATATTCATTTAACACAATGGTTTGGGGTTGTATACTCAGGCTGGAGCATACAGGCAGATAAGCCGAAGTGTTTTGCTTCGGTTGTATCTAGTAAAAGATTTTTATAATGCATTACCCCGTATTTGGCTTAAACTTGGTGTAATCTGGGATTCACCAGTTTCGTAGTCTGGGACTACAGGGATTGGTAGTGATTGTCCTAACGATGAGACTTCTATAATCGGCTCATCCTTGGGATAATAACTACTAATCATCATTAATCAATATCATTTTTGTGCATGATTCATCTGCACCTCATCTACATGTTCACTTTCATGTTTCATCCTGTTAATGTTAAGTAATGTTATGTTTCGTCCTGTACCTGTCTGTATGAATGTGTGAGTGAATGACCTAGGTTGTATATAGTGTAAATAAAATAAACGTTTGATTAGAATTTAAATAAATGATTAAATTTACCTACTTTCATTCTTTTTATTCAATTTGCTGTAGACTTAAGTAATCTACTGGTGTCGGTATCCTGACAGGGTCTTTGGTGCTCATGAGGCATGGTTGAAAGCAAAAGAAAGTCCTACTAATCGGCCTGACACACAATGCTGGAATGACATACAGAGTACACATGTAATCTATTCCAGGGTTGTCTGTCATCCTGATGCTCGTTTGGCTATACTGAGATGTTAAATCTCATTCTATTGACCCATTAATTCAGACATTACCCTTACTATCATTTAATCACTTAAATGGCTTCTATAATCTGAAGTCCCTTTTATTTCTTTTGCTGGATTCAGGCCTAGAGCAACATTGACCTTGGTAGTTCCTGAGTGGATTTGGGGTGGAAATATCTTGGGTACCCATTTACAGTATTTAACCCAGTTGCCTCCCTTGATCTGTTCAGGTATCTGCCAATTTGTTTTATCCATCTATGGATTTGTAAGGAGTTTTGGGATCCTTTCTTTTCCTAAAGTCCATTTTATTGCGCTAAAATATAACTTTGTCATCTCGTATTGGTAGACCTGTGGGGCAGTCATGGCTCTGAATGACAAACTTAAACTGTTATTCAGGGTTAGGTCTGAGCCACCGGTTTACCGTTACACTTGGTATTTCACAGCAACAGTAATGATAATACATTTTTTAGTTTTGTTTTGGTCATCCTTTTGGATTGGGATGTTCCATATTTTAAATGAACCCAGATTACTGAGACATGCACAGAATCTGGTTATTTGTGTAGTAATATGGCACCAACTGCAGAATGTTTACACGAATCTGTCCACCGAAGAACTCAAATTCTAGTGTATCTATTCATAAAAGACAACTTAATGATATAACATTGTTTGCAACAGGTTAACTTCACTGTATACATTGGATTTAAATGTAACTTGAACACTTGAACAGTAGATCTAAGATTTCAATAAAATTTATTTGGCTGCTTTATACTAATTCGAAAAGTACAGAGATTTCTCAAAAGTTCAGAGTTATTACACTTTGTTGAATTTTTCTCAAAATTTCATTGTTTGTTCAATAACTTGAGTAGTGCATGTAAACATCGGCAAGTTTTAGAAGTACGGAATACAGTTAAAACTAGAAGTCCTGTCATGAAATGCGCACAAATAATACGTCGATCTGCGTGTTAATCTACACGTTATGACCATAGTAAGGCTATCAAATTCTGTCCACAAGCAATGTTTTTCAGCCAATGGACATCCTGGTAACCCAGAAGTCCATTGACTGAAACTTTGCCTGTGTTTGTTATGAGTAACCAGGAGAACCTGCTATGCTTTGGATGACATTCGATATGGCAATTGTGTGCAACTCCTAAGCACAACTAAGCCTAGATAAGCACACAGTTCATGACAGTACTACTAGTTTTAACTGTAGGTGTAGAGAGTGGGTGGAATTTGGGTGCACAGGGTTAATTAAGACCTTCCCGTTTGCAAACAGCAACAAATCAGTGACTGGCCAAAGTGTTAGTATTATTATTATTATGTTTTGGAAAAGATTCTCAAATAGTTTGACACAGTGTAACAAATAAACATTTCAAGGCGATATCCAGATTCAAGTTTGTTAAAGATGTCAATAAAATTTGACACATTTACAGCACGTGGAGGGTGGATTGTAACAAAATCACCTGCAGAGTGGAGTTATCAACCAAAGTACCACTTTCAAATTCTGCACATATGGACAAAAAACACAAACAGTGTTTCAGCCAATGGACCTCTGGGTTTTACCCCAAGGTCCATTGGCTGGAACTTTGCTTGTGCTTGTTATGCTTTGCAAAAACTTGAAATTTGCGATTATTGCTTGGGGGAATCTCCATTCTGCAGGTGATTTAGTGATAATACACTCTACTCGTACTTCAGGCTGCCTTTACTGACATTGTCTTGGAAAGTTTGAAAAACTGAGATTTCACAAAATTGAGAGGGTTATTACCCTTGTTCAGTTTTTCTCAAACTTTCACTGTCTGTACAATAACTTGGAATGGTAAACATCAGATTTCAATAAATTGAAATTATGCTTTGAATTAATATAACAATAACATGATTTTGGAGGGCATTATGGTTCATTAGAGGCCCTGCAGCAATGATGAACAGCCCGAGGGTTTATTAAAGGCCCGCGACGAAGTCGAGGACTTAATGCTTTCAACTTTTCAGGATTTTCCAACCAGTCGATTTGAATTTTCAACACATGATCACATTTTGTCAATCTGCAATCAGTGATATTCTAATTGTCGATCATATACTCCAATTTTTCCAATCAGCTGCATTACAGACCCTGCAGCAATGATGAACAGCCCGAGGGTTTATTAAAGGCCCGCGACGAAGTCGAGGACTTTATGCTTTCAACTTTTCAGGATTTTCCAACCAGTCGATTTGAATTTTCAACACATGATCACATTTTGTCAACCTGCAATCAGCGATATTCTAATTGTCGATCATATACTCCAATTTTTCCAATCAGCTGCAAATCTGTGACGATCTAGTTTCTCAAATTCAGCATTCCGTTTCCCTTACATTGACCATGCTGTACAAGAACTATATAGTGACAGCTATTCAGCCAATACCTACTTCTTCTGACTGACTGCATAAAAAATGTTGCTGACACCAACCTCTAATAGAAAAGAGGATAAAACACTCCCGGGGGGGGGGGGGGGGGGATATTCAGCAGCTGAAAAAATACCGCTTTTCAAAGAATTTCAACAAAACCATATCATTTGACCCCTCTTTGGAATGAGCTCATCTAGCTCGTTCCAAAGAGGGGGTCACATGATATGATTTTGTTGAAATTTTTTGAAAATTTTAAAAAATGATATTTAAAATAATTAATTTTGATATCGTCTGCGTTGGGTAATGGGTTAATGAGATATCAACAGCTTCAGCATCTATATCTATATTGTTGTATCACACAGTATATTTGTGATTTCAGGGAATATTAACCCCTAACACTCTGGTATTTTCTCAAATTACTCGTTTGTCTCCTGTTTAACTATGAATTTAACAAATTATATCTTGTTTGACAGAGCTCACGGGGATTTCTCACAGTGGATAAGCTGAAAATGCAGAAATTGAAAGTTGGAACTCACGAGGTGGAGAATATTTTGATCAACTGGAGTTTTTGATTGTGAAATTTTGAATCGACTGCTACTTTACCATTTTTATTATGCCCCGAGAGAATCTTTCAGGAGCAGTATGTTTTCACCATATCCGTCCGACCGTCGTCCGGCATTAACTTTTGGTTTCCATCAAATAACTGAAGAACCGCTTATTTAAACAAATCATAATTTTAGAGGTAACTTGTGCATGACTAGACAATGCTGCCTTTCAATTTTGGTCCAACTGGCCAATTCAATATGGCTGCTATGGCAGCCATATTGAATTTGGTTTCCGTCCAATAATTAGTGAGGGCTGATTCGAATCATTTCTATTTTTTAAGTATACATTGTTGGAAGCTTCCTGTTGATTTTGGACCAGTTGGCTGATCTAAGATGGCCGCCAGTGGCCAATTCATTATGATGGTTATCATGAATTTGGTTTACGTCCAATAACTAATGAATGCTGACTCAAATCATTTCTATTTTTAATTATACATTGTTGGTGTTTAGAGGAAGCTTCCTTTCGATTTGGGTCCAGTCTACTGAACCAAGATGGCCGCCTGTGGTTAATCCATTGTGGCTTCCATGGTAGCCATCTTTAATTTGGTTTCCATCCACTAACTAATGAATACTGACTCGAATTATTTTCAATTTTTGGTTATGCATTATTATTGCTGTCTACAGAAAATCCTTTTGATTTTGGATCGGCAAGCCAATTCAATATGGCCGCCATAATGGCCTCCATATTGAATTTGGTTTCCGTCCAATAACTAATGAATGCTGACTCAAATCAATTTCTTCTTTTTGTTTGATGCATTATTGGTGTCTAGAGGAAGCTTCATTTTGATTTATGTCCCCGAGATACTTAACTACCCTTTTATGACACTGTTGTGGGCATACGCCATGCTTTGCGTTGCTCTTGTTTCATCATATTACAGAGCTCTTGACTACTGACATTGTAAGTACAGTAGAGTGTGGTCACCCCACATTGTCCGCGACTAGAAAGTATCATGATAGTGAGTTTTATCAGCCAAAAACCATGTTCGATCCTCAAAAAACGCAAATTTGGCAAAAAGCTAGCGCTTCAAATGCCAGTTATCGCACCATGTAGCATTTATCAAATGACTGTCCATCGGTAGGTGGGTACAACCCACGCATTGTCATATAGCTAAACGTTGACTGATTGCTAAATTAACAAACACATTGATTTCTTTGACATCACCCTTGCCTCAATAACTGCCCACCCAGTTGCTGATAATAGTATTCCTTAGTTGCAAATATTCTGTCCGTTTAGTTGCGATGACCATGATCGCGGTTTCTCTTCCTGTTAAACCAAACATTGGGCGAAGTGACATTTCATTTGCACACCAAGACCACAAACTAAATTTTAGGAAACCGTAATAATCAGGAATTTTAGATATTTCCTTTCCCCAAATTCCACGAAAACAGAATTAGTATTGTAATCATTGTCCCCTCATCTATCTTTATCTGACCAGTAAAGTACATGTACTTTAACCGATCAAGTCGCCGTAACAAAAACTTAAGACTGGACCATATCAGCTTACCTCATTTTGGGGCCATACCATATGAGACCATATGGGACACCCGTGTCAGGGTGGTATATGTACAAGTATTTGCCACTATCCTGGTTTTCTCTTAAATACCATCGCCTCGCATTTGAGTAAAACTAATCCAATGATATTACAAGTTGGATAGTGAGAGACGGTTCTAAATGCATACACGCAAAGCCAAGGTTTACCTAATGAACCCCGCAGTTTTTCCCGAGGATGCCAAAATCCTGTGCAGTAGTTTGTATATTAACCCGTCACACGTCGACATCATAACACCTGCTGACCATAGCTTTGATCACAAGCAAAAAGATGAGAAAATAAACCTGTATGGTGCTCCTTCTCGGGGCACGAAGGGTGTAATATCTGAACATCAATGCAACCGTGCAAAGGTGGACTCACACAAAGGTCTCAAAATTGTGCTGAAAAATTGACTAACTCCCTTGACATCTACAATTTGCCAGCTCGGGCACATTATATTGCATTTTTAACAAAATATTAGGTGGTGTGCATCCAAAGAGACTCTTAACACTGGTCTGAAATACTGACATGGAAGCATTTAGGCATGTAACTATTTGAATTTGCCACCATTTTCCCAAATGATTATATTACCAAAATAATGAAGTCTCCATTTATTGTCTACCTGAAAAACAAACCCTGTCGTGTAGATCAGCTATACATTCATCTTACAGCCCAAGGGCTGTAAGATGAATGCATAGTTGGTCTACCCCACACACCATATTTGCACCAGTCCATTTGTACAGTTTTTGTGTTTATGTGAGGGATTCAGGGTTGATAGCATTAAATAACATGCCTGAATTCTTCCGTGTTAGAATTTCAGGTAAAGGTAAAAAAATCTCTCCTGGTGCTCGCCCATAAAGTGACTGCATGGTGATAGGGTAAACGAACATACAACATTCACAGCAAACAAATCCAGAACTTGTCGAGCTGTACAGAGAATGGTGGATTGAGTAACGACAGTAAAAATATCGAGACAAATTATTTTTTCTGTACATTTACAATAAAGTATTCTTGCATGTTCCTGATTTTCAACACAATTTTAAATGGCGAAACTCTATTCAGAAATGCTGCTTAAACAATGTGCCACTTCATGTTTGTTGGCCTTCGACGCTTCTCCCCGATTGACTCTGTCCTACCCTGTTGTCTCGAAGGGTTCGAGTCAAGAAGCAATGGAAAAGTCTCTCAAGGAGGGACTGACCAATGAGGAGCAGCTCCTCAAATGTTTCGATGCGATTGAGCAAATGAGTAATCAAGGAGCTGTACCCAGCGAGTGACTCCTTGAATGACTCTTCTACTCATCTGGTTTTTAATGATCATTAAGTGACCACTGGGTGTCCTGCAAGCACTGATCACAGATGACCAGGCACCTAATGATCAGTGATCCTCAATGACACCCCCCCCCCCACCCCCAATCATCAATGACTGACCTGCGGAATGACTGAGCTTGGGGTGGATAGGACTTCTGGAAGAAGGGGAAGGGCAGCTATGTAGCTCTTGTTCAGGACGGTCAGGATGGTCAGGACTTGTAGATCGCTGGGTCACTGGCACGAGTGGAGGATGCCTGGGCTTCTGGAATAGGGCCTAGGGTGGGTGAGGGTGGTGGGTCGAGTGGAGTAGGTTAGAGCCTCTTGGCCAAGCTCTCTGGGGAAGGCCAACATGTCACATTGAGAATGTCAGCTACTGGGTCAAGTGGGAGAGACTGTGGTTTATTAGGTAGGGTCACCGTCCTATACCTCACTTGGGTTCCAGTACTTGTACTTGTAGGCAAGTATTATATTATTTAATCCTTTTCCTACTTATTTACCTTAATTGTTGACTTTTGTGTGCAGGTTTTTGACTTTTGTGTGCATGTTTTTTTTACTTTTGTGCACAGGTTTTGGTAATGGTCTTTTCAAGTTTCCTTTTCGTCTTACTGGCATATTGCCATGGTGGTTACTGTAACATTTTCGGGGAATTTTCTCAATTTTAACCCTTTTGATTTTCAGGCTACGTTTCTCAATTTTAACCCTTTGAAACAAATGTTATATTTTTTTTACTTTTGTGTGCTAGTTTTGATTGTCTTTCTTCTCTTCCAAGAGGAGATTTAACCTGCAGCATATTGCCATGTTCCTGTTTTATGTTAGCATGTTTCACACAGCTAGTATTATATTATTTAACCTTTCCCTGCTTTTTACCTTAAGTTTGGACTTGTGTGTGTATGTTTTGGACTTTTGTGTGCAGGTTTTTGACTTTTGTGTACAGGTTTTTGACTTTTGTGTACAGGTATTGGAATTTTTTTTCAAGTGGACTTCTATTTTACTGGCATATTGCCATGGTGGTTACTGTAACATTTTCAGGGTATTTTTCTCAATTTTAACCCTTTGAAAGAAATGCTATATTTTGGGACTTTTGTGTGTATGTTTTCATATTTGTCTTTCTTTTTTTCCAAGTGAAGATTTACCTTGCAGCTTATTGCCATGGTTCCTGTTTTATGTTAACATGATTCTTGGGGGCGCGGTGGCTCAGTTGGTAGAGGTGCAGGCTGCAAGCCGAGAGGTCCTCGGTTCGAATCCCACCTGCGGCAACCGCGTTGTGTCCTTGGGCAAGACACTTCACCCCGATTGCCTACATGGGGGCACGATGACGCTGTGTACTGAGGCGTACTGCACGTCGATGGTGCGCTTGTCTTCAACCAATCTAACCCTGCCTGTGCTGCGGTGCAGAGTTCAGAGTTACGATGTTGGAGAGCTGACAGCTGCTCGTCGTTGCTCGGTGGTTCTCTCCGGGTACTCCGGCTTCCTCCACCCGTAAAACTGTCACGGTCACGATTGGCCATTGTGCATAAGTATGTGACCCTAAACATCAATAAATAAATAAATAAATAAATAAATAATAACATGATTCTTAGGGCTAGTATTATATTATTTAAGCCTTTCCCTGCTTATGTACCTTACTTTTGGACTTTTGTGTGCAGGGTTTGAACTTTTGGATGCAGATTTTTTTAAGTGGAGTTTTACCTCACAGGCATATTGCCATGGTGGTTACAGTAACATTTTCAGGATATTTTTCTAAATGTTAACCCTTTGAAACAAATGTGATACTTTTTTTTACTTTTATGTGCAGGTTTTGAGGTTTTTCTTTCTTTTCTTCCAAGTGGATATTTTTCAGGTAGCGTTTCACCTTACTGGCATATTGCCATGCTGGTTACTGTGACATTATCAGGGTATTTGTCTCAATTTTAACCCATTGAAACAAATGTGATACTTTTTTTTTACTTTTATGTGCAGGTTTTGAGGTTTGTCTTTCTTTTCTTCAAAGTGGAGACATTGTAGCATATTACCATGGTTCCTATTTTATGTTAGCATGCTTCTTAGGGTTATTATTATATTATTTAACCCTTTAGCTGCTTATTTACATTAATTTTGGACTTTTGTATGCAGGTTTTGGACTTTTTTTTTACTCCAGCCACCCCTTTACATTGGCCATCTGTTGGTGAGCCACGGGGTACTGATACCCCTTCTAGTTGCCTTATAAAACTCAATTTTGTGATAATTTCTGGTCATGGGCAACGTGGGGCGACCACAATATTCTGTACTTATAACGTCAGTAGCCAAGAGCCTCGTAATATGACGAAAAAATTATAAAGTAGCAATCAAATTGAAATTCCACGCTCGAAAACTAACATCGATCAAAATATTCTCCGCCTCGTGGGTTCCAACTTCCGTTTTCTGTATTTTCCGCTTATCTACTGTGGTCCTATCTCTGAAGAACTGATGGTGTTTTATCAGGTGAGCACTTAGGCCCCTTTGGGCCTCTTGTTTTAACAACTTACTATTGAACTCGATTCATCAGCACCATGTGAACTTACTTTATAATTAACCCACCACTTGGTGGGTTTAAGTAAATAACTGCAAAACAGTATGAAAAAAAAATTCAGACAAACGACCTACTATTTAACTGTATATATTAGCAGTATAACATGGATTGAAATTATTTTGCAATTACCTATTGCAAAGCATCACTTGGTACTTCTTGTACAATCTTGAAAAGTAGCTTAACTGGCATAGTGCTGGAAGCCCATATTTGGGCTTTATTCTGAAGTGCAGGTACTGCAACTTAAAGGCTTCAAATTCAGTGGCAGTGCATCATATTATCTTTGAAGTGATATTATTTAGTCTGTTAAGATTTGCCTTGTTACAATTTATAGGAGAGTGCCCACAGGCACTCTCCTATAAATTGTAACAAGGCAAAGACATGTGAAAAACTTTTGATGGCCAAATAGAATGTAGCACTCTACCTCTTAATAAGACAAGTAAACCGTTAAGTGACTATTTTTTTTATTGGCGACCATTCCTATACGACTTCCAAGCCAGCAGGGGGTCAAATGCCACACTTTGCTTCACTCTTGTTAAAAAATAGTTTTGAATCACCGTGACACCGTGACACAAAACTAAAATCATTGGGACTATTACTATTTGCATCTTGAAACTTTGTAGGCCTCTACTCCTTAGTACCTTACCAGTTTGGTGTTTTATGATCCCACCTTACTGAAAGTTAGGGTAAGCTATAGTGATTACTCACCGTCCACCGTACATCGTCCGTGAACAGGGTGTTTACGACTTCTCCTCCAAAACCACTGGACTGATTTTACTTAAATTTGAAGTGATTGTGTGTTCTGAACTTCTGACATTGCATCTGCCATGCCATGTAGGGAGTGGGTGAGGAAAAATGCTTCCAAATTTTACAAAAAAATTCACTGAGTACAATGACTTGATATTTGGCTTCCTTTTGAGGTGTAGAATTAAGTTTGTTTAAGTGATGTTTGAAGGGCAATATTTGCCTTTGTAATGGGTGGGGCAAGCCCCCCCCCCCCCCCCCCCACTCCTCTCCTCAAAATTTTGATTTTCTAAACCGATGAGCTGATTTGAACCAAATTAGGTATGTCATATTAGTGAGCCATAAGTAATTTATTCATGCAAAAACAGGAGCTAAAAATAGAAATATTTTCAAATTCCCATATTTCCCAGTTTTTCCCAGACTGCATGTAATAGAGAACTGTTATATGGTATGAAGCATGGAATTGAATGGGAAAAATAAATTGCCATTGTTTCTGTCATAGTGTACTGTACAGGTGGCGGGGGGGGGGGGGGGGGGGGGGTAGTGCTGAGTCAGCATATTTGCGAAAATTAAAAAATATCTTCTTCAGAACCACAGATCATCTTTTGATATTTGGTTTTCAGCATCCATAGGACGGTCAGATACAAGTTTGTTAAAATTAAGCCCCTCAGTTCATATTTGGGCTTAATACGGGTGCCCAAATTTAACTTGATGCACTATGAGAAGTTCTCCTTAAAGAATCTTCTGCTCCAGAACGAGTCATTTGATATTTGGTATGCAACATCGTTACGGTGTTGGATTGAAGTTTGCTTTAATCAAGTCCCTCAGTTTATATCTGGCCCCTTTATGGGGGCCCAAAGTGTAAAATGAGGAAATTCTTTAAAAATCTTCTCAGGGAACCTCCAGTTAGAATCTTTTGATATATGGTATACACCATCCTCAGGGAGTCAGATTAAAGTTTATTAATTTGTTAAAATCAAGTCTCAGGGTTAATATTTTAACATAGACCAATATGAGGAATAATGTTTAAAAAATCTGTTTTTTGAGATATACTAGTCCTAATCTTGTATTTTATTGTCTGCTGATGTAGTGTGTAGGACTATACTCAAGGAAACCCAAGGTGTACAGCAATGATGTGGGGATGATGAACTCCTTATGAGCCAACTGGCAGTACACGGATACCTTTCCGTGTTAACAAATGAAGCCGCAAAGGTGGACAGCAAATGGAGCCCGGGGGGGGGGGGACCACCAAGAACCAAGATCCTACCACTTACCAGCTTGGTGTTTTATTTAGTAGTATGCTGGTGCATTGTATTGGACATTACACCTTACAGCTTGGCCTTTTATTCAGTTGTCTGCTGGTGTAGTGTGCAGAATCCAACACTTTACCAGCTTGGGCTTTTATTCAGCAGTCTAATGGTGTATTGCTGAGTAGTATGTAGGACCCTCTTCCTTACCAGCTTGGTGTTTTATTTAGTAGTTTGCTGGTCTAGTGTGAAGGACCCTACTCCTTACCATCTTAGTCTTTTATATTAGCTCACCTGATGAAAGTCAGAGGGAGCTTTTGACATCATTTGGCATCTTTCGCCTGCCGTCTGTTATCCGTCGTCTTTTGAAACTTATCTTCTTCTTCAAAACCACTGGGCTACATTCAAACAAAAGTGACACAGACCATTATTGGAGTATGTCCTTTCTACTTTGTTCAATAAAGCATCTGGTGTTTTTGTGCTGGGGTTAATACCCAAAAGCCTGACGATCTTTAAAAATCCTCTTCTCATGAACACCAGATTACTTTAGTAGGTCAATATTTGCGTTCTCTGTGATAGCATGCCCACTTTGGGCTCCACCCAAATTATTTTTCAAGATCTGGTGGGCTGAATTAAACCAAATTTGGCATGTAGTATAACTGGGTCACAAGTACATGATTTACATGTATGTCTGAAATTTTTATTACTTCTGTGTGGGAACCCCAGAAGCTTAAAGTAGAAAAAAATTCGAACACCCATATTTCAAAACTGCACAGATGAGAATATTGTTTTTTGGTATGATGTTTCCTTTAGACCAGTGGAATCAGTGGGACCAAAAAGCTGGTATCAATTTTGTGATGCCCATTTTAATTCTGTAAGCAATGGGACATTGCAGTCATCTTGTGTTCCATCAAGTAAGTAGTATTCTTCAGAACTTTTGGGCCAAATCTAAACTAATTTGCTACAAAGCATCTTGGTGGTGTATAGTCTTCTAAGTTTTTTCCCCAAAAGTACCTAAAAGAATGCCCATTTTGGGCTTTACCCAAAATTTTTATTTTCAGAACCGATGGGCTGATTTGAATCAGATTTGTCATGTTGTATAATTGGGTCATAAGTACTTGATTTATGCCTAAACGAATTTTTTCGCAGCCCCCGTGGGAACCTCAGGAGCTAAAAATAGAAAACATTCACACGCCCACACGTGTATTTACAAAACTGCATGGACCGGATTATTATTATTTGGTGTGATGCTTCCTCAGGACCAGTGGAATCAGTTGGATAAAACAAATCTTGCTATCGGCTTTGTTGTGAGATGCGTTTGGGGATGCACATTTTAACACTGTTGGTAATGGGAAAATCCTGAATCATCATCTTTCTTGTGCTTTATCATCTAAATCTTCTTCAGAACTTTTAGAACAAATCTAAATTAATTTCATACAAAGCATCTTGATGGAGTGTACTCTTCTAAGTTTTTTCCCAAGAAGTTGCTTCTCCCCTTGGGGTCCCCGAGTGAATGCCCCAAAAGCCCAAAATGCTTTGAAAATCATTCTCATAAAACACTTTCAATAATGCTTAGATTTCTGGTATAGAACTTCCTTTAGTTACAATATTTGTGCTTCCTGTGGGATGATACCCATTTGGGCTCCGCCCATCATTTCTATTTCCAGTACTGATGGGCTGGTTTGAACCATATTTGGCATGTAGTATAATTGGGTCATGGGTACTTCATTTATGCCTGAACCATTTTTTTCCTCACCCTGTGGGAACCCCCCAAGCTGAAAAAAGAAAAAAATTCAAACACCCATATTTCAAAAACTGCACAGCCCATATTATTTGGAATGAAGGTTAATTGGAACCAGCAGAGCCACATAAATCCACCAAAGATGCTGTCATATTTGTTAGGGGTACCATATGCATATGTCCATTTTTACAGGGTTGGTAACGGGGAAATACCAAGTTATCATCTTTCTTGTGCTCCATCAGCTAAGTCTTCTTCTTCTTCAGAACCTGCCAAATATAAACTAACATGCCACTTAGCATATTGGTGGAGTCTATGTTTTCAAGTTTTTTTTTCCAAAAGATGTTCTTCTTTAGGAGTTGGGATTACGATCAAACATCTAAAGTGCTTTAAAAATCTACTTCTCACAATCCACTAGCAAGAATTCTTTGATATTCGATTTGGAACTTTCTTTCATTTGGTGATGAGGAGTCAAGTTTGTTTAAGGGAAATTTAAGGTCAATATTTGTGCTCAGTGTGGGAGAATGCCCATTTATTGCTACACCCCAAATTTCTGTGTTCAGAAACAATGGATTGATTTGAACCAAATATGGTGTAAAGTATTAATTTGGTGTAAAGTATTAATTAGGTCATAAGTATTAATTCAAACAACCATATTTTCAAAGCTGCATGAGGAAGAGAAATGTTATCTGGTATGAAGCTGCCTTTGGTCCATTTAAACTGAATTCACTAAGGTGATTGCTAATGGTGGTGTCATGGGTACCATGTGAGGATGCCCATTTTAACAGTGCCTCTGTCACTCACTGTCTTATGAACGATGAAGATATGAGTTTTGCAGATCCTCTCAGCCAAATCTTAACTACCACTGCTGGGAGAACCCCTGAAGCTAAAGACATAAAAAAAATTTATATGGACACCTTTTAATACTCCACAGAACAGGGCTTTGTTCCTTGTTTTTTTCCTGAGAAGCTTTCATTGACCAGCAAAATCAAGTGGCCATAAAAATTACTTTTGGTTGCTCTTGCTCTCCATCACTTATTGACACACAGATCTCTATTTCCAACTTGAGCGAGGTGAGTGTTTTAGGCTTTCTTGAGTCTCTATTTTAGTAATCTACTTGTGTTGTGTGTGCATGTTGGACCATGCACCTTATCAGCCTGATCTTTTATTTAGTAGTTTGCTGGTGTAGTCACTGTAGTGTGTAGGACCCTAAACCTTACCAGTTTGATCTTTTATTTAGTAGTCTTCGATTGTAGAGTGTAGGGTCCTTGTAGTAGTTTGCTGGTGTAGTGTGAAAGACCCCACACAAGCAAACTGATGGTTTTAGTGCCAAGGGTAATCCCATTAGAAGCACAGTGGCACTAGTACACATCCCAGTCACAATGGAGGAAGATCAAAAGGCCCAAGGAAGGAGGCCTCCAAATCCTAAAGACACTTCTCCTTACCAGCTGATGTTTTATTTAGTAGCCTGCTAGTGTAATGTGCAGAACATACTCCTTACCAGATTGGTCTTTCATCTGTACATGCATGTTCTATGTAATCCCTATCTACAACAACACTAAACCATGTAGAAAATGAAAATCTGTTCTGCACATTTGTACGGAACCGAAATCATTGACGAACTATTTTTAAGTAGGAAGCAAAATTTCACTGGAATTTTCTACAAATCGTGCCTCACAATTACAATTTGAATCGCTAGCTGTAGCTGAAAATTGTCCCCTGATTTCCAATGTGTTGAAACTCAGGGGACGAAATAGTAACACAGGTTAGTAACGTAAATTTGGTTGGCGATAAAATGTGTTCTTTTTGTTGATAGCTGTCAAATGATTAGTTGAATGGCCTTCTAGTAATTGTTTTTATAGACGTGAAGGCATGTAATAAACACAGAACGACACCTGTGTGTGAATGGGTTAATCGATATGGCACTTGTGCCATCGCAGAAGGATAAAACTCAAGGCCTGCGGCCTCTTGTTCTATTCTTCCGCGCTGGCACTCATGCCATATCGATTAACCCATTCACATGCATGTGTCGTTCTGTGTATTAGTAATCTGCTTGTGTAATGTGTAGGACCCTACACCATACCTACTTGGTCTTTTATTTCTGCTGTTGTAGTGTGTAGGCCCCAACACCTCACCTGCTTGGTCTTTTATTTAGTTGTCTGCTGCTGCAGGACACTACTCAAGGAAACCAAAGGTTTTGGCATATCAAGGTGTGCATGGATGATGTGGGTTTGATTAACTCCTTACAACCCCATTGGCAGTACAATGATACTATTATAAATTCAGAATCTACAAAGGAGAAAGATGAATGGCGCCAAGGTGGCCACCAAGAACCAAGCATCCTATTCCTTACCAGCTTGGTGTTTTATTTAGTAGTCTGCTGGTATCGTGTGTAGGATCTACTAGTTCCCAGTTTGGTGTTTTAATTATTAGTCTGCTAATTTAGTGTGTATGGACCTACTCCTACCGTCTTCCATATAGTAGCCTGCTGGTATAGTGTGTGGATCCTTACCAACTTGGTGTTTTATTTAGTATTCTGCTTGTGTTGTTGGTAGGATTCTGCTCCTGACAAGCTTAGTGTTTCATTTAGTAGTCTGCTGGTGTAGTGTGTAGAACACTACACCTTACCGGCTTGGTCTTTTATTTAGTAGTATGTTTATTTAGTAGTCTTCTGGTGTAGTGGTTTGTAGCTTACTCAAGCAAAACAAATTTTTTACCACACTGAAGGCATACAGAGACAGTGTGGGATTGATCATCCCCTTACGACCACATTAGCAGTACAAATACAATGATACTATTCCACAACCAGAAGAGCAAAGAAGCAAAGGATGTCATCAAGCCCTCAAGTACCCTACACCTTACCGACTTGGTGTTTTGTCTGATGTTGTGGTGTTTAGGTCTGTGCTCTTTACAAGTTTGATCTTTTATTTAATAGTCTGCTGGTATAATGTGTAAGTCCCTACACTTGACCAGCTTGTTTTATTTAGTAGACTGCTGGTGTAGTGTTTAGGTCTCTACGTTACAAGCTTGGTCCTTTATTTAACAGTCTGCCGGTGAAGTGTATTGGATGACTCTCCACCTTACCAGCTTGGTGTTTTATTTAGTGGTCTTCTGGTGTAGTTGAAAGGCCCAACTCCTTACCAGCCTGGTGTTTTATTTAGTAGACTTCTGGTGTAGTGTGAAAGGCCCTACACCTTACCAGCCTTGTGTTTTGTTTAGTAGTCTTCTGGTGTAGTGTGAAAGGCCCTACTGCTTACCAGCCTGGTGTTTTATTTAGTAGTATTCTGGTGTAGTGTGAAAGGCCCCACTCCTTATCAGGCTGATGTTTTATTTAGTAGACTTCTGGTGTAGTGTGAAAGGCCCTACTCCTTACCAGCCTTGTGTTTTGTTCAGTAGTCTTCTGGTGTAATGTGACAGGCCTTACTCCTTACCAGCTTGGTGTTTTATTTAGTTGTCTTCTGGTGTAGTGTGAAAGGCCCTACTCCTTACAAGCTTGGTGTTTTATTTAGTAGTCTTCTGGTGTAGTGTGAAAAGCCCTACTCCTTACCAGCCTTGTCTTTTGTTTAGTAGTCTTCTGGTGTAGTGTGAAAGGCCCTACTGCTTACCAGCCTGGTGTTTTATTTAGTAGTATTCTGGTGTAGTGTGAAAGGCCCCACTCCTTATCAGGCTGATGTTTTATTTAGTAGTCTTCTGGTGTAGTGTGAAAGGCCCTACTCCTTACTAGTATCAGCTTGGTGTTTTACTTAGTAGTCTTCTGGTGTAGTGTGAAAGGCCCTACTCCTTACCAGTCTGATGTATTATTTAGTAGTATTCTGGTGTAGTGTGAAAGGCCCTACTGCTTACCAGCCTGGTGTTTTATTTAGTAGCATTCTGGTGTAGTGTGAAAGGCTCTACTCCTTACCAGCCTGATGTTTTATTTTGTAGTCTTCTGGTGTAGTGTGAAAGGCCCTACTCCTTACCAGCCTTGTGTTTTATTTACTAGTCTTCTGGTGTAGTGTGAAAGGCCCTACTCCTTACCAGCCTGATGTTTTATTTAGTAGTATTCTGGTGTAGTGTGTAAGGCCCTACTCCTTACTAGTACCAGCTTGGTGTTTTATTTAGTAGTATTCTGGTGTAGTGTGAAAGGCCCTACTCCTTACCAGCCTGGTGTTTTCTTTAGTAGTATTCTGGTGTAGTGTGAAAGGCCCTACTCCTTACCAGTCTGATGTTTTATTTAGTAGTATTCTGGTGTAGTGTGAAAGGCCCTACTCTTTACTAGTACCAGCTTGGTATTTTACTTAGTAGTCTTCTGGTGTAGTGTGAAAGGCTCTACTCCTTACCAGTCTGGTGTTTTATTTAGTAGTATTCTGGTGTAGTGTGAAAGGCCCTACTCCTTACCAGCCTGCTGTTTTATTTAGTAGTCTTCAGGTGTAGTGTGAAAGGTCCTACACGTTACCAGCCTGATGTTTTATTTAGTAGTATTCTGGTGTAGTGTGAAAGGCCCTACTCCTTAGCCTGATGTTTTATTTAGTAGTCTTCTGGTGTAGTTTGAAAGGCCCTACTCTTTACCTGTCTGGTGTTTTATTTAGTAGTCTTCTGGTGTAGTGTGAAAGGCCCTACTCATTACCAGCCTGGTGTTTTATTTAGTAGTCTTCAGGTGTAGTGTGAAGGGTCATACTCCTCACCAGCTTGGTGTTTTATTTAGTAGTCTACTGGTGTAATTTGTGTAACACCCAGCCCCTTACCTACTTGGAGTTTTATTTAGTGGTCTGCTGGTATAATGAGTAGGACCCTAGAGTTGACCAGCTTGTCGTTTGTTTAGTAGTCTGCTGGTGTAATGTGTAACCCTGCCCCTTACCTCCTTGTTTTTTTTTATTTAGTAGACTGCTGGTGTAATGTGTAGGAACCTAGATCTTACCAGTGCAGAACCCTGCCCCTTACCTGCTTCGTGTTTTTTAGTAGTTTGCTGGTGTAATGTGAAGGACTCTATACCTTACCAGCTTGAAGTGTGTTTAGTAGTCTGCTGGTGTAATATGTAGAACCCTGCCCCTCCTCTGCTTGGTGTTTTATTTAGTAGTCTGCTGGTGTAATGTGTCGGACCCTACCATACCAGATTGAATTTATTGTTTAGTAACGTGCCGGTGTAATGTGCAAAACCATGCCCCTTACCTGCTTGGCGTTTTATTTAATAGTCTGCTTGTGTAATGTGTAGGACCCAAGACCTTACCAACTTGAAGTTTATTTTGGTAGTCTGCTGTTGTAATGTGTAGAATCCTGCCCCCCTTACATGCCTGATGTTTTATTTAGTAGTCTGCTTGTGTAGCATGTAAGTCCCTGCACCTTACCAGATTGGTGTTTTATTTAGCAATCTTGTGGTGTAGTACCCTACATTTTACCAATTTGGTGTTATATTTAGTAGTCTGTCTGTGTAGGGTGTATGAACCTATTCCTTACCAGCTTAGTCTTGTATTTATTGGTCTCCTGATGTAGTATGCCTGGGAGCTTGGCCTTTTTGAAAGTCTGCTGGTGTATTGTGTAGGACCCCACATCTTACCAACTTGGCTTACCAGTCTTGTGTTTTATTTAGTAGTATGCTGATGTATTGTGTATGACCATTCTTCTTACCAGCCTTGTATTTTATTTAGTAGTCTGCTCGTGTAGCATGTAGGACACCATTCTCCTTACCAGCCTTGTGTTTTATTTAGTACTCTGCAGGTGTAGTGTGTAGACCCCTTCACCTTATCTGCTTAGTATTTTATATAGTAATCTGCTGCTGTGGTTGCACAAAAACGTTTGAGGTAGTAATGCTGGTCATATTGTTTTTGTAGGAATAGAGAGAAAGAAAGTATATAAAGAAATTTTTGGTATAAACCAAATATAGGATTTGTTTATCCAATGTTTGACATGCAGCTTCAGTAGAATAAATACAGCTCATCAATTCTGTGGTTATAATCAAACGGAAAGAATATTCAAATTTCTTGAAAAGAATGAACATAAGGAAATGAATTCATCAGAAAAATCTGACAGCAGTGTTTCAGACATTCAAGTTCATAAGTATACTGAGATCCCAACAAAAGCATGGGAATGTATGAAAGTAAAAGAGAAATTCCAGACATTAACACCTCTTGATCCAAGTACACCAATTTCTAAAGATCATGTGCGATTTGTTTGTATATCAGATACCCACACAAGACTTGAAGGTCGACACGAACTTGTACCACAAGGTGATGTTCTTTTACATGCTGGAGATATAACTCACTATGGCCGTCTAATTGAAGTTGATGCATTTAACAAGTTCCTCGGTAAGTGAAGTGGCTTCCATTTAATCACATAGCTGCAAGCTGAACAACCACTTAATTGACATAAAACTGTAAATCAGTATTTCATTTCTTAGCTATGCAATCACACATCTTACTATTAAACACCTTATTTGCATCTAAGGAGAACTTAGATCCCAGGTAGGGGTGTGGTGAGACATAGAAATTATTAAATATATTTTATTGCTCATACTTTGTTGAGTGCAAGCCTGAAAATAAGCAATCTGCCATTTGCAAAATGAGGTCCTTAGAGGGTGAATTTGCTGATGATATCCCATACAGCGGGCCAATTTATCTTCTGGGTACCTCTTTCTGTTTAGGTTTCAGTCCATGATTCAGACTGTGCAGGGTAGGTTCACTAAATTCACCCTCTGGGGAACTTCATTTTGCAGATGACAGTCTGCTTATTTTCGGGTTTGGTTGAGTGCAAAAAGAGGTGGGTCTGATGTGAGGTAGAGTATTTCAGAGACTACTAATCCAATGAAATAGACAGAGTGGTGTGCAGTCTTTCGATTTTGAAAATGGGAGACATGCCATATACTGCTCGATACCACCTGAAGTGAAGCAAACTATCGTTGAGACCCGGCTTTGGGACAATGTTTTCAAGAAAATCATCAATGAACATCTGCACATCATTCACAGCACTGGTGCCCAGAAAGTAGGGATTCCAAAAAATATTTCCTGATTATTTGAATAAAATTTCCACAACAATAATCACATTTATTTGTGTTCTGTATAATACATGAAATGCAACTTCAATGGAACAACCATACGTCACATGAGATGTTTCTCCACAGAATGTGTCATGTGAAATGACAGGGTGTAGTGTTACTGGCCTTCAACGTTTGTCATATTATGTTGTTTACGTACCAAATCTCAGAAAGTGAAATTTGATGAGTTTGAAGTTAAGGAATGCTACAGCTTATAATTCATGATGTATTGTTCACATTTTCATGCATGTATTGTATTATTTGATCTATTTCCCACAAACAGATTTTAACCATTTACAGAAAACATGTGATATCAAAATTTGTTGTTTTATGTTTTTTCCCCAATTCTTAAAAAAAAAATTCTGCAAAACTGTATTGTGTGAACCCTCATTGAAACGAGCTCTTCCAATAAGAAGTTACATGATATAGTTTTGTTGATTTTTTAAAAAGAAATTCTACTGCACAATTTGTATATTATGCATGGGTGCAGCTAATTCGGTTGGGAAGGGTTAACCACTCGCTAGGTGGAACAAAGGCATGCTGCTGTCTACTCGCAAAAAGTAAAAATTGCAGTCCGATGCCATGCACGAGCAACAGCTCAGCTCAAAATCGAAAGACTGGATGTGGGTGCCCTGTGAAGTGTTTCATAGACTACATGCACCAGGCTAGTGAAATGGACAGAATGATGTTGGTGCCCTGATACTGCATATATCATTTTATTCACATTCATTAATTTTACATTCCTGGCTGTGCTGTTATATCCTTTGACTATATGCAGGTTATTTTGATCACTATACATCATGTTATAACAGATATTGACACAGAAGCTAACTAGTAAATATTGATATTAAAAAAGTATAAAATGCATACTTAATACAGTACGGCTGTCGTGGACTGGTCGCTTTCCACGGGTGGACAATATTTTCATGGACTCGATACTTTTAGATTCCATTCACTAATTATATGAATAATCATCAAAAATTTAAATAATGAAGCACCGGGTATAACCCGGTGCTTCAGTAATTAACATTTTGCTGCTGATGATGATTTTTATCACCTGGTAAAGGCAAGTGTGGGAGCGCGGTGGCTCAATGGTAGACTGTTGGATTTTTATGCTAGAGGTCCCGAGTTCGATCCCCGTTCGGGACGGCCTGTGTTGTGTCCTTGGGCAATGCACTTTATCCCAGTTGCCTACATGGGGGCTCGATGATGCCGTGTACTAAAGCATACTGCACGTCGATGGTGCACATGTCTTCAACCGCTGTAATAATCCTGCTTGAGTGGAGCTTGAACAGAGTTACAATGTTGAGGAGCTGACAGTTGCTCATCGATGCTCGGTGGTTCTCTCCGGGTACTCCGGTTTCCTCCACCCGTAAAACTGTCACGATTAGCCATTGTGCATAAGTATGACCATAAACACCAATAAAAACATAAATGCAAGCTTGGACATCACTATCCATGATTGTGACCAGTCCATGGTGGCTGTACTGTACACACCCATCTAAAATTAACATTTCTACACAATATTCCAGAATGTGTGATTAAAATAAAATTGTAATGGTCATGTGTGCAATAATAGTTGTGCACTTTTTCAAAACGAGAAGGGAACCCGTCATACTTTAGGGATTCCTTGGAATAAATGGACCTATTCCAATACAGTAGAACCATTATTTTGATGTTATAACTTGTATGGTATCGGTCTCTGGTACCTGAATTCTTGTTATCTCTGAATAAACTCACATACTATGGACCGACCGCGCATCAAAAGAAACTTTCTCATTACGTGTGCATTCTTATGTGGAACAACATTCTCAGTATAAACTGAATGAGTTCAGTGGGTTAAAATATGACTTGGCACTGGGTCACTGGCAGACATGCAGATAAAACAATGTACAAAGCAGCTTTTTATGAGATTTATTTCCTGGCTTCCATTCATTGTTTAGGATTGCAGCCGTAATACATATATGTATATATTTGTGAGTCCAGTACTCATCTGTAGTAAACTGTATCATATCACTACATTTCCACCACCTTTGGTTAAAAGTTAATCTTTGGCAACCTCTCAGTTCCATTTAGTACTGAAACATGAATCAAAAGACAAAAGCAATAAATATACCCTCAGATATCAAAAACAGAAATTTAAAAAAAAACATGTGTATGTGTTGACCCTATCATCACTTTTGGCATCACAACACTAAATATATGTATACACAACAACCAATGGCCCAGACTTAGCTGGTGCTAACTCAAAATTATACAGGGCCAAACACAAATTTTGCCTCCCAATCCCCAAAATGTGCATGTAAAACCGAAAATTGAATGTCTTATGTGGTCCTCCATACATTTGATATTTGCACAGGAAGCATCGAAATTGGCGCCAAGTATCATTCCTTGTTTGGCCTTCTGTCAGATAATAACAAACTGACTGTGCTTTTAAATCTCAGTTTTATTGATGCCAGACACAGATCAATGATGATAATGGTGGATCAAAGGACAGAATAGGATGATGGAAGGAAGAAACAGTGTTTTTTTATGTTCAGGGATGGATGTAACTTTATCATTTTTTGACAAAATTATTTCATGTTTCCCAATTTCGGGACATGGGCCTGATGTCTTCATTCTTGCTAATGATTTTGCCACTGTTTGTTAAGTGTTCCTTCCCTATCCTTGAAGCCTCCCAGTTAAACTCCCATGCTTTTTGGCTTTTTATTGAAATTTTGGGGGGGGGGAAATTTCTTGGGAGTTTAACGTGTTTCACAGAATGTTTATTATGTGTATCCCCATGGTTACGTCCTCACCCTAGGGGTGTTTAGGCAATTTTTGGCCAAGCATCATCCATCCGATGTATCGTATTTTCTTCTAAAGGAGATCTTGCTTTGCATCGGATAGTTTAAAATCTGTTACTGACTTCGGGCCGTGTTCTTCGGTGCCTGGAGTCTTGTTTCCGGTTTTCATTTGACGTTGTTTACATTGACAACGCTTTCCTTATACATGTAGTTTCCTATGAATTAATCATGTTAGGACCATTATAAGATACATTTTATATTCCGGTAGTGTAGCTTTAATTTTTGGAGGAGAAATTTTTTTTTTGTTCACACTTAGGCTCTATCGGGATCCATTTGGGCTCATTGTTCCCTTTGAGAACTTGGGCTCATGTCACAATTTTTTCGAAATTTTTTTTTATTTTAAATTATTTTTCGAATTATTGATTTAATTAATATTATGATGTATCTTTTTTAGATATTTATTGGGAGTTGTGGGAGTAGTGTTGCCTTTATTTTTATTCAAAATGAACGCTTTTTTATGAAATTGTAACTCGAGGAAGTCTTCCTCCGATTCACATGATAATTTTGTCATTTGTAGTCAGTGTACTCGCACTAATTCCTGTGCAACTTGTGTCAATTGGGATGACAAACGTTGGAGACGTGTGTCACGGTACGTTGTTGGCGGCGAGAGGACAATGCCGGTCCTCTCACCACAGAGTCACTCTAGTTTTTCAGTTTCTATTTCAGAGGAACAAGAACATGGTGATGTTTTCGTGACGCCGTCAGAAAGTGTGCATCCGTCGTCGCAATTAGATAGTCAGACAGAGCTAGCGGCAAAAGTGCTCTTAAATATTAGACAGGGCAATAAACCACGCGCCGGTGGTTTCAGATCCCTGTCGCCAGCTAGCTGGCAGCGCGACACAGAAAAGGGCCATCTCGGATACACAGTCCTAGGAGCAGCCGGTGGCCAAGCAACAAAAGACCGCTGCTCCTCAGGTCCCCGTAACGGACTTGCTGTCACAAATCGCGCAGCTTATCACATCATCCCAGCAGGTACAGGAGCAACATACGGCAGTCTCGGAACACGAGCTGTCGGATGACGCTGGGTCGGTCCAGTCATCTGCGCGTTCAGATGCGGCTGAGATGCCGATGACCGTGAATATAATCTGATTCCATTGGATGGTTAAAGGGATATGGAGGAAAGTGACCCTTCTCTTTTGGAACTACATATGGTAGCGATGGATTTTATCCATCAATCCTTTCCAGAATTTGTTCCTGAGAACCAGACTGCTGCGACCGCTCATAAGAAGCTGCTAGCGTCGTTAGAAGCTGACTATCTCCGGTCAAGGGAGGAGGTCCTTTCCTTTCCGGTGCAGTCTTAACAGGTGTCACAGACTTTTTCTCTTCTTAAAGACGCCATATTCAATCTTTCAAGTGGAAAGAAAAAAGGTAGCTTTTTGTCTTCGTATTCCGTACGTCTACCGTTTATTGGACCACGTCCATTTAAAAAGGTGGGGGGGGAGGTGTTCAGAGAGTTCCTCTACGTTTGGATGAGCAGGCGGGGGGCTCAGATAGGTCCTTACCTCCGTCATTCACAGTTCGCTCGGATACAATTGAGACGGCAGTTTCTTCTAACAGAGCGAATTTAGACGCTATGTCTTACGCAGATCACCTTACCAGAGCTATGGCGCAACGTCTCAATGGGAATGAATTTGGGGACGTGCGTACCTCTTTACGAGTTCTTTCCAGGGCTATAATGTTTACCACGTATAACTCCGCCCTTACAGTGGTTAATTTGGAGTTAGTTAGACGTGATGGAGCCCTTGCGTCGTCATCTTGGATAGATGACAGGGTGAAAAACTCTCTTAGAGTCGCTCCGGTATCGGGACACGATATTTTTGACGATAAGGTTTCTTTGGTCTACGACCAAGCCACAATGAAGCGTCTAATACTCTACTACTGAAGTTGGCGTCAAATAAACCCGAAACAGTAGAGAAGAGTAAAGCAGGAGGTCGGGGCAAAGATCGTGCAGAGGGAACTCCTCGCGAGGATATAAAAGATCCTCATATAATTACTCTCAAAATCGTCAATTTAGTGACTCAGGTCGGGGGCGTGGGTTTTGCCGAGGCAACCGGTCAGACACCCCCAAGCCGAGGCTCATTACGGGGAGGACGTGGTTTCACCTCCCGCAGGCCTCGCAGGTCCTACATGTGATCGTCTGGGCCTCTATTGCGTCCCAGTTGGCGGAAGGTTATCAAGATTCGAGAGAAACTGGATAACAATAACGGAAGATCGGTGGGTGAGAAGTGTCATCTCGGACGGCCTAAGGCTATCGTTCCGAGCAAAACCACCGCTAACACGAAGTCAAATCCTGTAAAAAGAGAGTCTCTATCTCCTTTCGGAGGTAAAGTCTCTCTTGGAAAAGGATGCAATAGAGGTTGTAGAAAACCAAGAGTCTCTAGGTTTTTACCGTCACCTGTTCCTCGTACCGAAGCCAGACTGCTCGTTCCGACCGGCAATAGACTTGAGCTGGATAAACAAACTTATCGTAGCTCCAAAGTTCTGTATGGAGACCATTCGGTCAGCAAGGGCGAGCATACGAGTGAACGACTGTGCGGCAAACATAGATCTAAAGGATGCGTATTTTCATGTCATGGTTCATCTGGCATTAAGAAAGTACCTACGGTTCGCCGTTCAAGGGATAGTATATCAGTTCCGAGCAATGTGCTTCGGTCTGAATCTAGCACCCTGGGCGTTCACTCGAATAATGAACTCGGGAATGTCTTATTTCCGAGCTCATTCGTCTGCGGTAACGTCGTCTGACATAGACGACATTCTTCAGAGGTACGACAACAAAATTACTCTTCAGAACGATGTTCAGAGTCTGCTATTATTACTCCGACGTCTCGATTTCATCGTAAATGAGAAGAAGTCGGATCTACCTCCGTCCAAGTCATTCATTCACTTGGGGATGAGCTTCGAGACACAACAATCTGGTTCGTCGGCCGTTACCCAGAGCGAAATTAGTCAGTTGTTATGCTCGCTTTTGTCTACACTCAGACGCATTAACAGCGAGGGACTTTATGCGACTGATGGGGTTGTGCGGAGCGGCTGCGGATCTCATTCCGATGGGTCGCTTACGCACACGTCCACTCCAGATATGCTTTACTCAGAACTGGAGTGTGAAGACGCATTCGCTCGAAACCAATATTGTTTTAACTGACCAAGAAAAACAAAAAGTTCAGATTTTGGCAGACATTCAGTGGTTAACTCAAGGAGTTCCGCTGTAGCTGCCGGATCCAGCTTTCACGATTATGACGGATGCGAGTCAAATAGGTTGGGGCGCGACCCTGAACCCGACAGTCTCGAAGTGCCAGGGTCTTTGAGACCCAGAGGTCCTAGGAAAGCACATAATCATCAAAGAAATGATGGCAATATGGCTTGCGCTACAACAATGGATTTACATTATAGAGAACACTCATGTTCAAATACTGCCGGACAACCCGACAGTAGTAGCGTATATAAGGAACCAGGGAGGCACGCGTTCGATTCCGTTATACGAACTAACGGAAAGAATCCTTCTATTTGTCTTGGAACATCAAGTTCATCTATCGGTCCGTCATATACCGGGTCGTCTGAACGTACTAGCAGACTCGCTGTCTCGGAAAGGTCGCCTGTTGCCTTCAGAATGGACTCTCAACAAGCGAGTGTTCAGACAGATTTGCTACCAGTGGGATCAACCTATGATAGATTTATTTGCGACACACCTCAACAATCAGTTGCAGACTTACGTGTCGCCATGACCAGATCCTCGAGCGTATGCAGAAGGCGCTCTCTCAATTCCATGGTACGGAATGATAGGATACGCGCATCCTCCAACTCCGTTAATTCAACAGATCTTATTAAAGATCAAGCAATTTCATTGCAAGATTCTGTTAGTAGCATCTCTGTCGTCACAGAAACCGTGGATCAATCTTCTCAGGTGTCTGTTATGGGACGTTCCCGGAAGCTTCCTCCGCGGGAGGACATTCTTTATCAGGGGATGTCCCGCGCACTGCATCACAACCCGCAAGGTCTCAACCTTCACGTATTTCCATTGTGCGGTCCTTCTTGCATGGCAAGCGTTTTACAGGACGAGCAGTGGACGCAATTTCTAACTGTAGGAGGACCTCCTCTTCGCTAATTTACGCAGCAAAGTGGAAGGTTTTCTTCCGTTGGTGTAAGGATCAGTCAATAGACGTTTATGATCCGTCCATGCCGGACATTGCCAACTTTCTGGTCTACTTGTTGGACGTTCTCAAACTGCAGCCCGTCACTATTAAGGCCTATAGGTCTATACTATCAGACACTTACGCTCATCATGATAGCTTGGCGATTGGATATAATGCTTCATTATCCAAACTAGTTAGAAATTTCTCCATAAATCGACCCAGAACTCTCAGATTAATTCCAAAGTGGAATTTAGCTTGGGTTCTGTTGAAGCTCAAAGAAGCTCCTTTTGAGCCGTTAGACGTTGTAGAGTTGAAATTCGTGACTTAGAAAACAACATTTCTCTTAGCCTTTGCTTCCTTCCGCTGGAAGAGTTAATGAACTCCATGCTTTATCTGTTGACGAATCTCACTACCGTAGTGTTGGAAATACCACCACTTTAACTACACAAGAGGGATTTTTGGCAAAGAATCAAATTCCACATTTACGGCCTCAGCCTATTATCATAAAAGCTCTGCCGTCTACGGACAACCACATACCTTTGCTGTGTCCAGTCAGGGCTATGCGCATATATAAACGCCGATCAGAGTTTATTAGAAAAGGAAGGAAACGCTTCTTTTTATCATTAATTCCTAACAGAAAAGATATCTGTTCAGTCTATTGCTAGATGAATTCAGATGGCAATACGTATTGCCTCTGAAAATCTATCTTCGGATCAGCGTTCTGTTAATAAGATATCAGCGCATGAAGTTAGAGCGCTGTCCACTTCTTGGGCCTATTCTAACAGTACAGCCATTACTGATTTCATGAAAGCTGCGTACTGGACACAGTCTTCTACATTTACAAAGTTTTACCTTAGAAATATAGAGTCCATCTCTGGGGACTTTAGGTGTTTTGCTCAGAATGTCGCCCACTAAATGATTACAGCTATTGTTATTTAGGCTTTCCGTTCCAGAATTGACGCTGTTCTGCTGCCCTCTTCGTTCTGGGGTTATGTGAAGGGGGGAGGGGGGGGGTCCCTTAATATCATCTGGCTTTATAGTGAAAAAGAAGGGAAGACCTCCTCCGGTGTCAGTAGTTCCGAGTCGGTACTGGGATGGTTTTAATGTGTAGCTCAGTGGAAGCAATTATTATGTCTCATTTATGTAATATTTAAAGTGTAGCTCGATGTGAAGCACCTGTCACGTGTCAAACGAGCGTTAATATACAATCCTCGGACACTTTTAAATGAGTATAAAGAGTCTCATTCTCTTTACATATTGGCTTCCTTTCAAGAAATTAGCATAATGGGTTATGCTGGCATTAAAAATGGAGAATTATATATTATGTAATGCTCATTTACATTGTTGGTGTTATGTCTTTCTTATTTCGAGTAAATGAGAAAGACATATGTAATTCCGTTCTCTCCTATTCTCCTGTAGTAGATATCCTTTAAGAAGTGATCGAGTCATTGGATTGTCTTTTATGTCCTGGGCCCTCCAACCTATTTACTATTCAGCTAAGTCTGAGCCATTGGTTGTTGTGTTAAAATATTATAAATTCATAGTAATGTGTATATTTTTATACACATTTATTTAGGCTCAGACGGGGAACGGCCACACAGATATAACGTTCAAACAACTTGTGTATTATTTCACAGATGAACGGCTACACAGATATAACATTTAATCAAGCTTGTGCATTATTTTACAGATGAACTGCCCCACAGACATAACGTTTAATCAAGCTTGTGAATTATTTTACAGATGAGCTGCTCCACAGATATACAGTTTAACTGAGCTTATGTATTATTTTACGGATGAACTGCAACACAGATATAAAATGTTATCAATCTTATGTAATATTTGACAGGTGAATGCCCACAGATATAAAGTTTAATCAGTCTTGTGTATTATTTTACAGGTGAACTGCCCACAGATATAAAGTTTAATCATTCTTGTGTATTATTTTATCATTGAACTGCCCCATGGATATGAAGTTTAATCAATCGGTTTATTTTACAGGTGAACTGCCCACAGATATAAAGTTTTGTCAGTTTTGTGTATTATTTTACAAGTGAACTGCCCACAGATATAAAGTTTGATCAATCTTGTGTATTATTTTACAAGTGAACTGCCCACAGATATAAAGTTTAATCAATCTTGTGTATTATTTTACAGGTGAACTGCTCACAGATATAAAGTTTGATCAATCTTGTGTATTATTTTACAAGTGAATTGCCCACAGATATAAAGTTTAATCAATCTTGTGTATTATTTGACAGGTGAACTGCCCACAGATATAAAGTTTAATCAGTCTTGTGTATTATTTTACAGGTGAACTGCCCACAGATATAAAGTGTAATCATTCTTGTGTATTATTTTACCACTGAACTGTCCCACAGATATGAAGTTTAATCAATCGGTTTATTTTACAGGTGAACTGCCCGCAGATATAAACTTTTGTCAGTTTTGTGTATTATTTTACAAGTGAACTGCCCACAGATATAAAGTTTAATCAATCTTGTGTATTATTTAACAGGTGAACTGCCCACAGATGTAAAGTTTAATCAATCTTGTGTATTATTTTACAGATGAATTGCCCACAGATATAAAGTGCAATCAGTCTTGTGTATTATTTTGCAGATGAACTGCCCACAGATATAAAGTTTAATCATTCTTGTGTATTATTTTACCATTGAACTACCCACAGATATGAAGTTTAGCCAATCGGTTTATTTTACAGATGAACTGCCACACAGGTATAAAGTTTAATCAGTTTTGTGTAATATTTCACAGGTGAACTGCCACACAGATATAAAGTTGTAATTGCTGGAAATCGCGATCTGACATTTGGTGAAGAATTTATGACTACAAGGCAACAAAAATTGGAATATCGTTTTAGAATTGATGCTAAAGAATGTGAAGAATTTCTGAAGAAACGTGGATTTGAACAAGCGAAAGATGTTTTAACTAACTGTATATACCTCCAGGACAGTTCTGTTAATATTATTGGAATCAATATTTATGGCTCACCATGGTAGGTACACTTGTTTACAAGCTTTGCATTTTATTTATAGCTCACCCTGACAAGTACACTTGTTTACAAGCTTTGCATTTTATTTATAGCTCACCCTGACAAGTATATCTGTTTATGAGCTTTATAGAATCTTCTGGTAGTTGGTATACAGCTTTCTTATAGGAACCAAATTCAAGTTTAATCAGACCAAGTCTCTCGGTTCATATTTGGGCTTCTTTTGGGAACCCAAATTTTAACAGTACAATATGAAGAAAATGTTTTAAAACTCTATTGATCCACCCGGCAGAAAGCTTTCGTGTTTGGTATACACGCTCCTTGTGGGGGCAGACACAGGATGTTTTAGTGGGCCTATCATATAAATGAAAGCAGATTGCCTCCACAACCAAAAGATAGGTAAAAGATATAAAGGAGGTGATGGGATATAGTATGCTATTTTCTCTTTCTTTCAAATTCATTGGATCAGTTTCTGTTTTACGTACAGTTGCACTTGCACCATTGTATTGTATTTTTCTGTAGGGTGCGGCGTTAATATAGGCATTGCCTGTTTTCCAAACCCCATTTCATTGAGGAAATAAAAATATTGTTTAAAAAAAGGATGTTCAAATGAAATCTATGGGTTCATATTTCATCCCCATGTCTAGCCCTACTTTTAACTTAATGTAATGTGTGGAATATACCGCAAAGATCTTCTTCATATCCACAAGACACAATCTTTTGATATTTGGTAAGAAAAATAAAGTTTATTTCAATCAAATGTTTTTTGTTTTCATTAACCCTTAGTAGGTAATAAGTGCGGATTCCGTATCACTTGCACACGAGTTTGTACATGTACACGTACATGTATGTGCACCGCCATAGGATTCAGTGTTAAAATCGTGTACAAGTGCAAAAAATGTTTTTCATGGTGATACAGAATCCGCCATTGGTTTTGAGGCTCACAGATCGCACTTTTAACGTTCAAATACCCGTTGGCGAATGCATACATTCGATACGTCGCTCAAGAGTGAAAAAAATGTACAAAATTTTAAGAAAATATAATTAAAAATTTGTTCTCTACGTTCCCATCGCTGATTAGACCGTCGATCCATCGTTGGTGAACGCGAGCAAAAAACGTTTTGCGGATTCTGTATCAGCATCAAAAAGTGGTTTGCAGATTCTGTATCACCTAAGTAGGTATATGTTCACCAACGAATGTTCGAACGGTTAAAGTGCGATCCGATCGGGGAAACCCATTTGTGGATTCTAGATCAGGAAATCGACCTCTGTACAGTACATGGAAAAAAGGTGATACCGAACCGGCAAACCACTGCCACGTTCCCGATCGTGTTTGGGATGGCATAGGGTGTGATTTGATTGGTGAAAAAACGATTAGCCGATTCATCTCTTGAGTTTTGTGAGACGAGATCGTGATAGAATCGGTTTTGAGGAGAGGAAATAAAAAAAGTGATTGATATATATATAGGAGAGAAAAAAAAAATAGTTATTTAAAAAAATAAATATATAAAATCGAATAGATAATAAAAAAATATGTAAATCATGAACGCTTCCCAGACTATTAGAGCAAGGTTTCTTTTAAAAATGCTGATGAGAGCCTATGCATTCTGTGTGAATGAACAACTATGTCGCCTATTGTTAGAACAATGCATCAGATGTCGAGATCACCTAGACTTCGATCATGAGAATCATTCGTGCCTGACGCTGGAAAGGGAAGATATGTTCGTCAAGTATTTCGAACCAGCATTCGAACGCGTTCAAATCGACGAAGTGATCACGTTTTGGAAGAGATTACTCTTCAGTAAGGATCAAGACAAGCCCACAGTTTCGGAAGAACTGAAATTGGCGCGTAGAAGTCTGACTTTAGAAGACAAGGGATGCATCATGAAATTATTGTTCATGAAGCATACGTCTAAGTTTTCTCGTTGATATAAATAAGGGAGAATAGAAAATAAAAATAAATACACACATAAATTTTTTATCTAATATTAGAAAGAAAGAAAAAAACACAAAAATGAGAACCAGAAATAAATTGTATCCGACGTTAGATGATGACAAGGATGAGAAGCCGAATGGCGTTTTGCCGACGGCACCGTCACTAGAAGAAAAAGAAAGAGGAGAGAGGTATCACATCGATCAAATCAGTAGAATCCAATCGTATCTAACTCAAGAGAGAGATTCTCGTCATTCTCTCAAGAAGAAGTATTCGCGTTTCATGAAATTCATCAATGCGATTGACATGACACTCATCACGATTTCCATGGGTTTACATGCAGCCAGCATCGGATTGTTGTCAACTGCAGTCGGTATTCCGATCGTGTTAACCATAGAAGGAGTGGCTCTCGCCGCTGGATTGTTTAGCATGCTCGGAAACTTTTTGAGTAGGAAATTATATCTGAAGGCGAGGAAACACGACAAGATTCGAGCCTTGTCTGACTCCAAGGTCGACACGATATCCGAAATGATCTCAATGGCGTTGAAAGACGGTAGGATATCGGATGGAGAATACTTTACGATATTGGGTGAGAAAACGAAATATTAAGCCATGAAAGAAGCTGTGAGAATCAAGACTCGTCAGATCATGAAGGAAGATATGAAGGATTCTCTCATGGAAAAGCTGAGGAAAGAGGCCAGGGAGGAATTCAGTAAGATGATAGAACTCAAGAGCAGCGATTGAAAAAAAAAATATATATAATAAGAACAGAATTTTTAAAAAAGAAATATTAAATTTATATATAAAATAAAAACGAAATTAATTTAAATAACTCTCAAAAAATGTATTGCGTAAAGTGTAAGAGAGTTACCGAGACGAATAATTCTCAAGAAGTACGAACTAAAAACGACAGACAGATGCTTCACAGAATTTGCGACATGTGTGGTTCTATCAAGACTCGATTCGTCAAAAAAAGAACGCGAGCAAAGATAAAGGCATCATGAATAAAATGATCAATAATCTACCTTTCGAAATGCATCTGCCTGGTCACAGTTTCACGGGACCTGGAACGAAATTGAACAAGAGACTCAACGCCGATCTGACTCCTAAATCTTGGAGCAAAGCTGTGAATAGGGTGGACGCGGACGTGTATGATCATGATCTATGCTACGCTGGACATCCCGACACCAAGACTCACAGCGATGTCTGTGATAAAAACATGTTGGCAAAATTGAGAAGTATATCGAATCCGACCAGGAGAGAGAAGATAGAACGTTCATTGGTCGGTAATCTGATTGGTGCGAAACGTCGATTCGGATGGGGCGTTCAAAAAAAAAACGCATCTGAAAAGAAGAAGAAGCGATTATTGATGAGCGAATTGGCCAAGGAGTTACACAAACCCATTGTGCATAAATTTCGAAAGAGAAGGGTGTTCGTGAAGGGTTTGGATGATATTTGGTCTGGCGACTTGGTCGACATGAGATCGTTTTCGAGGTGGAACGAGGATGTCAAATATCTATTGACGGTCATCGACGTGTTTTCCAAATACGGTTGGATCAGAGCTTTGAAGAATAAATCGAGACCTTGCGTCACCGAGGTTCTGAAGAGCGTGTTCGACTCGTCTTTACGAAAACCAAATAAATTGTGGGTGAATAAGGGAAAGGAATTCTACAACAAGCAAGTTCATCAATTGGTCAACCTCTACTCGATCGAAAACGAAGAGAAAGCCAGCATGGTGGAATGTTGGAATCGAACGATGAAGGAAAAGATGCATGGATACTTCACGGCGAATTTGACCAAGAAATACATATATGCTCTGAATGGTCTGGTTAAAGATTACAACAACACGCGACACAGATCGATCAAGATGACTCCCGTGGAAGCTAGCGATCCTCAAAACGAAAAACGGGTCTATGCGAATCTATATCCTGAGAGATCTAAGATCAGGAAGAAGTCTAGAATGCCGAAATTTGCAGTCGGTGATCGAATGAGAATCTACGCTTATAAGAAGCACTTTGAAAAGGGTTATACTCCTCAATGGACCTTGGAAATCTTCATGATAATCAAAATATTTCACACCGATCCGGTGACTTACGAAATCGAAGCTTTGGATGGAGAAGAGATCATCGGAAAGTTTTACGAACAACAATTACAGAAGACAAAGTTTTGATAAAGAAAACAATTTTTTTTTTATTTACTCTCTTTAACATTTTCTTGTTTACACATATATATATAGGAGAGAAAAATAATAATAAAAAATAATTAAAACTATTTTTAGATAAAAAAAGCAAGCTAATTAATAGACAAAAAACAAAAACCCTTCAAAAATGGCAAATATACTAGATATAGCACAAAGCATAGTGAAAGATGAAAGTATATATTCAAGAATATGAGGTTCACGAATACGAACCGGTAACCGGAACGAGTTTGAACAATGCAGGAGAGATAAGAATCAACATCAAAACTCAAGATCTATTCGTTCATCCTAGCGAGAGTTACATAGTGGTGCAGGGACGTCTCACCAAGGAAGATGGGAGCGACTACGCCGATGATGACACGGTTACTCTAGCCATTAATGGCATCATGCATCTATTCAGTAATATAAAATACATGCTATCCGGACAAGAGATAGAATCTGTGTTTCATCCTGGTCAGGCCACTACGTTGTTCGGACTCTTGACATATCCAGATGATTTTTCCAAATCCAGAGGACTTAATCAGTTGTGGGTGAAAGACACCATCGGCACTACTAACGCCGGCGCCGCCACAGTATTCGACTACGTCGTCAAGACGTCCAGACCTAAAGGAACATTTTCGTTCAGGATACCTTTGAAACACATCTTCGGATTCGCAGATGATTACAACAAGATCATGTATGGATTCAAACACAATCTGACGTTGATTCGAAAGGGAAATGATGACGGGATAGTGAGACTCCCCATGACTGAAGCGGGTAAGATAACTCTACACAAGATATCGTGGTTCATTCCACACATGGAGTCTTCGATCGTGGAAAAAGCGCGTCTCTACAAGATCAGAGAATCCAAGAGTAAATTACCTGTGGGATTTAGAATGAGATAGTGCGACACGGCTAGCATTCCACTCTCCATGAATCACTTCGATTGGAGATTGACAGTGAAATCCGCTTCCGAGAGACTGCGTTTCATTGTGGTTGCATTTCAGACCGATAAGGATGGGTCTCAGGAAAAGAATGCGTCGCTGTTCTATCACTGCCATTTGAGAAACATGCAAGTGTTTCTGAATGCCACGAGATATCCAGCAATCGATTACAATGCGTCGCTCGACAAGAACGATTTCTGCAGACTGTACAGCGACGCCGCTGATTTTAGAAAGAAGTATCATGGTCTAGACGAATTGATGGGCAACCCTAATATATCTCCCGGCGAATACAAGTTGATGTATCCCATGTTCATATTCGATGTCAGTAAACAGAGTGAATGACTCAAGAGTAGAGTCTTAGACATTCAGATCAAGATGCAATTCGATAGGAACATGCTGAGAAAAACTGAAGCCGTCGCTCTGGTCCTGTCGGACAGAGAATTACAATTCGAATCGGATGGAAATAAGATGTCCATCATTTGATGAGAGCCGTGTGTGAAAAAAAATAAAAAACAAAATAAAAAAAAGTAATGAGTAATTATTAAAAACAAAAAAACAAAAAAACAAAAATAAATAAAAGTAATGAGATCTAGAGAGATTGAACATCTTTCTAAATCTCATTACTTTTTGTTTTGTTTTTAATAATCACACATTATTTTTTTTTAATTATTTCCACGTGTTCACTGTTTGTTCAAAGGATCTAGTTCGATCAGTAGACTCACCACAGAAGTGGCAGCTTCGGAATTATTGGTTTTTGTAACGAAATTAATCCTGTCTCCGGCGTTCACTTTGAGAGGCGTGCCGAACGTGCTAATATTCGCGTGTTGATTCTCAGTCTTTTCAACGCTGTATCTCTTATCGCTCTCTACTCCATTCACCATGAGATTGACGACCGCTCTGTTATTCAAATCCGAGGAAGCCAGGCTCATTCGAATGATTTCACCTCCTAACGGAATGGGATATCCCACCTGACCATGTTTCGATCCACTACCTCCATTTCCGAAAGACCATTCAGCTTTTCCCTCCTCTAATGTGCCGGCCTCCTCAGCCCACACGGTGATCAATTGTCTAGTGTATTTGACTCTTTCTACCACCGAAATCAGGGTGCAGGCATCCATCATGTTCACGGGATCCGGTAGATTCGTGAGTGCGTGCCCGCCCATGTCTAGTTTACCTTCCATGATGTCGCCCTTTCTCCAGACCGAGTTGTCATCCACGTACTTCCTGCTGACTGTGCTGCAATCGAATTTGGGATCGTGATTGAGACCGAATAAATTCTCACCATTCATGTTGATACCACCCTCCATGGTTCCGCCAGATTATTTGTTCAGGTAGAGATCGTCCACTTGTGATTCTACATATTCTTGTGATTGTATCATGGCAGAATCTACGTAGGCCTTGTTGACTGTGGTTGAGTCCGCATCCGTGTTGTCGACCTTCAACAGATTCAATATCTTGTTGAATCCCGCATTCATATCCGATTTCATTTCTCGTCTCTCAGACTTTCTCTGTTCCAGATCTACGTAGTGTTTGGTCGCCACGTCCTTAGGATTTGTGGGAGTGGCCACGTTCGTTATCTTGTTAGAATTGGCGTTCAATTCCGAGTGCATCATTTTCTGAACGTATCTATTTCGCACATGAGAGTCATCAGCGTATTTCTTGGTCGCGTCATTGGTGGGTTCTATAGGATTCGCGACGTTCACCAAAAGTTTAGATTTCAGATCAAGATCGTCGGTCATGGCTTTATCCACGTAATTATCTAGCATGATTCGTTCGAAATCCGCGTTCCCCCTGTCGACGTATTTTTTAGTCGCAGCATCTGTGAGATCTATTGGCTTGGGAAGATTGTAGAGCTTCTTATCATTCATGTTCAAAGGTTCCTCTCGAGGTTCATATCTCCGAACGTAACATTTGTCCAAGTTGGCAAGTTGTAACCATCACCGACTTTGAGCATCTTCCTCTTCTTTTTGGGTTGACTTTCGTCATCACTTCTACCAAATTTATCGACTGGCATGTTGTTTTGAGATTTTTGTTTTAAAAATATATTTCAAATGCAGTTTATTAAAAATGAATTATTTTACTTATTTTTATTTTTCGTTTTTATTCGATTAAATTTTTTTATATAATTTATATGTCTTGAAACCGATCTCCTTCAGACCATCTCTTGAGAACATAGAGACACAGGTGACCGCAAAACACTTGATCTGGCGATTGCACTCATTCCGTGTTGTAATGAACCATCGATTTGTTGAAATAGTCCTTTATTTCTTTCGGCGGCGAGATTCCGTAGCTGTCGAAATAATAATTCTTCTTCTTCCTGTTCTTGAACCACGCCACCCAGTGAGTGCCTTCACCCTATAAATCGTCTAGATTTAAAATTCTGCATTCCGATTGTCGAGGTCTTCTCTTCGGCAAGGCATCTCTGGAAAACACGCCTAGAAAATCTTTGATTTTCAAATCCTTCGCCGCATTCAACAGATCGATGTTGGATAGGGGTTCGTTTGGTAAGACGACACCTTCTACGGATATCTCTATTGTCTTATTCATAAATGCGTATATTTTTTTTTATTTATTTATTTTATTATAATTCACTAAAATGACGTTATTTTTTTTAATTTTTTTTCTTTTTCTTTTTAAACTAACTCTATCGACTTCCATAATCTTGAATCCGTCTAATTCCTCGACTTCCATAATCTTGAATCCATTTAATTCCTCTTGATTTTCTGGAATCCTATCATCCTTAATCATATCTGGAATCTTATCATCCTCAATCATATCTGAAATCCTATCGTCTAAAATTAGATTCAAAGTCCAATGTCCGAGTGCCAAAGTGCTTATTTTATCGTCTAACATGAATCTCTTATCGTTGTCGGCCGTCAACGAAATCTTGTTGACTATTTCAGTATACAAGTCGTGATTTTTGCTTCAAATCGATTTCATAGTCTTATACACCAGACCACTTCCTAACAGACAATCTTTATACTCTCGGAAAAAGATGTTTTTCTTCACCACGCACGCTTTAACCCCTTTGCACTTCTTGATCTCTTCATCTTCTAGACGATAAGCATACAGTTTGGGTCTCAAGCCCACGAATTCGATGATTTGTTTACCACCGCTCTCATCCTTAAATTTACCTAACACCTTCCTGTTGTCGTTCGATTGAATGTTGGATGGGTGATCGATGGGATAATTGCTCATGTCAAACCATGCGGCCATGTCTGGAGATATATCTTGGTAGACATCTTTCGTCTCTATCTTGTAAACTAAACTGTCTGTGTCGGTGAACAGTAGTTTGGCTTTATCACCAAATTTTCGGTTGACGTAATCATAGTGAAACTTGTACATCAATCGCTTGCTGATATCTAAGATGATCGGTCCGAGATAATACGGTTTGTCGAACTTCAGGTGCATCTTTTGCATGTGAACGGCCACTAGATTTTCGTCGAATATGGTTCGGTGTTTGTAATTGGGTTCCGCCACTAATTTTTTAGCTCTTTTCTCAGATGTGACGATTCGAACGTCGGTTCTCTTCCTGATGTTTTCCATCAATTTACTGTACACACAGTTGTTCATGAGTTTGAAGAAATCTGTTTCGAAATTGTTCTCGGCTCGAATTCTGAGATTCGTGTTGAGATCGATGTATTTTTTCATCCAAGGCTCTTCGTTGAATCGAATGATGCGATGTATGTTGACTAATTTCATCCCGTAATCGACGTATTGTTTCAAATTCTCACTGTAGATGACGTAGTTACGTTTGTTAAATAAATTGGGAATGAGTTTTTCCTCGTCTCCTTCGTTCGGTTCCATTTGTTCAGGAGCCAGCGGATAATCATTGTGTAGATCGTGTAATTCTTCCGGATAGTTCAAATCGACTTCTAAAATGCATGGATAGTCTCTCCATTTTTGCATCTCTTCCTGTTCTGTTACCCATTTGAAATTTCCAATCGGTAAAGGATGACTCATAGCCCAACCGTGCAAATTATTAGCGTCCCAATACTGTATGTATTTATTCAACCATTTCGAATCGAAACCTTCTTTCATGTAGAGATTGTTAGCTTCAGAATAGCTTCAGATCTGTGGGAGATCGCAACCTCTCGTAGCCCTTTCGAACATGAGCAACATGTCCACGTCAGATAATAATTCCAATTGGACTTCAGTGGTCTTCAACAGAGCGTCCCACACCAGACCGGGTGTGGTGAAATACCAAGCCGGATCCAGATCGTAATTTCGATGACAAACGTCTCGAATATTTTCGAACACGTTAGCCAAGAGCAGAACGTCAGTCTTTAGATAGAGATTGTGATAATCTCTCATGGTTTTCATATCGAATGATTTCCACACGTTTTTGGCATGTTCGTAATTCTCGTCGGAAATGTCGGATTCGTATAATTTTGAATAAAAATCTTTTTTCGAATGTAGTGAGGTGTTGGCGAATCTCTTTAGATCGTTCATGTAATCGTAAGGATAGACTCCTTTCCTCAACATGATGTCTACTCGTTCTCCAAAATGTTCGCTCGCGATTTTAAATTTATCTTTCCTCATGTTATCAACTAATTTTTCCAGAGCGGTCGACATGAATTTAAACTGTCGATGAAACGTATGCTTCTACGAATGGATTTCGTTTTTTCTTTCAATGTCTCTCCGTCGATTACTCTTTTCTTCTCCATGACCTTCCATTTCGTGAAGGAAATGTATCTTTTCGCGATGCAATTTAATTGTTCGTGGGAGGTGCCGAGATTTTTCATGAACAGATGACTGTCGTAACCCGAGAAATTGTGAAATATCACCGGATAGAAAACGGCATCTCAATATTTTAAATTACACTTGCTGTGAGCCGGACTGTGATACAGACCCGTGTAATGATCGTGGTCTCTAACCTTCTTATTTTCCTCCGAATTCTCATCGAACGTTTGTCTGCATATGTGACATTCGGTGGCTCTGTTATTTTCGTCCTGCTGCTCTCGCATGATGATCATTTGTGCCAGAGTTTTGAATTTATTGTATAACATTCGAATTTTCGATTCTAACTCTTCCACAAATCTTTGAGCCACGTCGTCGTCTTCGCACTGTTCCGTATAGATGAAGGGACCCATGTCGTGTTGCGAGTCGAAAGTGCATTTCACATAAATGCAATAGCCTGAAGGTATGTGTTTTTGATATCTTTCAACGTAACTTTGAAGAGCGTTAGGTTGGCAGGAGCTCATTTTCACGGTGAAACATTTGAAATCAGCGTACACGATGAATGGTACTTTTAACCTTCTATTGCGATTTTCAAACTTCATGATGGTGTTGGGTTTGGGCATTTCAATGGCGACACCTTGATTTTCATTGCAATATTCCTGATGTTTCGCTAACGATTTTTCGCTGTGAAACATGTTCATGCAGTTGCAACATAAACATATCTTTCCTTTATGTTTATTATTTTGTCTCGACAGTAATCGGCTCGTATATTTAACCCAACAATAATTGTCACCATTCGAAATCAATAATAAAATAATCGTCTTTTCTCTTTCGAGATACAAAGTCTGTCTGAGAGGATAGAAAGTTCGTTTTTCATCATCGTATCCCAAGACGTTCACCGCTACAGTGGGATTTTGAGCCTCGAAACGTTCGTTGTGTTTTAACAGCGTTGGAAAAGTCACTCCGGTCCAATCGAGATTTTTAGAAGTCTCCTCGTAACGAGAAACTCTATCGGAGTTCATTTTGACAGGGTATAAAATGGAGGTGACTGCCCATTTAAAACACTGATCATCTTTATTTCTCACGTTGATCACAGCATTTTTTTAGCTAAGAAATACGGTAATTCCACGTAGGAAGACCCTTTCAATGAATCGTTTTTAGTTATATGAATTTCGAGTTTCAACACCTCATCGAACGTCCAATTACTACCTTCATGAAAAACCAGTTGAGGAAAAAACATTTTACATGATGAAACCTCTATAAATGCGTTTTGACTCTGAACGCATTAAAAATCGCATCACAGATTATTCACTCAGTGACGAACTGGAGAACTTTGAAAAGTTTGAAAGTTTTAGTGCATAAGAAACTGGTTTCTGATTTAACGCGTTTGAAAATAATTACATCCGTTAAACGGGTTCATTCATATCTCCGAACATTATCATGAATATATTAAAAATTTATTTACCACTTAAACCTAACTGAGTGGAAATGCGCTTTTATTGTCTATTATTAAAACGATCCATTAAACGAAAACCTTCATTCACACCAGAACAAAAACATGAGTGTCAGTTTTATCTCTTAAAAATTCATCTAAGTGAAAAAAGGTTTTATAATAGAATTTTTATTTGAATGAAACAATTCTACGAACTATTTTTATTTGAATGAAACAATTCTATAAAGTGTTTTATTAAAATTTATTTCACAAAATTCGCAGTGACAAAACGTAAACAAACGATTTTTCCCATCGAATTGCTAATTTTCTAAAACTCAATTTTTTTTCAACAGATGACATTGAAATGAAAAACCTTTCATTCACACCGAAACAAAACATGAATGTCTATTTTCACAGATTCAATTTTATAGTCGACTCTTTTGAACGAAAACCTTCGTTCACACCAGAACAAAAACATGAGTGTCAGTTTTATCTCTTAAAATTCATCTGTCATCCGTTGAACGATTTCCTTTCATTCACACCGAAACAAAACATGAATGTCTATTTTTACATCCAACGATGGATCGATGGTCTAATCCGCGATGGGAACGTAGAGAACAAATTTTTAATTGTATTTTCTTAAAATTTCGTACACTTTTTTCACTCTTCAGCGACGTATCGAATGTACGCGTTCGCCAACGGGTATTTGAACGTTAAAAGTGCGATCTGTGAGCCTCAAAACCAATGGCGGATTCTGTATCACCATGAAAAACGCAATTTTTTGCACTTGTACACGATTTTAACACTGAATCCTATGGCGGTGTACATACATGTACAAAATCGTGTACAAGTGATACGGAATCCGCACTTATTACCTACTACCCTTTACCTAACACAGTATTTTTAAAAAATAAATTAAATTTAAATTTGTTCGAAAACACATTTTACAATAAAACCATACAAATATGCATATCATTAGAACCAGCTTGAAGAGCAGGTTCTATTAATATCCATATTTGTATGGTTTTATTTAGAAACTTCCGAGATATTTTAGATTGTGGTAGGCTTATTCTTGTTAATTTTCTGACCATTTTTTGGCATTATGTTAGGTAAGGGGTTAATGATTACATCTGTTTGTGATTGTGTACAGACACACAGCCAGAAAGATCAAGTTTGTCAAAATAAAACCCTGTCTCAGTCAGGTCCTTATTGACTGCCATTTCACTACAGTTTTCACACCGAAGCACTGAAAATTTCACTGAATTTCAGTCCAAACTTCCAATGGTGATCTGTTCAGAAGGAAACCTTTTGTCATTTTTCAACATCATCCCAAGCCTAATATAGGATGGGGGAGTTGGGCTTGAAAAAAGACATAATTTTTCAGTGCCTTTTTGGTGATAGTCTTTACAGTGTGTACAGTACACGTCCAATCTGGCACTTCCTCTTTGCGCTATCTTGATCCTCCAACACTAATACCTTTATTCCTTGTAGACAACTTGATCTAGGTGAGCTCACTTGAACCTCAGATTGCAGTTAACCCTTTACCCAACGTAACGGCCAAAACCGGCCAGCGCTATTCTCAAAAATCGCCTATTAATTTTAATTATTTTTTCATTTTTTGTCTCAAAAACATAAGTTATGACCCCTCATTGGAACGAGCTCGTCGAGCTCGTTCCAATGAGGGGTCATAACCTATGTTTTTGAGACAAAAAATGAAAAAAAATAGTTATTCAAGAATTTTTTTTGCAAGTGTCGTCTGCTTTTCATGTTAGGTAAAGGGTTAAAACTAGAAGTCCTGTCCCGTTTTGGGTGCAAACTTGAAGTAATAGCGTGTAAGATAAGTGCACAATAAACCCTATCACAAATGATCAAAATCACGTTAGACTACTGCATTTCCTGCAGAATCCTAACACGCCAGAAGTTTTCTTGGAAGTGAATACCATAGTCGGTAATCGTCAGTACATGCTTGAAACACCAAAGCCATAATTATGACCAACTGAAATAATATTACTAACGCGGCCTAATTGTGAAGTTCATCGATATCACTGAAGATCAAATTCTATTATGTTTTTCATTTATTTCAAAACTGCATTTCGTGGTCGACATGCTCTGTTACTTTATTTTAACCCTTTACCTAACGTGAAAAGCAGACGACACTTGCAAAAAAAATTCTTGAATAACTTATTTTTTTCATTTTTTGTCTCAAAAACATAGGTTATGACCCCTCGTTGGAACGAGCTCGTTCCAACGAGGGGTCATAACCTATGTTTTTGAGACAAAAAATGAAAAAAATAGTGAAAATTAATTGGCGATTTTTGAGAATAGCGCTGGCCGGTTTTGGCCGTTACGTTGGGTAAAGGGTTAAACAATATTTGTTCAATTTTTTTGATAAATGCATACAACAATTGTTGAGTAACAAAAAAATATGAACAACAAAGATACAGTAATATAATGAAACAACTAAAGACAGGGAAATTTGTTACGGTTTAAAGGAGGGATTCGACAGAAAGCTTTAAGCTTATATGTAAGTCGTGTCCCGAGCAGTTTATAAGATTACTCCTTTAGATGGTACAATACAGTGGAGAAGCTCGTATGTCGTCGCTTGGAGGCCGAGACCCTTCCCATTTTATATAAGTTGAACTTAGTTGCTGCGATCGTAGATCAAGTGGCCGTTAAGTTAAGCGACACACCAGAAAGATTGACAACAACAACACACGCACGACCCACCACACAATATAACTCTATCACACACGCATAACTCTTTCTCGTAGACTTCCTCTCACGATTTACTACACACTCACCCCGACACAATCAGACTCAAGACCCCCAGACCTAACACAACACAAAGAAGCGGGAGATGTCAATTTCATTCGCGCCCGACGCCAGCCGGGATGCCGGGTGGAGGGAGGGGGGGGGGGTACGGGGGTGAACCACCCCCATGACAACCTCCGTCGGAAATTTTGGTTCCTTTTTTGTTAGAGTTCGTGTGCAAAGTGGAAGACCTTTGGTCATTTTCCCAGTATTTTAACTGTTTTACCAACGGAGGTAACAGGCGTCACCTGCAAATAGAGTTCTTCATTTTGTGCCTTAAAAACACAGCCCATGGCCCCTCATTGGAACAAGCTCAACCAGCTCATTCCAATGTAGGGTCAAAAGCTATGTCCTTGAGACAAACATATAAAAACATACGATTGCTACGTTGGGCAAAGGTATCAAACCTCGACCCCCTCCACTCCCTCAGAGAATAGTCTGGCTTTATACCTGGTGGAGTTCGAATACGGAGTGCAGGAAAACAGCCTCAACCGCCAAGCAACGATATGTGAGATTGTTTAAACATCAAGATGAATTAGAATAGAAAGGAAAAAGAAGGAAGAACTGCAGCACGGATAAGCAGGAAAAGGCTTGAGTACATCGTAGACTGACTTTACACCCAAAAGAATTTTATTTCCTGTATTTCTTTTTGAAAAGAAATTAAGCACAAATAAATTAAAATTAAAAAATATCGGTGGTGTTGAGCGTTGGTAGGCGTGAAGGGGTATTCCACTTATGGCATTGGTCACAGGGTGCAATTATATCAGCTAAGCAGAAGATGTTTACCGCCGTGAACCATCACTAATTCAGTATCGCCCCCCCCCCCCCCCCCCCCGAGGAGTTGGGGCGAGGGCACAGTACTGAGTTTCAGCTCATTGGAATCGCTTACTTGATAGAATGAAGTCATGCACCACTTCGAAAATAAGACGGTTGTCCTCGTTGTTCAAGACTTCTGTGCCAAAGAGAAGTGTGGATGTGTCTACCACAAATGGGAGTAAGTTAATCGTATAATTACGAGCGTCGGAGAACAATGGACAACGAAAGAAAAAGTGATCAGTAGTTTCGCACTCACCACACTGACAGGACGCACTGGATGACAGGTGATCGTCGTTTCGGTGAGAATTAAGGTTACTACAATGCAACCGCAACCTACGATGGAATATTTGAGCTCTGCGAGATTTCGCGTAACTATAGAACTTTGGGGTTTTTTGGTTACCATCGTTCAGAAATGTTTTAAAATTTATCAATGATGGGTTCTCACGGACAGATAAGTGCAACTTATTCCACTGGTCAGTAACGCTGGGGATAAAAGAGGACTGATACAACTGCGTTCGGCAAAAGGGAACTCGGTGATTTTGACCAAATCGGAGACAAAGTGATGAATTCGACAAAGAGATGATTGTGGGGACTTTGTTTGAGATGTATGGAGGTGATATTTGATGATACATTTTGAAAAAAAATTGAATTAGTTTATGTTTACGGCGTCTATCTTGCAGGGAGTCCCATCGTGTCTCCGAATATATATAGTAAGGACTTACTGACACTCACTGTTGCTCCAGTAATGATTCTTACTGCTGCAATCTGTATTTTTTCAAGTTCCGCAATATTGGTCATGGAACAATTATCCCAGACAGTATCCGCGTATTCAAGAAGAGGCCTAATAAAAGCGAAATATATTTTTTCTAGGACACTGCGATCGAGATTAAATTTTTGTCTCCTCAACAAGTCTAAACGAGACCAGGCTTTGGAGCAGATATGGTCAATGTGGTCATTCCATTTACATGTGCTATTTATATCAAGAGTTCAAGACAATAAAATGAATAAACAAATATGTCAACTGACTGAATTTAATATATTTTGTTGTGGAAGGAATGGCCGCAACAAAACCTTACTGTCACATTCAAGCTGACGAACGATAGCTGCGTGCACCTACATTCAAGTACCGAGCGCACAGTATTATTTCCAAATCAAAATCAACCACCGCTTACTAGGGTACACCATAGCTAAGCAATGCTCACTAGGGGGTCCATAGCTGAGCAAAATGTAAACTATTGACATGACCCACTCTCTAGGGGGCCCCATAGCAGAGTGTGCCATAACATATACCAGTACTCCCCAGGGTTCACCATGGCAGAGTAATTAAACCATCTCCTCAATTCACTCTCTAGGGAAATCCATAGCAGAGTAAACCATAACATAATGCCAGTACTCCCCAGGGTCCACCATGGCAGAGTATTTTAAACCATCTACTTAGTCCACTCTCTAGGGAACTCCATAGCAGAGGGCACCATAACAAACCAGGTACTCCCCAGGGTCCACCATGGCAGAGTACCCCAACACATTACTCCCTAGGGTACTCCTTAGCAGAGTAACCAAACATAAATTTAATTTAGAGACAGCTACCGATCGCCAGCTTCAATGTGACCAAAACCATGGCATGTTGCGACATTACAAATACTTAGTGGCAAATGATTTCATTACATGAAACACTGTTTTTTACTGACAAATTGTCCCCACGGGAAGCAATAATGCACACTGCAACATCTCTAAAGCAACACCACCAGAAGATTGTGCCCGATCTCTTTAGGACACAATGTATTGTATGTACTTCTCAGCAACAGCAACTGATGAAATAAATCTACCACGAAGTCTTCTCGAAATGCACATAGTTCCATCAGTGTAATAGTCAATTGCTCCCGTGAAACATGGTCGTCACTGTATCCATTAGTATATGCCACTAGCCAAGGCTAATTGTCATCTGAAATCAGAAAGAACTCAGCGGCAGCACACCATCCTAAGCAGAGCCACATTATAGATAAATGGTATTGTTATGAGGGGTGGGCGGGTGGGATTAGTTTGTTTTATTCCAAACCAAGCACGCTGTCCTTCTGGCTGAAATCGACAAGGTGTGAAATCGACGCGATGACGTATGGCTTTTGTGTGGCCTCGATTTCAGAACAAGCATAATTAATATTTATGGACAACGGGAGATAAATCCATACGCTCGATCGTTCTTACGAATACGGTCTTTGTTAATGGACTGAGTGCTATGAACCTGATATAAATTGATTTATTCGTCAAAAATAAATCGAATTATATCAAGAGTTCAAGACAATAAAATGAATAAACAAATATGTCAACTGACTGAATTTAATATATTTTGTTGTGGAAGGAATGGCCGCAACAAAACCTTACTGTCACATTCAAGCTGACGAACGATAGCTGCGTGCACCTACATTCAAGTACCGAGCGCACAGTATTATTTCCAAATCAAAATCAACCACCGCTTACTAGGGTACACCATAGCTAAGCAATGCTCACTAGGGGGTCCATAGCTGAGCAAAATGTAAACTATTGACATGACCCACTCTCTAGGGGGCCCCATAGCAGAGTGTGCCATAACATATACCAGTACTCCCCAGGGTTCACCATGGCAGAGTAATTAAACCATCTCCTCAATTCACTCTCTAGGGAAATCCATAGCAGAGTAAACCATAACATAATGCCAGTACTCCCCAGGGTCCACCATGGCAGAGTATTTTAAACCATCTACTTAGTCCACTCTCTAGGGAACTCCATAGCAGAGGGCACCATAACAAACCAGGTACTCCCCAGGGTCCACCATGGCAGAGTACCCCAACACATTACTCCCTAGGGTACTCCTTAGCAGAGTAACCAAACATAAATTTAATTTAGAGACAGCTACCGATCGCCAGCTTCAATGTGACCAAAACCATGGCCACTCAATTTTGTCTATACAAAATTGCCCAGACCCAAATTCAACCAAAGATGACGGTGTCACCCGCAAGAAAGCTTTCAATGGCACCTTGTAAGTTATTCAGCAGAAAATCAGTACCAACATCCGACAGGTGCACACCGTCATCCCTGAAAAACCCCGGGGTGTCAAATGTGATCTCGGAATGCTGGATTATCGCGCCACCCGAGGAAGCTACCGCCCTGCGACCGGACCTATTAATGCGTTTTCTTTTACGTTCTATGGCGCAGATATCGTTGCTACCCTGCCATGTAAGCCGTGGCAAAATGTCAGACCAAATTATGGTTGTGTCCGGCAATAATTGGCGTATTTCAGCAATGGTTGCATCAATAGCACAACTCAGCTCAGAAGTAGAAGAAGACGTTAAATCATTACCTCCTAAATGAATGATGAGATACCGAGGAGGGGGTCGGTTAGGGATAAGACTCTTCAACTTTGGCAGCAGATCCCTCCAACACATTCCACGTTGACCAAACCAAAAGAACCGTGCATTACTCTTGTCGAATGTTAAATTGCTCCGGCCTCTCTTAACTGCCCGTCTGTACGCCCAGTAAATAATGGAAGAGCCCACCAACCAAAAATCTGAAAACAAGAGACGTAAAATTTACTAGGATAGAATGTAGACGATATATACCCCCCCCCCCCCCCCCTCCCCATACAGAAGATAGAAATCGATATGAAGTCTCAAATCAATTTATGCCGACCGTGAAAAACAAAACAGGCCTAGAAAACAGGTATGGTGAGGGCAGATATATCCGACTACCATGTACAAGTCAACCAATGACGCGGTCACGTCTAATGTACCGAGAGAAAACACCCGATTTCCACCGACCCATCACTTGGATGATGTGATCAGGGACACCATTCACCGCCAACTGTGTTGCCCCGCCAATGCGAAAAGAATGAGATTTGAAAAGGTTAGTCGGCAATCCCAAAATACTGAGGGCTTTGATCAGGACGGCAGTGAACTGATATCTAGTCACAGGAGAACCGTCTTTATGACAAAACAGAACAGGGGAAACGTTAGTACGGACCCTTAAAAAATTATCTAAGGCCTGTATTGGACATATGCTGACATCTAACAGCGACGGAATGTGTACTACCTCTGCCTGACCTGAATGATTCGTTTTCGAGCGACGTAAACTTATTTGTAAGCATCTCCGCGACTGGTGATAGTAAAACAACAAGTCACTGAACATTAAGGCCCTATCAGAATTAAGTTGGGCCGTACTTACCAATTCTCCTACTCTAAACAAACCAAAAAATGCAACAAAATACACGGATTGAAACAAGTGCCATTCGTATAAATCCTTACACACTCGATGTAGTGCAGCGGGAAGGCGTCGCAAAATGTCAAGCGTAATTGGCGCCCTCATGTCCCGCGAAGGATTCCGATTCCGTAACCCAGTCAACATTTTCTTCAGTAGAAACGATTGACCCGGGTCAGGCCAATCCCTGACACGATGGTGAAAGCTAATGCCTGCTAAGTACGTAGAGACAGTGCTAGCCGACAACCCCCTGTCAGCAAGCCAGGCAACAAATAAACTGAGGTGACCAACCGGGACAGGCCATAATAGAGGAAAATTAAATTCACTCCTAAAGTGTTCAAGGGACTGCAGCCCTAATTGATATGTGGCTTGAGTACTGTCTGCTAAGCTAGCGTTCAATAGATTGTGCGCGGTGTGTTGCAAATGCTCCACAAACTGGTTGGAACTGGTGTTGCCTTCCGGTCCGCTAAAGGCGCTAGTCGATGGAACTTGGCGATCTGTAAACGGGAAAGACAATCGGTTAACACATTACTAGAACCGGGAATATGCTCCGCTTTAAATTTAATATTATTTTGCAGACATTGTAGAGTGAAATAACGAACCAAATACATGACCTCTTCCGATTGAGAAGTTAGGGAGTTTAATATGTGAACAACAGCCATATTATCGCAATGAAATAATACTTTTTTATTTCTCAAATATTGACCCCAGACTACAACGGCCACTAAAATAGGGAAAAATTCAAGAAGTGTGATATTTTTTGTGAAACCGATCGTGTGCCAATTATCTGGCCAAGTGCCATATGCCCATCGACCCCGAAAATATGCCCCAAAGCCCCTCCCATAACCGCCAGCGCTATCAGTATAAAGCTCCAAGTCGGTATTATATTCCCAAAACCTGTTAGAAAAAGCGGATATCCCATTATGATGGCGAAGAAATGTTAACCACATTCGAAGGTCGTCGCGCATACCCACCGTAATTCGAAGATGATGTTGAGGCTTCGAAAGCCCTGCTATGGAATTAATCAACCGACGACAGAAGGGGCGCCCGGGCGAAATGGCGCGACACAAAAAATTTAGGCTGCCAATGAGGGACTGCATTTGTTTAAGTGTACTTTTCGGCTTTTGCAGGATTTCAGTAATTTTAACAATGACTTCTTGTACTTTCGACTCAGGAATTTTAATAGTCATCTCCTGACTATTGATTTCTAAACCTAGAAAACAAAGGATTCGCTGTGGCCCCTCCGTCTTTTCGTCGGCCACAGGTACCCCCAAAACGGCGCATTCCCGAAAAAACTGTTGCATCGAATTCTTACATTCACTCGATTCATTGGGCCCCCCAAAGAGGAAATCGTCAAGGTAATGCAAAATGTGATCAGACCCGGACAACTGGCGCACTCTCCACTCCAGAAAGGACGAAAATTTTTCGAACACCGCACAAGAAATTGAACAGCCTATTGGTAGGCATTTATCAAAGAAATAAGCATCGTCGAAACGAAAACCAAGTTGGTCAAAATCCCCAGGCCAAATCGGAAGTAACCTAAATGCTGATTTGATGTCAGCTTTACCAAGCAGTGCATTTGGGCCTAAACTCTGCACCATAGCTACCGCGGCATCGAAGCTAGTATAAGTGACCGAGCATAATTTTTCATCAATGAAATCATTAACGGAATCCCGCTCGGGGTGGGAAAGGTGATGGATTAACCGAAATTCACCTGGCTGTTTTTTGGGGACTAAACCAATTGGCGACACTCTTAACGTGGAAATAGGTCGGTCGAGAAAGGGGCCAGCTATTCTACCCGCGTCTAATTCCTTTTGAAGTTTATGACGGACAAGAGCTCTATTTTTCAAGGCGGAAACTAAATTTTTTGATTCCCGAGTATGACGGGGGCCATTATATTCCAAATGAAAACCAAAAGTAAATCCACTTATCAAATAATCCGCAATTTCCTGGTCTGGATAACCCTGTAAACTTACTCGTAAATTTTCGGAGACGATTGGGGAATGACCCAAACTAAACTTGTCGCTGCCGCGAACTGTCTTTGAAAGAACTGGCGCCGGAGCCCTGCTTCCGAAAGGACTGGCAAACCACCGAGGAATGATTCTTACCACAGTGCTGGCAAATGTGCACATACCGACAGTGGCGTCTCTTACAACCTCCAGACTTATTAAAAGCAAAACAAATTGCTTGTTTGGAAGTGGCTGTTGTAGAGCTGGAACTAGGCCCGGAGCCCAAACTGGGAGCAGGCACTGGAACTTTTGGCACCATTATTTGCAGCCACAAGTTGGGTAATATTGTCCCCCAAGCCTGTAGACTAATCGCTTGTCGCATACGAAACTGTTCGTCATACGCTCGCCAAGCGAAATCCGCAAACCTTGACGCCGCGTCACGGATAATCTGCGTGTATTTAAGGAGTTCGAAGATTTTGTTTGGGTGCTGCTGAACATAAACAAAAGTAAAGATTAGAAAGGCATCGGTCCACTTTTCTATCGACGGAATTTTGTCTGTAACCGGCTTATCTCGAACTTCGATCGTGCCCCTTTCGCTTAGTGTTAAAGTATGACTTGTCAACTCTGAACGCTCCAAATTACCCTTTAATAAAATAGCTAGATTAAAATATTGATGAGACCAGATTTTTTGTTTGAGAGACAAAGACACATGTGCGGCCACGTCGTCGTCAGGTAAAGGGATGAAAGAAGGTGTGTGCATGCTGAAAGTGGGCGGAGTTACGGAATGACTGACTGGCAAAGGCAATGCCGACCCCGATAAATTGGCCGTTATGGGAGGCGTCGTGTTGTTGTTCGTATTCCACACGTCTAACAGACACTCACCCAGGATACGTTGAGCTGGAGACCTGTCCGGCATAACCTGGTCGGTAGATTCATTGCCAGCCAAACCAACTTCTGATGCATCTCCCCGTGACGAACCTTCAGTTGAACCGCCATGTCGTGTTTGTGTTGTGTTGTCGCTGACCTGTCGTCTCGTACCACCAGTATTTCTGGATGTACTCGCTCCAGAAGATTGCCTTGCATACACGGAGTTAGACACCCGACCACTCCTAGTCGTGCGTCGTGTCGGAACCGCTGCCCTTCTTTTCCTCCTTGCTGGTGACATGTTATTATTAGTTTGTTTTATTCCAAACCAAGCACGCTGTCCTTCTGGCTGAAATCGACAAGGTGTGAAATCGACGCGATGACGTATGGCTTTTGTGTGGCCTCGATTTCAGAACAAGCATAATTAATATTTATGGACAACGGGAGATAAATCCATACGCTCGATCGTTCTTACGAATACGGTCTTTGTTAATGGACTGAGTGCTATGAACCTGATATAAATTGATTTATTCGTCAAAAATAAATCGAATTAGTATGACTCCTAAGTGTTTATGGTTAGAAACTTCCGATATCTGTGAGCCACCTAAATATAAGGGTGAGTGGGGGGTTGGGATTGTTTTTACGTGATATACACATACTTTCTGTTTTGTTGGGATTGTACTCGACCAACCATGTTTTGGCCCAGTGCTCAATTGTTGCCAGATCGTGGTTGATTATGGTCGAGGCTTGCTCGGGGTTTTCGAGTATTTTACCAACACAGCTGATCGGCGATATCGGGAGATAGTTAGTGACTAAGTTTGAGGGTTGTTTTTTTAGGATTGGAGAGACATTTGCTTTTTCTATAATAAAGGAAAGTACGAATTATTCAGTAGTATATTGAATAAAATTGAGAGTGGTTCGAAGAGAGATGATTTACATTCTTTTAGGAGGCGCGGGCTTATCTCATCTGGACCGCACGCCTTGGACACCTTTATCGACTTCATAGCTGCGTATACTTCGCTGCAATGTACAGTGATACTATCAATGCATTGGGAAACTCTGTTACTTTGTTTCATGATAGTTTTTTCTTCGAATTTTATGAATAGCATACAGCCAAAAAAATACAGAGAGTGGTAATCATTTTTTTTTTAAATAAGTTGAAACAGCGCATATAGGGAGGGGGGGGGGAGATACAGAAAGAATGGCCACGCGGTCCTAAAAAATAAAGGCAAATTCGGGATGGACAACGGGAGCCAAAAGGAAAAAGGACGTGGAGAATTAATTATCTATGAGGATTCAACATACAGTCAAGTGTGACTGTAAAAGAAAGCACCAAATAAGGCACGTACCCAGGATACCAAAGTTAGGGGGGCAAGAATAATATCTAGGAGGGGCTAGTTCAGCTATCTGAACATAGTGGCTACACCCCTACGAAGGAGGGTAGCTGCTATGTTCAGACCATTGAATTACTAGGGCAGCATCATCCAACCCACTTAGCGGTGAGATGACTCAGATGAGGGCAAGCATAAGAGGGGGGCACCCATTAATAATTAGGCCACATCACCTGGGGGCATGTCTTAAATTGCGGGAGGCATTGGCATGTGCCCCCCCCCCCCCGCCCCCGCTAAAGCTAAGTCAGGAAATAACCTTCTTGGCAACCACAGAAACGTCAGGGGTGAAAGTTTGGTTATTTGCTCGTTAGAACGTTTTGTCCCCTTTTTCTTATATTTTTCAGACTCCACATTTCCCAGTAAACTGATCAGATGTGGCTTAAAATGCCACCTTTCTACCCCAACTCCACTACAGCATAGAACACTCCCTGATCCATCTCCACCTCATTAAAAACAACCTAGTGAAGTGGTGACGGTTGGTTAATTCAAAGAAGAATTCAAATCCCAGTCACCTATTAACGTAAAAAGTATGTTCTGTACTGACTGTGTCCTGTTTCACTGTACTTCGATTTTTATTTTCAAATACTAAACTCCAAACAAAATCTTGGGAGAATCAAACGAGCTCATTGTAAAAGCATGTGCAAATGTGCATTGTATTTTAACAATGGTGTAATTTCATTTCACACATGTGTAAAGTGTTCCAACAACAATTTCCCGACATACCTAATTGACACAAGGTTTTAGGTGTAGCCAGTTTATAGAATCCCAATGGCTTCAACTCAAAAAGTGTCAAGTATTGGGCTTCTGACTATAATCAAAACCATTTATAAGAGGCAGTGACTCAATTGGAAACATTTGTGCGCCCAGTACTCGAGTATGGGGCCACCATCCTAACTGAGCTCAATCAAACAAATATGGGGAAACTATAGAAGGTCCAAAATCACGCGCTTGGGGTCGTCCTCCGTGCCCCATGGGATACACCTATCAAAACCCCATGACAGAGCCGAAATCCCCACCATAAAAGACCGCCTTGCCTCCCAGCCGCGAAAAATCACGACCGGTTAGCCGACAGCCAACTAATTTCTGAGCTAGAAGTAATTTGCGAAAGCCGACAGAAATCCAAATACGCCATATTATAGCGAAATAACTGTGTAAATAGGAACCAAATCGCGGAGGTTAGGGCAGAATACACCCCCGGGTGTGGCTCTTTCGTTAAAGCCTGCCCCCCCCCCCCCCCCCCCCCATCCTTCAACAGGAAAAAATAAAATATAGTGTTGTTAAATAGGATCCAATCCGCGGAGGTTAGGGCAGAATACACTAATCACTAAAAATCGGAAATCCTAAAAAATAAAATCGGGAACAAGAAGGTGAACTAACAGGCAGATTAACAGCTCAGCTGTGGCCTTCTACCAGAAAGGGCTGCCTTCACCGACTCAGCTAATATCATTAAAAATCGGAAGCCTCAAAATAAATTAGGGAACGAGAAGGGGAACTAACAGGCAGATTAACAGCTCAGCTGTGGCCTTCTACCAGAAAGGGCTGTCTTCACCGACTCAGCTAAAATCACTAAAAATCAGAAGCCTCAAAATAAATTAGGGAACGAGAAGGTGAACCAACAGGCAGAATAACAGCTCAGTTGTGGCCTTCTACCAGAAAGGGCTGTCTTCACCGACTCAGCTTAAATCACTAAAAATCGGAAATTCTAAAAATAAAATCGGGAACAAGAAGGTGAACTAACAGGCAGATTAACAGTTCAGTTGTGGTCGTCTACCAGAAAGGGCTGCCTTCGCCGACTCAGCTAAAATCACTAAAAATCGGAAGCCTCAAAATAAATTAGGGAACGAGAAGGTGAACTACAGGCAGATTAACAGCTCAGCTGTGACCTTCTACCAGAAAGGGCTGTCTTCACCGACTCAGCTTAGTCAGCTAAAATCACTAAAAATCGGAAGCCTCAAAATAAATTAGGGAACGAGAAGGTGATCCAACAGGCGTACTAACAGCTCAGCTGTGGCCTTCTGTACCAGAAAGGGCAGCCTTCACCGACTCAGCCTAAATCACTAAACATCGGAAATCCCAAAAATAAAATCGTAAACAAGGAGGTGAATTTAAAGGCAGATTAACAGCTCAGCTGTGGCCTTCTACCAGAAAGGGCTTCACCGACTCAGCTAAAATGACTAAAAATCGGAAGCCTCAAAATAAATTAGGGAACGAGAAGATGAACCAACAGGCAGATTAATCCAGTTGTGGCCTTCTACCAGAAAGGGCTGTCTTCACCGACTCAGCTTAAATCACTAAAAATCGGAAATTCTAAAAATAAAATCGGGAACGATAAGGTGAACTAACAGGCAGATTAACAGCTCAGCTGTGACCTTCTACCAGAAAAGGCTGTCTTCACCGACTCAGCTTAGTCAGCTAAAATCACTAAAGATCGGAAGCCTCAAAATAAATTAGGGAACAAGAAGGTGAACCAACAGGCAGATTAACAGCTCAGCTGTGGTCTTTTACCAGAAAGGGCTGCCTTCACCGACTCAGCCTTAATCACTAAACATCAGAAATCCCAAAAATAAAATCGTAAACAAGAAGGTGAATATAAAGGCAGATTAACAGCTCAGCTGTGGTCTTCTACCAGAAAGGGCTGCCTTCACCGACTCAGCCTTAATCACTAAACATCGGAAATCCCAAAAATAAAATCGTAAACAAGAAGGTGAATATAAAGGCAGATTAACAGCTCAGCTGTGGTCTTCTACCAGAAAAGGCTGTCTTCACCGACTCAGCTAAATGTTTTGATCTTGTTTTTTTTAAATTTTGTTTCTATTTATTATACTTTATTCGAGACTAATTCTGCCTTCTTCTTTTTAGCAGGTACACAGAGATGCTTTCTTTTTGATCGCCAGTATCCCAATAACCGCTATGGCAACTATAATCGTTATGGATAAGAATAACCGCGACGGACTACAAACATCCTTCGCTCCCTCCCTAGAAGTGCCACCCACCTCAAGGGAGGCGAGAGTCGGTCCTGCGCCCCACCTGCACCCATTTTTCGTAAGCGTCTGAAGAGCGCATTTTTAACCCAGCCAAATAAGTTTCAATGCAGACCTGCCCCCGAACCAGGGAAGGTCGGGTGTTTCTTTGGTTGGTCCCCGAAAGGGGCCGTTGTTTTCTTCCACGATCGAACGGTAACATCAAGTGCTATCCTGAAATCCGACACAGCTTCAACTACCACGAACCGCCCGAGGCAGACTATACTTGCCAATGATGGCTCTCTACCCCATCTCTACCCCATCTAACTACACGTATAGGTGGCAGACTCTACTTACCCGAAAATCACCATCAAAGTGCCCCCGGGGAGAGGACCCCCTCTCACTCTGGTCCTCACGGCTCACCCGAGGGTAGAATCAACAACCATCAAAAGACAACTCAACAACCTCATCTGACCATTTCACCAGAGACACCTGACGAACATCCTATCCTTTTCCACCTTCACCACGCCCAGACATGCAGCCACCAAATCCTCAACTGTTAAAGAGGGTCGAAAGGGACTTGCCCCACAGCGTCCCTGCGCGCCTATGGCGCGCGAAACCATTCAACCTCCTGGAAACATTCATTTACTATAATATGACTCCTGGAATAATATTTGTTCAATACATTACGCTTGACTGATTTTAAGGGGGCATAAGAGAGGTTTGAGTTATGTTGCCTGATTGTTGTTAAATGCAGTCAGATGTGTACGTGGGTGTTTAAATGGGGCTCACCATGCATGAGGTTGCGAAATTTTATCTCCCTGCAGGGAAGGGGTAAAATGAAGAAGAACTCTTGTCTGTCCACCCTTCAATCAGTTTGTTCATCCATTCATCTTTCTTTCCATAAGAAAGCTGATTTACATAAAAACTTAGAAGAAAAGCTTTCAGATTTCAATTAATTTTGGCATGTGCTGCTTTATTGGTCGAGTTGTGTCAACAATTAGACCTTTGTTTGATGAAGATCAGTGGGCATCTGTCTGTCTGACTGTCCATATGTTTGTCTATGTTGTAATGTCAGCACGATAACTTCAAAGATGTTATTCTTGGTTGAGTTCGAAAACCAGTCCTGCCCAAATTTATTTTTTGGAGTTATGCCCCTTAGCTTGAATTTATGACTTGTGGGCAGTATCAGTATCCGATTTTTACTAAATTTAGTTTGTGGGCTCTACTCGAGAATATTTTGGAAGAAATCCAGCCCTATCCATCCTTCCATCTGTGGACAAGAAAACTAGAGCTGGTCGGTTTTTTAGTGGAAACCGAACCGAAAAAGAGATTAAAAAACATATATTTTCGGTTTTGCTTAAGTTTTGAATATTCACATGTAGCATGCCATAGATTTTGTATTATCAACAAAATGTCAGCTAAACCGCTTGGCAGCATATCAATAAGAAACGATGATAGAAATGCCAATTATGCAATAAGTCAGTCATTGCCCAGTGCTTAAATACAACCAACCCATGTCGCCACATACAGAATCATCACGCCGAAGAGTACAACACTGTTATTGAAAAAGGACAGACTGTGACAATTGCAAAGTATCAATTCGCTCAAAGCTCTGTTGATGTAGGGGAACCCATTTTGCAGGAAAGGGATTAAATTCATATTAATAAACCGTTAGCTGCACATACCTGTCATACAAAGTGACAATCGGAAATTTGAACAGAATGAAAGTAAAAATCCAAAATACACTTATACGTGCAAAACGCACATTGTTGGGTTGTTTTTTGAAGTAATGGGAATTCTCAGAATTCAGTGACTCTCTGACAATGATAAATCAGTGCAAACTGAAAGGAAGAATGGATATGAAAATCAGGTCAGGTGATGATCTTGTCGGTAATTTGCATAACCTCTTCAGTGTTTTGTAAATGAATGATTCTGGGATTTAGAGTTTGCTCCTTTCGTGTACAAATGTCAACTTGTCAAGTTAGTTAAATTGTGAAATGGGTATCTGTTTTACTGAAAGTAAATGGCATATTCTAAAGTTCGCAGCTTATCTGTGAAACTGGGCAGTTGCTTTCACGTCAATTCTGTGAATGGAAATGAAAAACGAATCTGACAGGACAGTGTAATCATAAAGTTTCTGTCTCAAAGGGCATCTTTGTGACTAAATGGTTGAGCCACCCCCTCCCCTCCCCCTCGACACACACTCCTGTCTCCCGCATCTACGCCCTTGAATTACTTTTTATGAAGGCATGTGCAGATTGCATAAAATAATTTTCCAGCCCCGAAAATGATGAAATACAGAAAAGTTTGGGAAAAGTCATGAAATTTTATAAATGTATGATGGTGTCAAACAAAATTCTGTAAAAATTGAGGGCATAGTTGAAGTTGTTTTTCTATACGGACACATAAAATTGCAATGCTGACTTCTATTTTAAAACGATATCATGGTATTTCATATAGAATGAGCTCATTTGAGTGCTGGAAATGAACAAAATTGACGGGTGCGGTTTTTAGCTCCTGTGAAATCAGAGACGGGAGTAAATTGCACCCGCAAAATGTTGGTATATGAATACTGGGGAGAATACTTTCACCAAACACCAGAAACTGTAACCCTTTACTTACATGAAAAACAGACAACACTTGCAAACTAAATTCTTGAATAACTGATTTGTTTTTCATTTTTTGTCTCAAAAACATAGGTTATGACCCCTCTTTGGAACGAGCTCGACGAGCTCGTTCCAAAGAGCGGTCATAACCTATGTTTTTGAGACAAAAAATGAAAAAAATAATGAAAATTAATTGGCGATTTTTGTGAATAGCGCTGGCCGGTTTTGGTCGTTACGTTGAGTAAAGGGTTAAATGTATAAGGGCCTGCTGAACTATGAGAATAATATCCCATTGGCCAGAGGGTGCAGCTTTTTCAAAACAACACACATTTATATGCCCTCACAGTATATTAGTGCTCCACAATATTTTTCAGCAAGTGCATTTTTAGCTCCCGTAAAATAGAAAACACAGGTGCTGACGGGAGCGATTGCACTGCCACCAGTCTCATTTCCAGAACGGCTCATTTTGATAGATTCATGCAGCAGATGTCTTGCTTACTTAACAGTTCACTCAGCCCAAAATCTATTCTCCCCACACACTCGGTAGCACGTAATAGTCCATTCGACCCAAACTAAGAGTCTACTGGGCTCTACATGTAAGTAAGAGTCTGCTTGATTTTTGACACTAGTTTGGCCTGAATGTCCACCACTCTGGTTGTATGCATATGAGTGCTGTGTGCAAATAAAATGGCAGTGATTACTTCTGAGCTGAGCAGTTAATTTGCAATGCTAACCCTCAACATTACACTCAGATTACATAAACATACTCCAGGCTTGTTTTCAAAGCATCTGCATAAACTCTAAATCACCTAAATCACAAAATTTCAATTAAAAGCCAATTGTTATGAAACTTACGGCCCCACAAAGTAAATCTTCTGTTTTTCAGGCCATTTTTGTCAAATTGCCTGTGGGTGGACGTTTTGATTATTATCCCTCCGAGAGAATCTCAGGAGCATTATGTTTTCACGTTGTCCGTCCGTTTACCATCTGGCATCTGGCGTCAATTTTCCGTCAAATACCTAAAGAACTGCTCATTTGATCAAATCATGATTTTAGGGGTAACTTGTGGATGACTAGGCAATGCTTCCTTTCAATTTTGGTCCAACTAGCCAATTCAATATGGCCATCATGGCAGCCGTATTGAATTTGGTTTCAATCCAATAACTGGTTTCTATATAATTATGCATTGTTGCTGTCTAGAGGAAGTTTCCTCTCGATTTTGGACCAGTTAGCTGATCCAAGATGGCTGCCAGTGGTCATTTCATTACGGTGGCCATCTTGAATTTGGTTTCCGTCCAATAACTAATGGTATCGCTGAACTAAATATTTGAATTAGAGTTACCCCTCTTGAAATGATGCAATCTCTAAAAATAAACAGCCTAGGGAAAATATTTACTGTTTCAATAAACGTTTGAAACATTCTATTGGCATCTTGCATTATTGTTGAATATTTCTAATAAAAAAGAAGGTGATTTGATGACTTTTGAACCTAAAAAATGCAATTTACTTTTTGCGTGTTCTTGTTGGGAATTCCCTGAAAAGTATTCGCACATGACCGGTACTTCCCTTCGTGTCATTTTCTCTCTCTTATTTGTTGCATGACCCCCTGTTTTCTAGTCAGAAAAAGTTGTTTGAAGGGCTATACTTGACAAAGATATTTGAATGCCAAAATTAAAGTGATTTTTTTTCGTCTGAACATTATAATGGTGGCCTATCTGGGCCTACGGGAAAATATTTAGTTCTGTCATACCTAACGAATACTGACTCGAATCAATTTCAGTTTTTGCTTATGCATTATCGGTGTCTAGAGGAAGCTTCCTTGCGATTTTGGTCCAGCTAGCCAATTCAATATAGCCGCCATGGTGGCCATATTGAATTTGGTTTAGATCCAACAACTAATGAATGCTTACTCAAATCATTTTCATTTTTCACGTATGCATTGTTGATGTCTACAGAAAGCTTCCTTTCGATTTTGGACCGGTCATCTGAACCCAGATGGCCACCAATGGCCAATTCATTATGGCTTCCACGATGGCCACCTTGAATTCGGTTTCTATGCAATAACTAATGAATACTGACTCGAATCAGTTTAAATTTTTGGTTATACATTATTAGTGTCTAGAAGAAGCTTCCTTTTGATTTTGGATCAGCTAGCCAAATCAATATTTGAATTTGGTTTCCATCCAATAACTGATGAATACTGACTCAAATCAATTTTTGTTTATGCATTATTGATGTCTAGAGGAAGCTTTCTTTTGCTTTGGTTATGTCCCCGAGAGATTTACCTACCCTTTTATTATACCGTCCGGGGCACATGCCATGCTTTGGATTGCTCTTGTTTTTATTTTATTTTTAGTCTGTGTGAAACACACAGACAATTGTTTTTGTACGGTTTCTTTTACTTTTTTTTTCTTTCTTCTTCTTCTTATTCTCCTTTCTTCTGTCTTCTATGCACTTCCTTGTCTGCACGAACACTCGAAAACGAATCGTCCTATCTCTCTGTTTTTGGCATACTGATAGACAGTCACAACTTCTTGGCTACCTATGTTTTTCAGATTCCTGGGGCATTAGGAGTGTCCGTAGGGGTGTTTTGAAAGTTGGCCACGCCCATATCTCAGGCATGGTACGACGTATGGACCTGTGACCAACACCAAGTGAGTCAAAACTCGATGGAGATTCAAAATATGGGTCAAGGTCACTGAGGTTACCCAGGGGTGCATATTTTTATACAACAACCAAGGGCCCAGACTGGCTGGTGCTAATTCAAATTTGTTCAAGGCCAAACACAAATCTTGCCCCCAATCCCCAAAATGTGTATGCAAAACCGAAAAAATCATGTCCTATCTGGTCCTCCATACTTTTGCGAACTGCTTATGCGCAGTATCCAGGAAGACACCGAAATTGGCTCCAACAATCATTCTTTGCTTGGCCCTTCTGTCAGTAACAACAAACTGACATCATTGCTTTTAAATCTCAGTTTTAATGATGCCAGACACAAATCAATGGTAGAATTGGTGGATCCAAGGACACATTTGGATGATGGAAGGAAGAAACGGTGGTTGAAAACGTTCAGAGCTGTAACTTTATAATTTTTACAAAAATTATTTCATGTTCCCCAATTTCGGGACATGGGCCTGACGTCATCATTCTTGCTAATGATTTTTCCACTGTTTGTTAAGTGTTCCTTCCCTATCCTTCCTTGAAGCCCCCCAGTTAAACGCCCAATCCTTTTGGCTTGTTTTATTGAATTTTTTTTTTATAAATTTCTTGGGAGTTTGACATGTTATACATAATGTTTATTCTGTATTTCCCCATGGTTACATCCTCACTCAAGGGGTGTTTAGGCGTTTTGGTCATGCATCATACATCCGATATATCGTTTTTTCTTCTGCTGAAGATCTTACTTTTCATCGGATAGTTCAAAATCTGTTACTGATTTCGGGCCTTTTTATTCAGTGCCTGGAGTCTTGTTTCCGGTTATTCTTCTGACGTTGTTTTCATTGACAACGTTCTTTAAATATATGTATTTTCCTATTTAGTTTATGGTTGGATTGTTGTAAGATACATTAAAATATTCCGGTAGTGTAGCAATTAATTTTTGGAATTTTGTCCACACTTAGGCTCTATCGGGATACATTTGGGCTCGCCTTGTTCCCATTGGGGAACTTAGGCTCCTATCAAAATTTTTCGAAAATTCTTTTTTCAAAATTAAATTTTCGATTTCTATTTTGAATGTTATTTATTATGTATCTTGTTCGTATATTCATTGTGGAGTTGGTGGGAGTACTGTCGAGTTTGTTTTGATTCATTATGAAAGTTTATTGCTCAAAATGCAAGGCGAGGAAGTCTTCCTCGGATTTACATGCTTGTTGCCTAGCTTGTAGTCGAGGTACTCCCACTAATGGGATGACAAACGTTGGAGACAGGTGTTAGCGGCGAAAGGACAATGCCTGTCCTCTCGCCACAAAGTCAATTTAGTTTCTCAGTTTCTTTTTCAGAGGAACAAGAGCATGGTGATGTTTACGTGACGCCTAGAGATTGTGTGCTGCTGTTGTCGCATTCAGATGAACAAGCAGAGCTAGCGGCGTTTTAGTCGGTGGTTTTAGTCCATTGTCGCCAGACCAGTGAAGCGGTTACTCCTTCCGTGGGTACCGTGACGCCGGGTGTGTCCGTTGCGGTCGAGAGGAGTGGATTGGGGAGAGCAAGCACCTTAAAATATAAACAGGGTCACCCAGCGACAGCGGAACAGAGGAAGAAGCCGGCAAGTACTGTGGGAAGCTCGGCGAGGTCTGAAAGGACGGTGAGCGAATGAGGCCCCTTTCTTTCCCAACAACATCTGGGGCCAGGTGTTGTGATTAGAAACTTGCATCAGTCGGAGCATACGTCCCCCCCCCCCCCCCCCCCCCCCCCATCCGGGATGCTCCGTATAGTTCGCAGCCAGCCACGGCTACAGTTACGGCTTCTACATCGACATCTTCAAAGCACACACGGCCGCACCTTAGGTACACGACTTCGGATATCCAACCTGCATCGCCGAGAAGGACCACTCATCGTCTGCGAAGTCGGACCATCCAGTAGCTAAGGGGACGAGGCCTCATTTATCGGAACGTCTGGAGAAAAGAGCCGTCTCGGACACACCGTCCCAGGAGCAGCCAGCGGCCAAGAAACCGAAGGCTGCTGCTCCTCAGGCCTCCGTAACGGACTTGCTGTCACATATTGTGCAGCATCGCAGCATCCCAGTAAACGCAGGAGCAGCCTACGGCAGTCTCAGAACTTGAGCTGTCAGATGGTGCACATTCAGATGCCGCAGACCGTGAGTCTCAACTGATTCAATCGGATGGTGAAAGGGGTACGGAAGAAGATTACTCTTGCCTTTCGGAACAGCACATGGTTGCGACGATGGATTTAATCCACCAATACTACCCTGAATTTGTTCCGCCGAATCAGAATGCTGCGACTACTAGGAAGAAACCGCTGACGTCGTTGGACGCAGACTTTATCCGGACAAAGGAGGAGGTCCCGTCCTTTCCGGTACAGTCTAGACAGGTGTCGCAGGGCTTCCGCCATTTAGACGACGCCATATTCAAACTTTCCAGTGGGAAGAAGAAAGGCGGTTTCTTGTCATCATCTTCCGTAAATTTACCGTTTGTTGGACCACGTTCATTTAAAACAGTCGGGGAAGATGTACAGAGAGTGCTTCCACGTTTGGATGAGCAGGTTGAGGATCTAGAGCCATCCTTGCCTTCGTCATTCACGATTCGCTCGAATACAATTGAGACGACAATATCTTCTAACAGAGCGAATTTAGACGCTATGTCTTACGCAGATCACCTTTCGAGAGCTGTGGCGCAACCTCTCTCAACGGAAAGGAATTTGGGGACGTTCGTACCTCTTTAAGAGTTCTTTCCATGGCTATTATGTTTTCCACGTATAACTCCGCCATAACGGTGGCTAATTTGGAGTTAATCTGATGTGATGGTGCCCTTGCGTCATCATCTTTAATAGATGACACGGTGCAAAACTCTCTACGGGTCGCTCCAGTATCCGGACATACAATTTTTGACGATAAGCTTTCATTGGTTTATGACCAAGCTACAAAGAAAGCGTCAAATACACTGCTCCTTAAGTGTGTGTCTAATCGACCCGCGACAGCAGAAAAGAGTAAGGGAGGACGTCCTAGACATAAATCGTCTAAAGGGGACTCTCCGCGAGGGGATAGGAAACCCTCCTATAATTACTCTAGGGATCGTCAATACAGCGACCCGGGAAGGGGGCGTACGTCTGATCGAGACTACCGGTCTGACGCCCCTAAACCGGCGGGTCGAGACTCTTCACGAGGGGGGCGTGGTTTCTCCTCCCGGAAGCCTCGCAGATCCTACAGGTGATGGTCAGGACCTCTATTGCTTGCCAGAAGGCGGACGGTTATCAAGGTTCGCAACAAACTGGATTGCAATTACGGAAGACTAGAAGGTGAGAAGTGTGGTCTCGTATGGCCTACGGCTATCTTTCCAAGCGAAACCACCACTAACAAGGTGTCCGCGGTGGACAAATCTTCCGTCAAACGTCAAAACGTCAAATCAATTACAAAAAGAGAGTCTCTCCTATCGGAGGTACAGGTTCTCTTATCAAAGGAAGCAATAGAGGTCGTCGAGAATCAAAATTCTCTAGGATTCTACAGTCACCTGTTCCTCGTACTGAAGCCAGACAGCTCGTTCCGACCGGTAATAGACTTGAGCTGGATAAACAAACTTATCGTAGCTCCAAAGTTCTATATGGAGACCATTCGGACAGTAAGGGCGAGCATTCCAGTGAACGACTATGCGACAAGCATAGATCTAATGGTTGCGTACGTTCATGTCCTGGTACAACCAGCATTCAGAAAGTACCTACGGTTCGCCGTTCAAGGGATAGTATATCAGTTCCGAGCGATGTGCTTCGGTCTGAATCTAGCGCCCTGAGCATTCATTCGAATCGTGAACTCGGTAATGTTTCACTTCCGGGCTCATTCGTATGCGGTAACGTCGGCTTACTTGGACGACATTCTTCAGAGATACGGCAACAAATCTACTCTTCAGAACAATGTTCAGAGTCTGCTTCTCTTGCTCCGGCGTCTCGGCTTAAACGAGAAGAAGTCGGATCTAGCTCCGTCCAAGTCGTTCATTCACTTGGGAATGAGCTTCGAGACTCACAACAATCTGGTTCGTCTGCCGTTACCTAGAGCGAAATTAGTCAGTTGTTATGCTCGCGTTTGTCTACACCCAGACGCATTAATAGCGAGGGAATTCATGCGACTGTCGGGGTTGTGCGGAGCGGCTGCGGATCTTATTCCGATGGATAGCTTACGCACACGTCGCCTCCAGATATTCTTTACTCAGAACTGGAGTGTGAAGACACATTTGCTCGAGACTAGTATTGTTTTAACGGATTTGGCCATTGGGCAGATATTCACTTGTAAACTCAGGGAGTTCCACTGCAGCTGTCGGATCCGGCTTTCACGATTATGACGAATGCGAGTCAAACAGGTTGGGGCGTGACTCTGAGCTCCACAGACTCAAAGTGTCAGGGTCTTTGAGACCCTCAGTTCCTAGACAAACACATAAACATCAAACAGATGATGTCAATATGTTTAGCGCTACAACATTGGATTCACATTATAGCGGACGCCCATGTTCATATATTGTCGGACAACTCGACAGTAGTAGCGTACATCAGGAACCAGGGAGGCACGCATTCGATTCCGTTATGCGAACTACCGGAAAAAAAATCTTCTGTATGTCATGAATCGTCATGTTCATCTATCGGCCCGTCATATACCGGGTCATCTGAACGTACTAGCAGACTCTCTCTCTCTCTCTCTCTCTCTCTCTCTCTCTCTCTCTCTCTCTCTCTCTCTCGGAAAGGTCGCCTGTTGCCATGGAGTGGACACTCAACAAGCGGGTATTCAGACAGATTTGCTACCAGTGGGATCGACCTATGATAAATTTGTTTGCGACACACCTCAACAATCAGTCGCAGACGTATGAGTCGCCATGTCCAGACCATCGAACGTACGCAGTAGACGCCCTGTCAATCTCACGGGACTGAGTGATAGGATATGCGTATCCTCCAACTCCGTTGATTCAGCAGATTATGTTAAAAGTCAAACAGTGTCGTTGCAAGATTCTGTTAGTAGCACCTCTGTCATCACAGAAACCGTGGATCAATCTTGTCAGGTGTCTGTTATGGGACGTTCCCCGGAAGCTTCCACCGCGGGAGAATCTTCTTTATCAGGGGAAGTCACGCACACTACATCACAACCCGGAAGGTCTCAACCTTCACGCATTTCCGTTGTGCGGTCCTTCTTGCACGGCAAGCAATTTACAGGATGATCAGTGGACGCAATTTCTTACTGCAGGAGGTCCTCCTCTTCGCTGAATTATGCAGCAAAGTGGAAGGTTTTCTTCCGTTGGTGTAAGGATCAGTCAATAAACGTCTATGATCCGTCCATACCGGATATGGCCAGCTTTCTTGTCTACCTGTTTAACGTCCTCAAACTGCAGCCCGTCACTATTAAGGACTATAGATCTATGTTATCGGACACTTACGCTCATTGTGATAACTTGGCAATTGGATCTAATGCTTCATTATCCAAACTAGTTAGAAATGTCTCTATAAATAGACCTAAAACCCTCAGATTAATTCCTAAGTGGAATTTGGCTTGGGCTCTGTTGAAGCTTAAAGAAGCTCCTTTTGAGCCGTTAGACGTAGAGTTCAAATTCTTGACCTATAAAGCAGCATTTCTCTTAGCCTTTGCTTCCGCTAGAAGAGTAAGTGAACTTCATGCTTCATCTGTTGACGAATCTCACTCCCGTAGTGTGGGTAATGCCATTACTTTAACTACAGAAGTGGGATTTTTGGCTAAGAACCAGGCTCCAGATAAACGGCATGAGCCTATCACCATAAAGGCTCTGCCGTCTACCGACAACCGTAGACCTCTGCTGTGTCCAGTCAGGGCTATGCGCATAAAAAACGACGATCAGAGTTTAGAAGAAAAGGAAGGAAACGCTACTTTTTGTCATTGATTCCTAACAAAAAAGATATTTCTGTTCATTTGCTTGCTAGATAGATTCAGATGGCAGTACGAATTGCCTATGAAAGTCTAATTTCGGATCAGCGTTCTGTTAATAAGATATCAGCGCATGAAGTTAGAGCGCTGTCCACTTCTTGGGCTTATTCTAACAGTATAGCCATTACTGATCTCACGAAAGCTGAGTACTGGACACAGCCTTCTACATTTACCAAGTTTTACCTTAGAAATATGGAGTCCATTTCCAATGACCTTAGATGTTTAGGTCCTCTATCTTTTGCTCAGAATGTCGTCCACTAAATGGTTACATCTATAGTTATTTAGGCAACCCATTCCAGCAGTGATGCTATTCCGCTGCCCTCTTCGTTCTGTGGTCATGTACCTCAGAACAAGCGGAGGGGTTCCCTTATGATCATCCGGCTTAAAAGTGAAAAGCAAAGGAAGACCTCCTCCGGTGTCAGTAGTCCCGAGTCGGTGATGGGATGGTTTTAATGTGTAGCTCGGTATGAATCAAATTAATATGTCACATTTATGTATTGTTTTTACGTGTAGCTCACTGTGAAGCATTTGTATATGTCACATGTCAAACGGGCGTTAAAAAACAATCCCCGGACACTTTAAATGAGTATAAAGAGTCTCATTCTTTGGAATATCCAACTCGTTGGGCCCTAAAACGAACACAATTACGGATATCGCTAGTGCTTCTAAACCAGTTGATACAACTCAGCAGTTTTCGAAAACTAATCCTAACAAGGGGATGGTGGGCAAAACTAATCTTACACCTGTTTCGCCCTTTATAGATAATACCGCTGAGATGGGGAGACATGTGCACGCCATCTCTTTGGAGGTACCACCAAATCAGGGCTCGGAACTCGTTACCACCAGTCAAGACAACTGGTTGCGTTCGCTCATAGAGCAAGAGGCAACTACTGTTCCCACCTGTGATGTGGTCAATCAGATTACGCCGCGCCCGAAAAGGAAATTGGATACAGAGTTCCAGGAAAATGGTGAGCCCCTGGAAATAGAAACGGTGGCTAAGAAAACCCGGAAAGCGTCGACACACACACCGATAACCCGGGTGTTGTTGTCGTTGAGACCTCGGACACCATGGATGTTACAGTAGTAACAACCAGTGCGGAGATCCGCAATGATGGGAAATCGGCAGACAGTAACGCAACGGAAACGATACCGGCGACGCCACCATTCACCACTGACGGTGGTGTATCATTTGCCGACAAGGTAAGAGCCCTTTCTAAACAACCTCAAAAGGATAATACGGCCAAACACCAGACGAATAAACAACCGCATCAACCGCTGCAAAACCCTTGCGTAGTCGTCACAAGGGTTCCCACAAAGATCAATGATGGGGATATTGATGAAGCCCTGTCCGGATACTCGTGGGGGAGACTAATATCTAAGACTACAGGCAACCCTACGTGGAAAATTAAAGTAAAATGCCCCAACAGAGCCATAAAACTTAACTTCATTAACAAAGGTGTTTGTATAAACGGACAAAAATATGAGACTGAGGAGTATCGTGTTTTGCCTCAGCCCACACAATGTCATAAATGCCAGAAATTTGGCCATATGTCGAACAGATGCAAAGGAGAGATGCGTTGCATGAAATGCGGCGAAAAACATATAACAAAGTCGTGCAAGGTTTCAACACTGAAATGCCCAAATTGTAACGGGCAACACCCAAGCAATTATCGGGGGTGTCCCCACTACAAAAAAGTTAAAACCGACATAGAACTCAAAGCTATTAATGTCAACAGCGTAGAAAACTCAACCTCTCCATATTCGATGTGCAGCTTAATGGCTGGTTCAATTTTTAATATAATGAACAAACACTTCGACGTCAGTCTTTCCGACATATGTAAAGAAGTTGGGAAAACAGCATCCAAATTATATCGAACTCAAATCTCTTCTTCGCTAATAGAAGCCGTCATAAATAAAATATAAATCACACCCACAACACGTTAACTAGTAAAATTACGTCAGGTGCTGAACACTTGTGGATAAGTTGAAAATAATTCAGTGGAACGCTCGAAGCGTTAACTGCAAAAGCTCACAGATGTCCGATTACTTCACAAACGTAGATGTAATTGGTATCAGCGAAACATGGTTAAAGGCAAGTAAGACATTTTTGCTAAGTGGATTCAACATCATTAGACGAGACCGTCCCACACAACGTGGAGGCGCAGTCGCTCTCCTCATAAGGCAGGACTTAAAATATAAAACGATATCAAGCGATCATCTCAACGCAGAGGTGATTGCCGCTGAGATTGAACTAGATCATAAAAAAGTTGCCGTAATCTCATATTATAATGAACCGAAAAAAACAGTTGACAGCAAAGTCTTTGAATTCTTTGTGCAAAATCACAAACACTGTATTTTCGTAGGTGATTTCAATGCCAAACATCAGGTTTTCGGATGCAATAAAACGGAGCCCAATGGCGACGCCCTCTTCAATATCATCGAACAATTTGATCTTTTTGTATTAAATAACAACCACGACATTACTCACGTCAGTAACAACACCCTCCACTAATCCGACATCCTTGACCTAATTATAACCAGTAAATTACTAACTAATCAAATGCAAGACATATTTGTGGGGGACGATGATTTAGGTAGCGACCACCTGCATGTTCATGCTACATTACACGGTTGCAGCGGACCCGCAAGATACCCCACAATGAGGAGGAGGAATCTATCCAAAATTGACTGGGACCTCTTCAGAAAAATAATTCAGGTTAAAATAAACAAAAACGACCCAATGAATACCTGCGAGCTCGAGCAAGCATGTACCAATCTCAGTGAAGTCATTAACAACACTCTTGATGAGATTTGTCCCAAACAGACAGTTAAACCGCGGGCCAAGAGAATAACTGAAACCACACTCCAAATAATAAAACAAAAAAGAAAGGCCTTCCGTGCATACAAATCAGAAAAACTTCCAACTAAAAAGGTCGAACTTAAAGCCGTGTATAATCGCCTCCACGGCGAAGTTAAAAAACAGCAATAGCAAACGACAATCGCGTGAGATGTGAAAAAGCAACGGAAAATCTAAATGGACTCAGGGAGACTAAAAAGTTTTGGGATACTTTTAAAACCCTCACTGGACAAAAACATAAAGACGCCAACAGTAAGGCTCTAAAGATCAGCGATGGAAATATGGCCCTGGATGACAAGGCGAAGGCTAGCGCCTTTGCTGAGCTCCTTAAGAAATATCATCGTCCACATGAGGGCGGTAGGTTTGATGACGAGTTCAAAGAAAAAGTAAACAAATTTGTTCAAGACAACAAGACAACGTTTTAACGATGCCAACTTCAGCCAAACGCCCGAGGACGGGGATGGCCATGAACTCACGGAACCGATAAGCCAAGAAGAAGTGGCTAACACAATTAAAAAATGTAAGTCTTCTTCTTCCCCAGGAGGGGACGAGGTCTCATACAAAATCCTGAAACAATGTCCCAACACTTTTTTCGGTAGACTCACTAACCTCCTAAACTGCTGTCTCCCTAGTGGATACTTCCCAAAATGTTGGAAAGTAGCTACAGGAGTCATGATACCCAGACCCGACAAGGATTTGAGCAACCCAGCTAATTACCACCCAATCAGCCTACTCAGTTGTGCTGGAAAAAAATTCGAACGGATTCTCACGACTAGACTCCGCAGCCATCTCGAATCAATCAGCTTTTTCAATAAGTGGCAAAGGGCTTACAGAAGCCAAAGAGAGGGAATCGAGCATGTTTATAGACTGGTAGATTGTATGAAAACGGCGTTCAGTCAAAATGAAATAGGAACCGCGCTATTACTCGACGTAGAAAAAGCGTTTAACTCTGTCTGGCACAATGGCATGAGATACAAACTAGCTAAAATGGGGCTACCTACCACAATTCTAAGGATCATATCATCATTTTTATCTGATCGAAAAATCAAAGTGAGGGTCAACCGCGAAGTGTCAGCCGAGGTAAAACTCGAAGCGAGCACTCCACAGGGTTCCGCCCTCAGCCCGCTTCTATTTATAATATATGTGAATGACATTGACAAACTAGGGAAGAACCATGTTGAACTATCTCAATTCTCAGACGACAAAGGAATGTGGACGCCCAGTAAGTCTGGAAACATAATACAAAACCGCCTGCAGGATTCCATCCGCGACCTGCAAGGTTGGTGCACTCTGTGGCGCATCAAGCTAAATGCCACGAAAACACAAAGAATCACATTCTATAAAAACAAAGGAAAAAGCTTGTCCCTAATATTGAGCTTACGCTTTACGATCATAAACTTGAAGCTAGTAATGAGGCAAAGTTTCTGGGATTCAACCTGGATAGCAATCTCAATCTAAACAATCACATAAACTCAGTCACTGTCAAAGCCACTAAACGCATCAATTTCCTGAAAATGATTAGAGGTAAAAATTGGGGAGCCAATAAAGAAATTCTCCTCAATCTTTACAAATCATATATACGCCCAGTACTAGAGTATCGGACCATAATAACAAGTGACCTGAATAAAACCAACATTGAAAAACTACAACGGGTCCAAAATCATGCCTTGCGCGTGGCTCTGCGCAAGCCCACGTGGACATCGATAAAACATCTTCACGAGATAGCAAAAATAGACACCATAGCAATGCGCTTAAAAGATCTTCAAAGCAAAACTCTAAATAGACTTCAAGACAGCGAATTAATAATAGAACTCAATGCGCATCGCGTCCTCAATAGGAAAACTAAATAATCTGGGGCGTGTCTATCGAAAGGGTTAAAGATTACATCATTGTGATGGGGTGAGCCAGGCATTCTGTGACCTAAATTTAGAACTGGCTGCGGGTGACACGATACGCACGAAAGCTTGCCTCTGTTACCAGTGGGAGTTGCAAACAGCGAGGAAAATCTCCACCTGCTGCCGGGTCTCCCCTCCCTGAGATATAAATCTCGGGGAAAAAATGCTGGCTTCCCCATCCACATGTCACTGGTCGTCACGGACGGAGCAGTTGTAAATTAAAAACCGAATTGCTCTAATTTCCAGCTCTCTATTATCTTTTCTACCTCCTCTATCTCATCAGACACACGACCAAACTGAATGACAAACTATGAGGGATTGAAACAATCCTCATGCAAAGATGTGCAGAAAACCAAACAGACCAAGGCAAGGATTGAAACAATCTTGCCAGCAAACAGCCCTTTTAAGGGCTTTTTTTTTTTTTTTTTTTTTTTTGTGGGTGGGGGAGGGGGGGGGGGTGTTGGAGGTCATTTGGAATTCCCAAAGGATAGCCAGATACCTCAAATCACATACGGCATCTCCCAGAAGGCTTGGTGGATGACTCCCGGTTTTTTCAAACTAAACTGTTGGAGCTTTCTCCACTCCTTTTTTGTAACCACTATGGTCATATACCGGGGCCGCTACCAAACCGGCGTTGCTGTTTGGTTTTCTTTTTTTCTTTTTCCCTTAAAATTGCCATCGCACAACATTATATTCTGGCTTGCCAAATTGGTGGGACTCAAACCTCTACCATCGCCAAGCTGGAACCGAATAGAGCCCACTCTCTAATAGTCTTAATGGCGTTGAGGGAAAGATCTTTGACAGTCTATCACTCCAATGCAAACTGCCGGGAATTCTAACCGAGTGCATACCCATTCAGACCCCATTTAAGGCAATAGGAAAGCTAGGCCTGTGTGATCCAAGATCCAAGTGAAATAAAATATGGCTAACCGGGTCGCAAGGGATTTGTAAATCCCACATCGTCCCTGCGCGCCTTCGGCGCGCTAAAACCTTTCATTCATTCTGTCTTTATATATTGGCTTCCCTTCACCGAATTAGCACAATGGGTTATGCTGGCATTAAATGGAGAATTATATATTATGTAATGCTCAATTACATTGTTGGTGTTGTGTCTTTCTCGTTTCTCGTAAATGAGAAAGACATATATAATTCCTTTCTTCCTATTCTCCTATAGGAGCTATCCTTTAAGAAGTGATTGAGTAATTGGATTTTCCTCTATGTCCTAGGCCCTCCAGCTTTTTACAATTCAGCTAGTCTGAGCCATTGGTTGTTGTATAAAAATATTATAAATTCAAAGTAATTTGTATATTTTTTATACTTACCTATGGCCCAGTCGGAGATGGCCCTCCCATGAGTGGGCACTCATACCTCCCCGCTGTTAACAACATTTAGCAGGCAATTTCTAGAAAGAATGATGGTTGGCACCAGTTTCGGTGTCTTCCTGGACACTGGAGAATGAGCAGTTCGCAAAAGTATGGAGGACCAAATAGGACATGATTTTTTCGGTTTTGCATGCAAATTTTGGGATTGGGGGGGGGGGGGGGGCAAAATTTGTGTTTGGCCCTGGATAAATTTGAGTTACCGCCAGGTAGTCTGGACCATTGGTAAATATAAAAAATATACAAATTACTTTGAATTTATAATTTTTCAGAATTGCTGGAAATCACATTTTTTACTCCAAAATGCTTTCCCAAGTTCACACATGCATTTTTACACGAAGAAAAGTGTGTGTGACCAAAAAATTTGAAAGTGAGTCAGACTCATATCTCAAGCACGGTATGATGTATGGACCTTGGACCAACTCCAAAGGAGTCAACACTCGAGGGAGGTTCAAAATATGGTTCAAGGTCACTGAGCTCACCTAGGGATCATTGAGTTCATTTTTCAGAATTGCAGGAAATCACATTTTTGAACCCCTAATGCATTCCCTTGATCAAACCCTTTGAATGCTGTGCAGATATATGCCTTTTCTGGTTTCTTAGAAAAAATGTTCCTATTCCTGTATGAATATCTGTAAATACTGTTAAGGAAAATTCATTTCTGATTTGTTTAGAATTTTTTTACTCCCGAAAATAAGCCTCCATGAATTGTCTTTCTATATAGTTTTTTCCTGATATTTTAACCCTTTTCACACAGACTTAAATTTACTGGATGCAGTAAATTCTATTTCTCTATTTTATTTTTATTTTTGGAATTATTTCTTTGCCATCAAAAGTTCATGTTCTTGGTTTGTTTTATGTTGTAGGCCCCTAATCTACAGAATAGCATGGATGTTGGTGCATTTCAGCCCTTGAGAGCAGGAAGGCTTTGCAGTGCTAAAGCATTGCAAAGCCTTGCTTCTCTTAAGGAACAAATTTATCAGTTTTATTAACTTGGGTAAAATATCAGATATAAACCATTTAATTTTAATTTTTAGCTAAACTTGACCAAGTCAAGCTGAGCTATTGCTGTCACTTCTTGTCCGTCAGCACACGCCCACAATTTCCTTTGGCACACTGCACAGGTTTCGGTTATGATCCGATCACTTTGTAACTTGGTATGCTTGTTTGGGGTGACCTCTAAATGGGAGCTATCGATTTTCGTCCATTTTCGTCAAAAAATGTCGCCACGGACAATGGCTGTTGAATTAGATTAATTAGTCAAACTTCAATATTTTCCTTTGGCAGACCCTACAGGACACATTATTAATCAGATTGCTTTGAAACCTGGTATGCTTATTTGGGGTTACCTCTAGATGGGAGCTATCGATTTTCTTCCATTTCCGTCAAACAATGTTGCCGCTGACGACCTTTGATGAACATTGTGCAGTTATGCATCAATATTTCCCTTTGGCACACCCTGCAGGACTCATTTATAATCGGATTACTTTGAAACTTGGTATGCTTATTTGGGATGACCTCAAGATGGGAGCTATCGATTTTCTTCCATTTGTGTCAAAACATGTTGCCACTGGCAACGGTCTTTGAACTTAGTTTAGTCAGACTTCAATATTTCCCTTTGGAACACCCTAGAGGGCACATTTATGACCAGATTGCTTTGAAACCTGGTATGCTTATTTGGGGTGATCTCTAGATGGGAGCTATTGATTTTCTTCCATTTCCATCAAAAATGGCGCTGCTGTCAACGACCTTTAAACTTAGTTAAGTTAGGCATCACTATTACCTTTGGCACACTCCTACAAGGCACATTTATGATCGCATCCCTTTGAAAGTTGGTATGCTTGTTTTGGGTGACCTCTATATGGGAGCTATAAATTTTTATCCTTTTACGTCAAAAAATGTTGAAATGGTTCAGCTGGCAAAGACCTTTGAACTTCGTTTAGTCAGACCTCAGTGTTTCCCTTTGGCACATTTTACAGGGAACATTCATAATCGGATTGCTTTGAAACCTTTTTTTATTGGCATCACTAGAAAAATAGTACATTATATAAGATTACAACAAAATGAGATTTTTACAGTATAATGTATATACAAAGCAGTTCTCCAATTATTCAAAGAATGCGTCAGTTAGGTAGCTCCATTTATCCCTAATACGACCAGTCTTGCTGATTGTGTACATGTATAGAGAGTACATTTCAATATTTTTGTAGGATTTTATAGCTGTTGCTAGATCTGAGAAAGAGGGAATGGTATTACTTCGACTGCGGGTGTAAATATACTTTTTGTAGATGAGGAGACAGCTCTTCAAGACATATGGATAGGCATGCTCGGAAGTAGATCCTAAAATTATTTCTCTTTTATTAATGTTTAGTTGAATTTGCGGATCCGGATTAAGGTTAATCTTTTCCATTAGTGACAGTAAAACTGTTTTTGAGAAAGAACAATCGTAAAATAGATGAGCGATCGTTTCTTTCGTATTTACACAGAATGAGCACAGCTTTGTTTCCGAAAGCCCACATTTAAAGAGTCTAGATTTTGTGAATAGGATTTTATGGTTAATCGTGTGTTGTAAACTTTGTAGATATGTATCATATGTTTCCCTAAAAGTTTGTTTGTAAATGTATTACCAATCATTATGGTCAAGATTTTCGTCCAATGTGGTGTTCCATTTCTCTTGGGTATGTGTAGGTTTTTTGGATACTTTATTAAGAAATATGGGACAGAAATGGCGGTTTGCTTTAATGCAAAATATGATGTTATTCATCAAAGGATCTGAAACAAATTCAAGTTTTGTACTGTTAGATATTATATTTTTCCATGACCTTGGTATTGCATTGACCACACCGAGGTAGTTGGTGAATGGAATATCAAGGTCATATTTCTGCTTAAATTCTTGAAAGTCAATAATGGATCCTGAAGCGCTATGTATATCGTTTATAAATAAAACACCCTTTGTACACCAACGTCTGTAAAGAAACGTTTCATTATTAATTTTTATATAATTATTATAAAATAATGGTTGTGAGAGGATTTCTGTCGGGGTTGTGGGATAGCTATTTTTTAAGAGAGCCCATACATTAAGCACGTTTTTCCAGAAAGGTTGTCCATATTATTTGAAACACTAAATATACCATGTTTATTCAAAGACCACATTTTGCTCCCCCCAAATTTTTCAAAATTATCGACTTCGAGTGTTTTCCATTGGGCCATTGTTTCTGAATCTAGTAACTTTTTGATCCATATCATTTTTAAAGAGCAACACAGTGTTTTTACGTGGGGTAGTTCGAGCCCACCATTTTCGATTAAATTGATTATTACGTCACGTTTAATTTTGTCCGTTTTGTCCGACCATAGAAATTTAAAAATAATACTTTGAATTTCATCTAATATCCTATCAGGGATCAGGGAGAACAGTAAAAGAGTGTATTAAGATGGGGTCGCTAACGTTTTAATAACTGTAACTTTGCCGACTAGTGTAAGATTTCTGAGGGACCAATCTGCTAAAAGTTTTCGCATTTTGTTTATTTTTTCTGAGAAGTGTTTATAGAAGTAATTGGCCGAATTTAGTTCAAATGTTATGCCAAATATGGTAAACGTTCCGTTATGATTCCACTGTAAATGTTTTTCTGTTTCCAGTTCAATCCCACAGCCACGCCGAGATCCTATCCAAATGATATGAGTTTTATCAAAGTTAACGCTTTATCCGGATATCACAGCGAAGTTGTCTAGAGAATGTAAGGTCTTGTTTAGGGAATCTTAGTCGTCACCTAAGAATAGAGTACTGTCGCCAGCGTATTGGTTGATTACATACTCTGAGTCATTAATTTTGATTCCGTTTATTTTGGGGTTGAATTTAAGGAATGCGCTAAGTATTTCGACACACAAAATAAACAGGTAAGGAGACAATGGGTCCGCTTGACGTACTAAAATAATCTGAACAATGCCCATTGTTTATGATGCAGCTAGAAACCTCCCCGTAGAGCGTGTTGAACCACTGAATTAAGGATTCGCCAAAATTTAAAAACATGAGTTTTTCTGATAAAAGACCATTCAAGTGAGTCAAATGCTTTTTGGAAGTCAACTAGAACTAACATTCCTGGAATATTCATAGATTCGCATTTTTCAATTAAGTCAGAGACCAGTCGCGTGGATTCACCTATGAATCTTCCATTCATGAATCCCAGCTGACTTTCGGAAATTACTTTAGGAAGAACTTTTTTAAGTCTGTTGGCAATTGCTGATGAGCCTATTTTTTATCAACATTAAGGAGGGAGATCGGTCGCCAATTTTTTATATATTCTTTCGATTTCCCTTCTTTCGGTATACATATAATAAGCCCTCGCCTCTGAGTGATAGACAATTTTCCTATTTCATAGCCAAGGTAATTATATTTAGGGAATTAACTACGTATTTGCCCAAGTGTAACGAAATGCCCTCCATGGAGCGCGTCGGGTTAATATCATTGCACTTGGGAGTCTTGGTTCCCTAAGTGTTAATCAGAGTGGCCAAGTCCTACTTGGTAATAATTCTCTGTTGAGTAAACTTTTATAAGTATAAACGCTGTTCTAGAATTCTTGTTAAAGGGGCAGCTATACTTCGATCTATTTTACAACAGTCAATAATAACATTATGAGGATTCTCTTGAAGGCACGGTTATGTAATTGTGGTATTTTATTAATATTCCTAGTCTAATTCGAATTGCATAACATCAGTGCAATTGTCCTACAAGTTCTCGGCACACATGGTGCAGAAGTAGAACATGAGACACGAAAACCAGACAATATTCTGACCTACAGTAACCTCACTAAGGTGTTTTCGACAGAATTTGATATTATGATTGGCATAATTAGCTAGTATAAGCCTAACCTGTAATAACCCCATCAGAATGCTTTTGACAGATTTTAGTATTGTATCCTGACCCGGCCTAACCTCAACACACCCAGTATAACTTTCAGCTCTGAGAATTGTGCAAGATAGCACGTTCGATTGACGTCAATAGGGGTGTTTCAATTATAAACCAACAACATGCCAGTGTCCTTTTGAACGCGAGAACGCATACTGTTATCACGGGATACCCACAGGATACCCCACTATCCCAGAATGGAAGTGGGGGGTTAAGAAATACCTCTCCGCCATCTTGGGGTATAGGTGGTGTTCTGTGGTGTTTTATGACGTCAATTGGAATAAGATATGCACGAATATGCACGAAAAGTCACGTCCCCAAACTGAATATAAGCCGACGGAAAGACCCGAACATTTCACTTCTCTCTGATCTGCCTTCGTGTACATAGAAGTCGCTCTCCTATTTTCGTGGAAGAACGCTGCCGAACGCTGCCAGGCCAGACAACAGTTCCAGACACAGGACGAGATGAGAGCGATGCGATAGTTTTGACTCATTTTGTATCTGATATTTTTCATAATTTACCAGAGAGAGAATTTATTGAAAGTTTAACTTGTAGGAATTATACTTAGGGTTTAAATAAAAGTGTAGAAAACTGTAAGTACATTTTATGTGTTTTTGAATTCACCCTTTCACTGCGGCTGCAGTACTTCAAGAACTTCTACAGACTCCACAGAAGCTGGTTGCCTTCTTGACTGAACAATTTGAATTGTCCTGTGGCCATTTGCCACGATTGAAGTCCTAACCCAAATCCACTAGACTGTCATTTCTCCGGGGTACTTAACCCTGCTATGCCACACGTCGCCCCAGAAATATTGATAAAATTCAATTGTAAATCCATCGGAACCCGGTGATTTGTAGTTACTCATGTCTTTTAGAGCCGTAGCACACTTATTTAAAGTTAGTTTGCCATCAAGTAGTAGACTTTCTTCTGTATCCAGTTTGCAAATGTATGGATTTTCAGAGTCAAAAAACAAGCTTTCTAAAAGGTTCGATTTGTGATTACTATTAATTTTTGACTTGTACAGTAATTCGTAAAAGTTACGTTGCTCGGTAAGTATATCGTTAATTTCCGTACACTCTGTACCGTCATCTCTTATTAATTTGGGTATTATTTTTTCTGTGTAGTGTCTCTTTTCTAAGTTGCAGAAGTATTTTGAGGACCTCTCGCCTTCAACTGTCCATCTGGCCTTTGATCTGATAATCATGCATTGCACCTTTTTATTTCTTAGATTTTGCAGTTCATTAGTTAGACAGCTGATATTTTCTAACATATTTTCACAACCCTCTTTAAGTTTTTCAGTAAGAACTTTATTTGTTTTCCGATAGCTGATTCGGTGCATTGAAGTTTTCGTTTCAGGAAGGAGGAATATGAAATTGTTTTATCTCTGATCATTAGCTTTAGTGTTTCCCAAAATAACTGGTTGTTTATTGTGAATCTAGAATTAGTTTCATTATTATTATTATTATTAATTCTATTATCACTACTACTACTTCTACTGTTATTGTTATACGAATACTGAAGGATAGTATCTGCAATAGTGTCCTTAACTATTTGTATGTATATGGGGTCGCTAAGCAAACTGTTATCAAATTTCCAAATACCGCATCCTCTAGTTTGATTTATAAATTTCATGGAAATTACAACGGGTGCATTGTCCGATCTGTACATGATACCAATATCTACTTTTTGAAGAACTATCTGTAAGTCAGATGTGATTAAAAAGTTATCTAATCGTGACAGTTTTTTATGTGGGCCTCTCCACGTATACATTTTTTTGTCAGGATTTTCTAAACGCCACGCATCGTGTAAGTCGAGTTTTTCCATGTGTTTGTGGATGCATTCATTACATTTAACATTATTTTGTTTTTTTATAATTTAGTGTGTCTAAACTTTGGTCCAATGCCACATTCCAATCCCACCAATCAACACTTGAGGTGTTACTGATATTTTCAATAGTATTAAACAGATGTCTATAAAAACTAGGTTCATCATTATTAGGGTCGAATACCGTTGCGATTGGATCAAAATATCTAACACGACAAAGTTTCCAGCTGTATCAATTACTTTATTTTTTTTTATTTCGTAGCCAAAACTGTTTATGAACAGAACGGCAATACCCCTTTTGTTACTTTGGTATGATGAAAAGACTATTTCAAACACCCACTCATGTTTCCAAATATTTTCAACTTCATTTGAGGAGTGTGTGTCAATCAGAAATGTTGTATGCATATCTTCATTTTGAGAAGATGTCCCTCTGCTTAATGGGGTCTGAGAATAGACCTCGACAGTTCAAACTTCCGAAAATTATACTATCCATAAGGATTCATTTGGTTTAGCCAGTCAAAAACAATCAGCAAGACCAATCGTATTACCATATATTCATAATTGGAGTTAATATTTTGATTAAATATATATGCCAATTTCAAAACAATGTTTTGTAAAACAAAACAATAACAAGGGGAATCTGGCCGACATAGGTCCCCCATAAACTTCTGTCTGGGTGACATGATTTAACACCAAGGGGTGCCAGAACTAACTGTGAATATAGAACCCTATATCACATGTATATGTTTTGAGCTTGAATTTATTAGAACCTGTTAATTTTGAAATGTAAGGCATCATTGTTTTTTAAAGAGAAATAGTGAGTGAGAGGATGTGTGTGCGTTGTGTTTAATGGAGGTTAACAAACGGACGAAAACAAGAGATAGAGAGATTAAGAAAGGAAGAGAGAGAAAGAGGAGCAAGCGAAATAAAATGTGGAATCGGACAGGCCATAATATATTATAGTCCGCTGATATACGTATATATACTTTTAACATAAAATGATCTTATGTTGTTGGCTAAACTTGTGTGTAAAATTAAACAAATAAATGAGAGAAAGTGGGCGATCAAGTGGAGAAGAAAATAGAGGAGGGGATAGAGTGAGAGTGAGTGAGATGGCCGAAGGAAAGAGAGGTGGAAGAGCTCAAACTCGAAATAGGGGAGTGGTCAGGTGTCAGAGAGAGAAAAAGAAAGAGAATAGAGAAAAGATAGTGGGAGGGATAAAGATAGAAGAGAGAGACACAGAGAGAGTGAGAGAGAGAGTGAGGGGTGGAGAGAGAGAGAGAGAGAGAGAGAGAGAGAATACACAGACGGATTGCTTTGAAACCTGGTATGCTTGTTTGGGGTGATCTCTAGATGGAGATATCCATTTTCTTCCATTTCCATAGAAAATAGTTGCCGTTGGCAACGACCTTTATACTTAGTTTAGTTAGGCATCAATGTGTTCTTCTGGCATTCCCTACAGGGCACATTTATGACATAATAGCTTTGAAACTTGGTATGCGTGTTCGGGGTGACCTCGAGATGTGAGCTGTGGATACTTTTTCATTTCTATAAAAAATATTGTAGTCAGAAACAGTCTTTGGACTTGTGCATTTGTGTAGCAACTTATCCCTTTTGCATCACCTTCTACAGGGTATATTTATGAATTTCCATAAAAATGAAAAAACGATCATTGCCACCAGCAATGACCATCAAACTGAGTCCATTTGGCCTTAACATCTTCCTTGCACATGCCTTCGGAGGGCGCTTTCATTATCGGGTTGTTTTGAAACTTCATATGCTTATTCAGGGTGACAGAGATAGGAGCTATCGATTTTCTTTTTACATTTACATTCTTTTTTGACATAGCCTACGGGGCATTTTTATCGTAGAATTGTTTTTGAACAGGGCATGCTCATTAGGCAAAACCTCTACATGTAGATTCATTTCTGTGAAAAAAGTTGCCGGTTACAATGACCTCCGAACTTACTGCATTTGTGTATCAACATTCTTCCTTTAGACAGCCTTACAGTTTACATTTAAAAATGCATGGATTGCTCTGACGTTGTGCACACACAATGCCATTATGTTGAAGTTTCACCAAATAACACTGGAACCAATGATCTTCAATTTTACCATTTCACTTATAACCTACCAATTTCAAGTTGTTAAGTTGAGCCGCAGTGTCATCTAGAAAACAAGGCGTACATGCCACAGAAATTTAAGTGGGTTGAATAAGCAGTATTGTGTGAAGCAAATGCATCTATACAAGGCACCAGAGTAGGTGTTTGAAAGCTACGTACCTCTCAGTTTTATGTTCTCCATAACACCTAGACCTGATATCATAGATATGGGATAGCGGCTCAGTCAGTTACAGTTACAACTCCAGAGGCAGGGCAGTCTATTAGAACTGGGGGCAGTTGATTTAAACTCTTTGGATCCCCCAAACATCTAAGTCACCACTGAGTTTGGGTATCTTCAGATAGGATCATACATTGAAAGGGGAGTGATTTTACCTCAGTACACTTACTGACTTACTTCTTGTCTTGTGTGATTGCACTAATTTCGAGATTGAGTGGGCAACAAAGGATGTTATCATGCACAGCATTCTATTTGGAGAAGGGTGATCAGTTAGTGTATTAGGACAATTATAGGCTTGTTCTCATTTGTTTGTCTTGGCCCAAGGTCGAAAAACACTTGAGCAGTTCAGACTATTTTGAGTTATACGGTGGTAAATCTTGAAATGATCAGTGACTTTGGCAAAGGTGATGGTTAATTCCAAAGAAAAAAAAACACCTGGAAACGTCTCTAAATCGGTACAGATTTTACTGATTATGTTTCTCCATTGAAAGATAACCTGCACATTTTGCAATTTTAATTCGTCGTATTACTGATTTTCATCTTAACAATGTCAACAATCTTTGCTTTAATAAAAAGGGAATTCCCTCATTCAGGCAAAAAAAGAAATCCCAATCTGTTTCTTATTCCAATCTGTTCTCCATGGCCGCCAAGTCGGTCCGACAGAATAGGGTGCTTAACTTGGATAACATTTATCATCAGACAATAAATATTATCTAAGTTAGGCACCCTATTCCATGGGCCTGATTTGGCAGCCATGAATGTCGCCCCAAATGAAATGAGACTGATGATCGCTTGGCTGTTCAAGTTTAATAACGGCACACCTGCCATTCTTACATGCATAAGTTATTCTGTTCAAAGTCGTCCAGTGCTATCTGTATCCAAAAGGAACAGTTTGCTGAAGTTCTCTGAAAATGAAACATTTGCGTAATTCATGGGAAGGATGTATGCCAGTATCTTGAAAAATTTGCGATATGCTGATAAAAAAGTAAAGTTTTTCTATTAAAAAAAACCAAGATAATTTTCACCCCAAAAGCCCCCAGAATGCACCACTTGATAGTTCGTTTTCAAAAATTAAAATAAAGATCCCTCCTCCCCCATTAAACTAGCGCCTGCAGCAAGCACTCGGAACAGATGCCTTCAACATCAGTCTCTCACATTAATTGTTCCTCTAGAGTTTGTTGGGATAAATAGAATATAGGTTATCTAAAAGTTTCAATTTTATGCCCTGCTTGCTTTAATATCAGTCCTGTTTCTATAACTAGCTGGCTTGTTAAGCAGAATAATATCCATTGCTCTGCTCTTTTCATATTGAGTATGTTGTGTTTCGCCCATATGAGGATAATTTATTCATCTAAAAGTGATATAAAAACCTACCTACCAACCCTATTTTTTTCTGGCATGTAACCCAAACCACAACATTAATTTTTTTTTCCTAATTAACTGGTGATGTAGCTATTATGGACAAATGTCTTCTACAGTGCGGAGACTCTGGCTATATTACTTAAAATGTCTGGCATTTTACTTTTGGAATCAAGTACATGTAATTGTTGATGTAGATGTTTTGAGTATTTGTGCTTTCAAATGCATGTAGTCCACTCTTGTTAGGTACAGTGTTTTGTTTGTTGAATCAGTCTTTGGCATGTGTAATTGTGTAAGACCAGGTGGTGGGGGCAAACTTAGCTAGTCATTTCAGCAGTCTGTCCATAACCTTGAATAATATGCCCATCCATGAGAGCATTCTGCAGATGTAGATATATTGGTGGAAACAATAGGTTTGACTAGGTTGCAAGGTATATTGATAAACCAATACATAGCGGTATTTAAACCAGTATCGATTGAATACTGGTGTAATTCAAAAATATTGGTTTATTGTCGGTATTTGTTTACCCACAATTTAATTTTCAAGATGTCTTGAGTTTTAACTGTAATCCCGATTGAATAATATTATCCTTTTACCCAATGAATCGACCACATCTGCTCATGTAATATACAAACTCAGCAGTTGAATTTTTTTTTAATTCAACAAAAACATATCATGTGACCCCTCAATGTGGTAGGAATAACATACAGTAATGTAAATGAGAGAGAAAATATGTGGAACTCTCAAACACTTTCTGTCTCCATTTCTTACTAATTTGAATTCTTCCAAATAAATAATCATGTTAAATTCATACAACTTAACACACCAAACCATAACTTTAATAACTTTAGTACAAATATGATCTATTAATTGCCATCTGGGTATTAACTTTTTGTATGCTGCTCAGCTGCTGGCAGATATTCCTGCCTAGGACAGGGTTTCTCTTAGGGTTTTACTGTACCTGATTTCTTTTAATGTATAATTTAAGTCTATTAAATCCAATTTCCACTCTATAAATGGAATGGATTTTTTTCACCAATAATTTCTTATCATTAGATTTAGATGAATTTTTCATCAGATCTGGTCATGGCTGCTTTACAGAAGCTATGACTAGGTTTTTCGAAAAATATCTTTAAAATCCTCAACGGATTGAGTTAAGCTAACTCCTGAATAAAAAAGCGGGTAATTTATTGAACAATTATTCCGACAACCAGTGTGTTTCTAAGCCTATTTGGTCTCACTACACCTAATATAGGTATCTAATCTACATAACTCAAAGTTTTCTAAGCACCACATATTTGACACATCATTGTGAAATTTTCTTGTGACACATTTGCGTTATTTTTGGTGGATATGACAGGAATGTACTGAGGTCGTCCCCAGTGTTTAAATTAGCTCTCTTGACAGGCAAACTTTTCGTGACAGTCATGGAAAGCATGTACCCCTTGATTTCCATGATGTATTCGTACACTGTCTACATGTACATGAGATGTATAGGATATTCAGTCTTCATTTCAACATAAACCCTTGTGATCTAATGATTGAATATGGTGAATGCAAATGTAAGGAGACATTTGTCTGAAGCAGAAATGCAGTGGGCTGTAGGCATGGTGGCACAAGGGGCTACCCATCGTCAAGTTGGTGAAGCCCTTGGGGTGCACCGTACGGTGATCACCAGAGCCTGGGCAAGATTTCAACAGTGTGGCTCACCAGTCAGATGACATGGTGGTGGCAGAAACAGGGCAACATCTACAGCTGAAGACCGGTTTTTGATCATTCGGGCCCGTAGGAACCGCATTGATACAGCAACCCAGGTTAGCAGTGACCTTCAGAATGCATCCGGGGTAAATGTTTCGATGCAGACTATCCGAGCAAGGTTGCGCGAAGGTGGTCTCCGATCGAGAAGACCATGTATCCGCATTCAGATGTTCCAGAACCACCACCAGGTACGATATGAATGGGCCATGAATCACGTTGGATGGACCAGAGAAGATTGACAACCTGTCCTTTTTACAGATGAGTCGAGGTACTGCCTAGACAACACAGATAGGCGTTCTAGGGTATGGAGAAGACCAGGAGAGCGATTCCATGCAGCCAACATTGCTGAGCATTGCTGAGCATGACCGCTACGGTGGAGGGCCAATAATGGTATGTGGCGGCATCAGCTGGGATGGATGTACAGAACTCTGTGTCCTTGACCGTGATACATTGACTGCATATCGGTAGACTGGCGAGATCCTTGATGCCCACGTCAGATTGTATGCAGGTGCAGTGGGTGATAGATTCATTCTGGTGGACGATAATGGCAGTCCTCATGTTGCCCATGCTGTCCGGGAGTATCGACAGACGGAGGGGATTGAGCGTATGGACTGGCCAACAAGATCTCCTGACCTCAATCCAATCGAACATGTTTGGAATGAGTTGCAGCTTGCAATTTCAGTTCGTCCAGTCCAACCAAGAAGTGCCCAGGAGCTTGGTGCTATGCTGGTCCAAGAATGGAACAACATCCCACAAAGGACCATCTGGAACCTGATTGGGAGCATAAGAAGGCGTTGCCAAACTGTAATTAACAATAATGGGTCTCATATTCGATATTGAACCCACATGAGTTCGCTCCGTCAACTTTTTGGCAAATTTGAAAAATTTCCTCTTTTACCAGTAATATCCATTTTCCATGGTTATCGTATTCAAAAGCCAAAAAATAATGTCAAACACAAACAAAATCTCAATTTCTGTGCTTAAATCATTAAAGATATAATTAAAAATAAAATATATACACTTTTCATAACAATATTTCAACTAAAACGTAAAACAAGTAGTTGGATATACTTGGTGCTTAGCAAACTTTGAGTAGTATATTATGTTTTGTTTGAAGAATGCTCTGGAACAAGATATAATAAAATGAATGCTATGGTTATCACTGAAATACAGAAAAAGACCAAAATCTGAATAACTGAATACCCTTGTTATTTGTGAAAAATTCACTGGCGATGGGATAAATCAGAAAATAGGGTTTTACTGTACCTGATTTCTTTTAACTGGTGGAGTGCTGGAAGTCCATATTTGGGCTTTATTCTGGAACACACTGTACTGCTTCATATTTTGAGGATGTGATTCCTATTACCTTTGAAGTGAAATTATTTAGTCTATATGGATTTGTCTTGTTAGGCACTCTCCCATAAATTATAACAAGGCACAGACATGTGAACAAATTCTGACAATCAAGAATAATTTAGCACTCTATCAGTTAAGTTTGTGCACATGTGCATGATAGCAATGACAATTTACGTATACGCACATTTCCTGCACCCAATATAATGTTATATGCAACGTACACTACTCAGGTTATATATTTATTGGCGTTTGATGTCACTTTCAGCTACTATGACTATATCTCGACTGCAATGTAGGCATTAAGTTTAGTACAGTGGAGCCCACTTAATTGGATATCTCTTAACTGAATAACTCTGTTAATTGAATATAATTTCCCAACACAAAACGATTTTCCATACCTCCAGTACAAACCTGACCTGTTAATTAATATAGGTTTTAGAGTAAACTCCTGTTAATTGAATAAAAATTGTGCAACCTGTCGAGAAGTTACCCTGACTCTCCTCAGTTTTCCTTTGTTCATAGACCTATTTGGCCTCAGTATATCCAATACAGGTATTTAATCTATTACATCTTGTTCGACAGAGCTCAAAGAATAAATGCTAAGTTTATCTCTAGAATACAGGAAAGTACCACACTCCCTGTTAATTGAATACTCCTGTTAATTGAATAATTTTCATTGGCAAAGTGGCTATTCAATTAACAGGGTTCCACTGTATAGCCAATCATATATGCCTGTGCTGCCTATTTTAGAGAACAACAGCCCCAAGCATTGGATGTCGTGTACAATATTACCAGAAAAACAAGACAGAAAAACAAAACCTGTTTATTAGCACCATTCCACTTCTCATTGTCCCCACAGGAAAAATACTCAAGTAATCAGGTCAAATATTCATTTCATTATTTATCAGTGACTGCCAGGAAGAGAATGCAGGTGAGTTTTGATTTTGTGAGAGTGAAAAATTCAGGAGAGTGATTTTAACCCAAACTGGCTGGCACCACATGTATATCCGAAATCTCCATACAAATTTTGTTATTTTTACATTTTTGCTCTAAAAACATGGCTTATGACCCTCATTGGAATGAGTTCACTGAGCTCATTCCAAGGCGGTGTCATAAGCTATGTTTTAAGCCAAAGATGAAAGATTTTAATTATTGCGAGATAATGTTTTGCAAGTATCATCTCCTTGTTGGGCCAGGAAATGGGTGATTGAAATGCAAATAATGACATGTTTAGACATAATTTCCACACAGATCATGAAGACAAGTGATTAATTGCTCCCCAAGTGAAACGTTTAGGAGAGTGATGGTGAGTGAGAGTGATCACTCTCCTTTTTCCAGCAGTCCCTGATTTATGCTTCATTTGTTTGATAATAATGTTTTTGGTGAAATTTGTGTTTAGAAAAAGTAATAATTGAAAAGGTATTCCTTGACATTTAATGTAATGTATGGTAATATAACTTAAAGCAAAACAATCTGCAAAATGGGCCCATGAGAGAAATGTTTCATATAATCAAGTTGCCAATACTTCAATGTATACAATGAAGCAGGTTTGTTGTTTTTGGAAAATGTACAAACATTTCACCTTGTAACTCGGGTTGAATAATCGATAATTTGGCTGTCCTTTGAATACTGTCATCATAGACCAACAATGGGCAAGGATTTCCTCCTCCTAGGACAGGTTTTGTCTGCACCTTTTGCCTGGGTCCTGGCCCTTGTTGGAGTAAGAAATAGTTGCATTGAGGTCATAAGCAAATGCTTTTCAATGCACGTTTTCTAAACAAAAAAAATTTCACTGATAGCTCAAGATTATACTCATGGTTATTGATCCAATGCTGTGATTACACAGGGTTGGGGTATTCATAATTAGTATTTGTACTTAGTCACATTCAAATACATTAATTTCATGAATACATGTATTCGTATTCAAACCCAGTAAAATTTGAGGTGTGTTCATGAATACATTTGGAATAGATTTTTAATACCAGTACTTTCCATATTTTGTTTTACAGAACTACGATACTGAATAAAAGATTTTCACAGATCCAAGTCCATGGGCACCAGACAACAATGATACCATGCTACTAACAAGGGGAGCCTCCACAGATTAGGAAGATTTTGTTCATATAAATAATTGTTTTGTAACAAGTTATCGGAGAGTGCCCTTTGTCACTCTCCAATAAACTGAAACAGAACAATTTTATATAAACATTTTTCTTGATACTGCCTAGCAAACAGTAAGCTGATGTATACAGTTTAAAGCCATTAAAGTGGCTTTCAGCACTTTTCAATAGAGCCATGATAGTGGCTTCTAGCACTCGACCAGTTGACAAAAGTTTAAAAACATGCTCACCAGTTCTTGTAAATTGAATAAGCTTAAAACTAAAAATAACTCCCCCCCCCCCCACCCCATGTCAATGATAAATACCTAACCTAATACATGCATTATTATTCCCCACCAAGTTGGCCCCTGAGTTCCATTGTGTTCTTTGTGCCTACGGGCACACAGAACACATTGGAACTCAGGGGACGAAGTGGTGGGAGGTGGATATAGATATGGCTTCCATCCATCCTTCCATCCATCCAACCATCTGTTCATCTTTCCATCCATTCTTACCTATTTCTTGTCATCACATTTTAAAGAAAAACATTCAAGATATTTTTACTAAATTTAGTGTTTGGTGATAATATAATGAATGGGATTGCGAACCAGCTGTGTTCAAAAAATTTCAATAAGAGTTATTGCCCATGTTGGACTTGAACTAGTTGTCATCACCTTTCAAAGACAATGCTTCAAGATGTTATGTCCAGATTAATATATAGATTTTTGGTGATAATATCATGAATGGGTTTGCAGTGTACAAGTATTTCTTCAAGGGTTATTGCCCTTGATGGATTTAGAATTTCTTGTCATCACACTGCCATTTCTACTGTTAAAAATGTTCTTCCCAATTTAATATAAACCCTGTTTGATACCATTTTCTACAGGTGTTAATCATCACTTATGTTGTTTAAACACTCACATTCAATATGTAGCCTCACCGCATAACCATTGTGGTTAATAGCAGTGTATCATATTAAAATACATGGATCTGTTCAAAACACTCTCGGGCACATGCCCAAATGAGAAGTTGTTAATAAATAGAATCACAGTGATCCTAATAATGATCCTAATAACATTAACCTGCAGAACCAGAGAACTACATACTCAACCCGTCATCCCCGAATTATGGAACTTAAACTAGCAACAGTCTTCTCATTAATATTAATGTTTTCTTTCTATTGTGCAACATTGTATCTCTATTCTCAGGTCATCACACCATTCCTGTGTAAATCCTCATCTAGATTTATGAAATACATTGCAGGATTTACTGACCCCATATTCTTGACAACCATTAATTTCTATATGTGCGTCGGTGTTATTGGTGGTGGGATCGATGATAATGGCGGGTAATATAAATTTGGACGAGATCCAGACCAGTCCCAAATATAATTTTAGTCATCTTTTTGATGACAACACCAAAGACAACTTGTCTTCTACATACAACTCAGTAGATTGTAATTATTTACTTCCTAGTGAAGTGAACTCCGAGCTTGATGATGTACCCGGATCCTTCTCAGCTTTTCATATTAATTGCCAGAGTCTCCATGCACATTGGGATTCCTTACATCATTTGATTTCCGAGTTGAATAACCATAGAACACATTCGACGTCATAGGTCTCACAGAAATATTTCAAATTCCTGACAATATAACTTATGCCCTGGAAGGACATCACCCTTTATTAAAAAATATGAGACCCAGTGACGATGATGGTCGCAGGGGTGTTGGACTCTTCATCAAGTCTGATACAAATTTTTGTATTCGAGATGGCCTTTCCTTCTTCATACCACATGTCTTTGAGTCATTGTTCGTCGAACTAAAGTGCAAAAACTCATCGAGAATCGTTGGTACAATATATAGACCTAACACAGCCCCCTAAAGCGGATTTGGATCTGTTTCATTCAAAAATCAGTTACTTAGCTGATGTGCTTAACAAAGAAAAAAAATCATCCTTAATTATGGGCGACCTCAATATTGACCTACTGAAGGTAGCTTCTCACAGTAAAACCGGTCTGTTTATTGCTTTGATGTTCAGTGAACGTTTCATACCTGTTTTCACCAAACCAACTAGATTAACAGATCATTCTGCTACACTCATTGATCACATTTACACTAACAATGAGGCACATGCTTTTAAATCCGGAATAATTCTTACGGATGTATCGGACCAGTTTGGTACCTTCTATGTTGAATTGACAAACACCAAACCGGATAGCTCTAAACCAACGTTAACCAGGAAAATCAAATCCACATCTATTGCACACTTTAAGTCGTTGTTGGCCCAATGCGATTTTTCCCCGGTTATGGAATCCAATTGTCCCAATGAAGCTTATGAAATCTTCATAAAACTTACCCAAAAGCTTTTGAGATGGCATTTCCTTTAAAAGTCCATAAACCTAACAAGAAATTTATAAAACAAAAGCCATGGATGACAAAAGGACTCCTAATTTCAGCTAACAGTAAGAACAAATTTCTCCACAAAAAATTAAGATTACCAACCGAACTGAATACCAGGAATTACAAAAACTACTGTAGGTTATCCAGTAAAATGAAAAAAACAATGCAAAGCTATATATTATGAAACAAAGCTCTTAGAAAATAAAAATAGCATGCGAAGAACATGGTAAATCCTGAATAATGCGTTGAATATCAACAAAAACAAACATAACTTGCCCTCATCCTTCACTCTTGGCGACAGGATAATAAATGCACCAAATGAGATTGCACAAGAATTCAACTCTTTCTTTGCAAATATAGGGAATCAGACCTCAAAACAAATATCCAAACCTCAGAAGCCTTTTGTTGAGTTCCTGACTGATACATATCCGGACAATATGTTCATCACACCAACGTCGCCTTATGAAATTATAAGGATTGTAAATTCTATGAAACCTGAAGTAAGCCAAGACTTCGAAAATGTTACTTCCAGCATCCTTAAATACTCAATAAACCTAGTTGCTGATCCACTCGCACATATCATAAATAATTCCTTTTGTCGGGGGAAAGTTCCCGATAGGATGAAAATAGCTAAGATGATTCCAATATTTGAATCAGGTAATGAAAACAATTTTACAAATTATAGACTGATCGGTATTTCTGCCTGTTTTCTCTAAAATTTTAGAAAAAACTAATGTCTACAAGGCTTATAAACTTTTTGAATAAATTCGATATCCTATATCAACACCAATACGGCTTCAGAAAACAGCATAGTACACTGCTCCCGACAATGCACTTGTTAAAATACATGGCTGAAGCGAATAACAAAAAGACAAAAGATATTACTCTAGTTCTATTTTTAGACCTCTCAAAAGCTTTTGATACGATAAGGCATGATATTTTACTTCGAAAACTAGAATACTATGGGATAAGAGGTAATGCTAACAACTGGTTTAAGAGCTACCTTCAAAATGGAACACAATACGTCTCTTTCGGACACAGTAAATCCAATCTACTAGACATAACATGTGGAGTTCCACAGGGCTCTATTATTGGTCCCATTCTCTTTCTAATATATATAAATGATATAAATAAATCAACAAAGCTGAACCTTCAATCATTTGCAGATGATACCTCGGTATACAAATCGGGCTCGGAGTTAAATCGACTCGTCTCGGATTTCAATGAGGAACTTCAAAAGATACTTGACTGGTGTGCGGCGAACAACTTAGTCCTAAACTCCAAAAAAAAACCCCAAAATACATCATACTTAACCCATCCCATAAAGACAAGAATCTTACACATCAGCACATATGTATAAATAATGAAGTTATAAACAAAGCCAGTAGTAGGGAAAACGAAAAATCAATTAAATTTCTTGGGATAAATATTGACGAAAACCTATCGTACAACGCACATATATCTCGACTCTGCTCAAAGATTTCCCTCGCGAACTTCGCTCTCAATAAAGTAAAGAAAGTTCTCCCTCACAAAGTTATGAAAACTTTATATTTCTCACTTATACAGAGTCATTTTATTTAAGGAATACCTATATGGGGTGCAGCAAAGGCGTGTAGTCGCCTATATAAATTACAGAAGCGGTCATTAAGAATAAAAAATAATAAGAAATACAATTCTCAACCAGACCCCTTATTCATCAAAGATAAAATACTGAAGGTAACAGATCTACACAAATTACTCGTCTCCGTGTTTGTGTTTGACTGGCACAATGGTAATCTCCCATCATCTTTTGCTAATTTCTTCTCCACAGTGAATAACGACTCCATTATAACTACACGCCAGGCAGGTCTCCTTCACAGAGATAAAACAAGAACTAAAACTCCTGATAATTTTCCGGTCTTTGCATTTCCGAAATTGTGGAATGAACTAGAGAATCACAACTGGAATTTAAGAAAAAGTTAACGACCAAATTTCTCTCATCTTATCTAGACAACATTACATGCTCCAACCCCTATTGTCCCGACTGTGCCCTCTAGTATGATCGAAATATGAATGTGTTTTTTTGTTTTGTTTTTTTAGACTGCTTATCTTAATCGTAAATGTCTGGTTCTCGAACCTTTGGCCTTTTGACTTGGCCGCTGTCCTTAAATTGTATAGCTGTAAAGACCCAAGGATATAGAACAAATATCTCAATTCGCAAAGTGAATCGTTTGAATGGTTGAGGCCGCTTCAAGAGAGCCAGCAATCTTGGAATACCAGCCGCCATACCACCGATGTACATATACCTTAGTGGAGGTATCAAGTATACACTTACCAGAGTGGAATCTCAGTGGAGCCAGTTACAAGACTCCTCAATGTTGCACGTGTATGCTTTCTTTTTCTCTGACCTTTCCCTTTAACCCTTCTTTTTCTTTTTCTCTCTTTATAGGGGAATGCAGGAAGACAGCCAATCTGGCTATGCTTTCCCCCGCCAGTATACTTGTGTATCTTATATGTATAATAGTTGTTATGTACCATATGAACACTGTAAATATATGTGAAGTTATCAGTTTTATTGGAATCAATAGTATACTGGTGAATAAATATATCAATCCAATATAAAGTTTTTTGGGGCGATGAAATTGATAGGATTTCAATCTCGCTGTATCCAAGTAATTCTTTGAGAGGTATTACCTTTGTTGGATGAGAGTTGCCATCCCAATTGGCATTGCACATGTTTAGATACCATCTTGTCTGTAATTTATGAATTAAATACTGACAATAAACTTAATTATTAATGAGCTTATCAACATGTAACAAAGGCCAAATTTGGTCATAGCTTTTAAATTGTTTGAATTTTAAATGCTCATGTTAGAAGAAGATTTGTAAAAACATATACATATGGGACATTTAACTCTTTGCATGCTGCTGGATATTCCTGCCCAGCACAGGGTTTCTCTTGTCACTGAAATAAGTATAAGTTGGGCATACTTGATCGTATTTGCCCCATGTAAATTGAAAGGATTTTTTCACCATTGATTTCTTGTGTTACATTTATATTAATTTTTCATCAAATCTAAATTATAGCAAGATGACTAGATTTGTTGAAAAATATCTAGAAAATACTCAGAAGGTTAACCCTTGGGGTCATAGAGATTTTTACATATTTTTGTTACACTTTGATAGTCTACATCCTGACTATGTAGGGGCACCTATTCTGTTGCAAAACAATGTGATCCAAGTCGGATTTATGCCCTTAAGGGTTAAGAAGTAATGATAATAATCCATGTCTCATACTGTCATGACTCAATTCCCCCAAATATTCTGACAACTTCAAGGGCATACCTTCATGATGTGGTTGGAATATTTGTCAATGGGAATTATAGTTAAAAAAAACCCTCAGGAAATTTGTTTGTGGACAAATACATGAAGTAGTTGTGATGCTTAGAACACCCATCTTGGTATTTAACTAAACCTGATTATGTTCGCCTACTATGTGTGAAAATAGAAACTCCCCAGATTCACACCCCAGGAGGCCGCATAACTGAGAAAGGGTAAAAGATATTACAACAAATCAAACACATGTACCCATGGAATTTGATTATCTACCCATATGCAAACTTTCAAGATGATTGGACAACAGGAAAAGTCCTTACGAATTAAGGACTCTTAATCAGAGACCTTGAAATATTGCTAAGTTTCCATAAAACCATGATTTTATCACAATTTCAAAGGTCAATAAACTCAAAAGCCATAAAGGATATTACGTCGAGAAAAACATGTACCCTCTAGAATTTTATGATCTATACATTGGCAAATTTGAAGAGAATAGGACAAGAGGAAATGTCATATTTGGGAGGTTGAAATAATGGCATAGAGGCAGATAATTTGAAAAACTGATGTGACCAAAACTTGGAAACAGTTGAAGATAAGGGGCTGATTCATAAAAAACAGACAATGGGAGGAAGCACCCTTTTTGGCAGGGTGAAAATATGGTCATTTTGTGGAAACACTGGTAACTCCAAAACTGAATTGCCTATAGCCCTGAAGTTATGGGCTACTGCTCTCACCTCTGTCATGCCCAGGACTGTTCCTTGAGGGCAATGCCTTTTGCCCATGCATGTGATACGTTGTCGTGGCTGTTTCTCCCGCACCCGCGGGAGGGAGAACGCTGTCGTTCGGAGCCTTCTGACACGACCACGTCTGGTGAGAGTTATACCTTCTCCATGGGGGATGTTCAGTCCATAACTGTGGTGGATACTGCGGGAGCTGTTGAGTTTTCTGGTGAAAAGATGCCTGGTTCCAGGCCACTGGCCGCTCTCCAGTCGACATCTGGGGCTGTCACTAGGGTTGTGACTTCTCCTTTGGAGCCAAGCTCGGTTGGTCTCTCCACTTTTCCACCGGTTTCAATAGCTCCTGCCGTATCTGCTGCTGCTGCTGTTCCGTCTGCTACGTCATCAGTCACCATTTCAGCCGGCCTCGGCTTATCCCTGCAGGGGTCTGCAGAGATGTCTGGTAGTGTGGACGTGGGATATCGGCCACAGCCTTCCCTGACTGCAACTCGGTGAAGTCGGAAGGGGCTGCTGACCAAATCCCCTGCTGTGGTCTGTCAGCCGTCGAGCCCAGCAGTTTTCTCATTGGATTCGGATGTTCATGGTGGGGTCACCATGGACTCTGTTGCGTTTCCGTTCACGCACTCTGGTCCCATGGCCAGTTTTGCGGGACCGACGCTTCTTGTGCAGCCTGAACCTTCTGTCCCTCAGAGTTCCGCGGCAACTCTCCTGATTTCCCGCACTGCAGATCCTCGGGGTATGTCGTACCCCTATACGCATCTGCCTTCAGGTGTTTCGGCTGCCACCCGTCGGCGACGGGTGTATTTGAGTATCGTGACCCTTCGCTGGTTAAAAGGATCATGAGTGAAGCCACTTTGCCGGTTCGTTCCCAAGTCGCACCGAGATTGGAAGCAGGTCGCTTCCTGATCCCTCAGGTGTGCCTACATCATGGGGGCATCGGCTGGTTTGCCCATGATGGGTTGTGTGTCTTCCGATTCATAGGACGGGTCAGACATACCTGACGTCGAGAGCCAACAGTCTTCTGACTTGGGGGAAGCTCTTGACTTTGTGTTTAAGTTCCTTCCAGATCTCAAACCGGTGTCAGGCAGGCCGCGATCATCGGTCGCGCGCCTACAGCCCGTGGAGCAACCCGCTTACGGGCGCCTTCGGTCGTGCCAGTCGGTACAGGTGGTTGAAGCGTTTACAGCTTTGGTCGCTAAGCTGAGTTCCAATGCTGTGAGGACTTCGTTCTTCGCCAGAGCTGACACTTTTTTGCCTCCAGTGCGTTATCGTTCCTTCGATTCCGCCAATCTGTCAGTTTGCCAGACTTTGACTGTCTTGGATCAGGACTCCACCTTCCTTGGGCTTCCCAAGCTCAAGTCGGCCGTTATTCCTATGGCGACTCTGGAGTCCCTGTTGGGCTTATCGAGTCTGCGCTCTGGTACCGGAAGCCATGGATCTGTACCAGGAGGAGAGCGTCCCCTACTGGATGTGTGCCGGTAGCACTCGACCCTGTTTTGGCTTATTTTTTCTTGGTGCTTTTGCACCACTTTTCTTTCCCAAATCCCTTGGGAAAGATCAAAATAGAGAGTGTATTTCCCGAGTTAGGGACTTCCACTGTAGTGCAAGCCTGTAGTAAACAATTGTGGTAGGCATAATAAGAATGGATATTTACTATAAAATTAATTTTTTGGGGGATTTTGAGCTCATTAACATCAATTTTTACGAATTTTGAGCTCAGCGCGATGGCGTTTCTGATTTCCAAAAGGAGTGCATGAAGAGAGTAGCCACAACTCGATGCCTGCATATCCGATGCGCACCTCTTGTAGGGTATTTAATTGGTGGTAAGAAGTAATGAAAACAGCCAAAGTTTCGGGACTGAATTGCAAAAAATAACCCCCAAATGGCCAAATGCAAAAGAAAACATGCAGTAGCTCCCTCTGGAAGAGAGTTGAGAGCTGAGATCAATTTTCTTCAGAAATATACTACTTGTTGATAGACATAGCAAGTTTCACAACTATAGCTTTAAGGGTTTGTATTTTATTGCCATTACAAAGATCACATTTTCCATCTTTTTGGCCCCAAAATTCAAAGTGTAACAACTCCAAGAGATTAAGATATAAAATACGTGGGAATATGATCCAAATTTGATGATCCACAAACAGCAATTTTTGAAAATGTTTTTCATTTTGGGTAATTTTCAGCCCTATGCGGAGGGTTCAGAATTTTTGGTAGATCAAAATCATTTTTATAAGGAATGAGAGAGCCTTAAATGCTGAGTTAACATACACAATCTAAATACTCTGATGATAAGTAGTTCTAGAGATATATAGAAGATGTAAATTTTAGCTAATGTCAACTCTGGATACAATAGATAGTGAAAAAAAGGAAAAAATCTGAAAATGATGGCAAAAAGAATAAATAATAATAATAATAATATATGAGTGGGCTACAATAACAATATGTATATCAGTATCAAAATGTGGGGACTTAATTAACAAGTACCATACTGCATTGGTTATTGCTGGTGGGATCCAGCAGTTCCAATAGACCACAGATCACAATTTGCATGAGACGAACCACCCATATGACATAACTTCAAGTAGCAGATCTAGATCCAAAAGAAAGTACATGTTTAACCCTTGGGGGCTTGAACTACTGTTCTTAATTCAGACCTGATCACAGACTGTACACCTCCAGTGGCTTCAGCAGAGATTTCTAGTCAAGTTTTGGCTGCCTATTATGACAGCCAAGACTTGACTAGAAACAACTGCCTAGGTAATTTCTCTATTGTCTGCAGGTCCTCCTCATGATGGCATGTTAAGGACATCTGTTCTGAGGTCGTAAGTCGGAAATAGTCCTTTTAGGGTTAACAGCAAAAGCAAGTCGATATCTGAGACTCAAAGCCAGATGAAAATGTCCTGAGTGGAAAATTATTGGGTGGGACTGCTGGAACGATCTGTTGCAAGAGTGGAAAACTATCCCTCATCACAATTTTCTACTATCTATGCCTTTAAGATGGATATAGGCCAATATCCAGCAGGTACTTACAGCCTTGACCTTCAATATCATTAACTCTTTGCATGTTGCTCAGGCAGATATTCCCCCGGACACAAAATATTTTGCTACTGAAATAAGTATAGTTTGGCACATTTAACCAAATTTCTCTCCTATGAATTAAATGGACTTATTGACCAATGATTTCTTTAGTTAAACTTAGATGATTTTTTCATTAAATCTAGTCATAGCTGCTTTAAATATTTTGAAAATACTCAGACAGCCATGAGTTAACCCAAGTCATGGTTGAAATATTTTGTTACAGAAACATAGCACAAAAATTCTTTGAATTCTATCTCTTGAATGATGAGATCAGGGCTCATGCAATTTGTTCAGCACATGACCGAAATGAGAACTCTGTTGTCTTTAGGATGTTGCGAAATGAGTACATTTCTTCCATACTGGAATATTCTGTTTGAAGAATTGGGTCTTATTGATTCAAACCATGGTCTTTTGACATTTTATTCCACCTAAGTGGTGTAGATGAACTAAAAGTTCAACTTTTATTGATCTTTGATTAACTATTCTTATTTGAAAATTTTCACAATTTGTAATTTTTGAAAGTTTTATTTTATACTCTCACGTGAAAATATTATTTGAAAACTAAAAAATTATTATATTAAAATTTGTTGGAAAAAAATAATTTTTACTTGCTTGTTTGTAAAATTAATTATACTCCTAGTGACTGTTGCTTCCAAAGTTCCACTTTGAAAATAGTTTTCTACTATTCCTTCCCAAATTTTGTTTAATGGAGCTCAAATAAAGTTGAAATCCCCTTCCCCAAATATTGTGGAAGAATTCCATTTTGGAACATTTTTTTCACAAACTTTACAAAACTGTGGTAAAAATAATTTTACACAGATAACATAAATGACAAAACCATTTTTATTTCAATACCAGTACAATTAAATGCAGCACATTTTGTTTTGTCTGCATATTAGCTGTCCCAAAACATCAACATTCAAAATAAAATCGATGTTAGGCATTTTTCAATGTTTCTCTTCTTCACATTCAAGTGGATGCAGCACCATTATGGTATTATTACCCATATTTCAGTCGTATTAACTTAACAATAAAATACAATCTGTACTCTTGTACCAATAAACTTTTAAAAGTCGGAAACATTAGGTCTTTCCACTTTGGAATCTGGACTTCAAGTAAGCTTGAAAACAATTCCAATTAGATACTGTTTGAGATTGTACAGCAAATCTTAAGATGTCAATCACTGAAGCACAGGTAACTCCAAAGGAGTGTATTGATTTGTTGGTGATTCTAGAACTTTATTTTTCCAAGAAATGGGACGGGGTAGCCACTGACGGTAATTACTTAATACATTTATCCCTGGATGATATTTGGAGCCAAAGTTTCAGACCTTTTCAACATCTTTCATGGGACCTTAAATGCTATGAGACTGCATAATTTTAGCTCGTTACAACACGTTTTCCATTTTGGTGTTTTCTCATGTTTATCTGCACGTTGTCTGTTCAGGATGTCATTTTCATAAATGTTTTGTTACATTTTCCACATGGATGTCAATGACATATCTCCTCTTTTTCCAACTCCTTGTTTTGAACCTGACAGTGCTGTTCGATAGATAGTAAGTAACTCCTTCTTTTGGACCTCAAATGCTGTTAGATAGAAAATAACACCTTATTTTAGACCTCAAATGCTATTAGATAGACAATAGCTCCTTATTTTAGACCTCAAATGCTATTAGATAGACAATAACTCCTTATTTTAGACCTCAAATGCTATTAGATAGACAATAACTCCTTATTTTAGACTTCAAATGCTATCAGATAGACAATAACTTCTTATTTTGGACCTAACAATGCTATTAGATAGACAACAACTCCCTTATTTTGGACCTGGCAATGTTATTAGATAGACTATAACTTCTTATTTTGGACTTCAAATGCTATAAAATAGACAATAACTTCTTATTTTAGACCTCAAATGCTATCGGATAGACAGTGACTCCTTGTTTTGGACCTCAAATGCTATCAGATCGACAATAACTTCTTATTTTGGACCTCAAATGCTATCAGATAGACAATAACTTCTTATTTTGAACCTAACAATGCTATTAGATAGACAATAACTCCTTGTTTTGTACCTGACAATGCTATTAGATAGACAATAACTCCTTGTTTTGGACCTGACAATGCTATTAGAAAGACAATAACTCCTTGTTTTGGACCTGACAATGCTATTAGATAGACAATAACTCCTTGTTTTGGACCTGACAATGCTATTAGAAAGACAATAACTCCTTGTTTTGGACCTGACAATGCTTTTAGAAAGACAATAACTCCTTGTTTTGGACCTGACAATGCTATTAGAAAGACAATAACTCCTTGTTTTGGACCTGACAATGCTATTAGAAAGACAATAACTCCTTGTTTTGGACCTGACAATGCTATTAGAAAGACAATAACTCCTTGTTTTGGACCTGACAATGCTATTAGAAAGACAATAACTCCTTGTTTTGGACCTGACAATGCTTTTAGAAAGACAATAACTCCTTGTTTTGGACCTGACAATGCTATTAGAAAGACAATAACTCCTTGTTTTGGACCTGACAATGCTATTAGATAGACAATAACTCCTTGTTTTGGACCTGACAGTGCTATTAGAAAGACAATAACTCCTTGTTTTGGACCTGACAATGCTATTAGAAAGACAATAACTCCTTGTTTTGGACCTGACAATGCTATTAGAAAGACAATAACTCCTTGTTTTGGACCTGACAATGCTATTGGACAGACATTAACTCCTTGTTTTGGACCTGACCTTTCTATTAGAGAGACAATAACTCCTTGTTTTGAACCTCAAATGCTATTAGACAACAACTCCTTGTTTTGGACCTCAAATGTTATTAGATAGACAATAGTGCCTTGTTTTGGACCTGACAGTGCCATTAGCTATGGCCTAAAAAGTTAAAAGGTTGGTTTTCAGGGCCTCCTGCATGATCCTTTTGGATGCCGCGTGCTCTCTTTTTTACCACCAATGCAAAAAATAGAAATTAAATGGTTTATGTCTGATATTTTACCCAAGTTAATAAAATTGATAAATTTGTCCCTTGGGTGCAACCAGGCTTTGCAATGTTTTAGCACTGCAAAGCCTTCTTTCATTCAAGGTACGAAAAAAATTTTTAAAAAAATGGCCTGAGAAACAAGATCTAATTTGTGGGGCCTAGACAATAACTCTTTGTTTTGCAGAGTGTTAAAAGACAGAATGTACGTGCCTACCAGCAACCAATCTGACATCAATTACATTGTGGATTTCATCTTGTGGATGACTTTCATGATGTTAGTTTCAATGTCACATGAATCTTTGATCTAGTATGGTTCGTAGGCTGATATTCTTGATGATACAGCCAAACTTTATTTTCCCTAAGCACCAAAGGGCCCCAACATTTTACCCTTAGAGGAAACCCCGCTTATGCCCCCCCCCCCCCCCCCCCCCACTCACCAGCAGAATATCTCCCTGAATGTCATCAAAAAGCAATATATGTGTGACATATGTGGATAGAACCAATCAAGTGTTTTAGTCATTACTGCTAGTACATGTTTATTATATTTGTAAATGAATTCTGTTAAAACTGAAAAACTTTACTGTGACCCACATCCCAGTTGGGAAAAGATATAAAGGCCACAATTTTTTCCTCTCCTTCCAAATTTTTTTTTACATCAAAATATCACCCTAAGTGTTGTTAATAGGCAAGATCTGAGGTATTTACAATTCTGTAGGTTGGGAGAAAAAAAAATTCACCCCAAATTTGTTCCCATCTCCAACCTTGACCAACAAATTTCTCATTGTGTACATTTTTCACAAAAAGCCCATACATCAAATTCTGAAAAAAAACAGTATGATTTTCTGAAAAAGAATAAGATTCAGGTGGTGGGGAGGGGGATACACAGGGTGGGGAGAAGATAAACTGGTTCTTCTTCCCCCACTGGTTGAGATAGGCAGGGAAAGGTTGCGTTGGACACAGTATGTCAATTTCAACTTCACTGAATGACATAACAAGAAGTGACAACTCGTCGCCTGCGTGCTAGAAAGTCCTATGTCCCCTATGGGACATAGGACAATCTCGCACCCAGGCGACGATTACTGTTTAAAGCGGCTTCTGTGCATTTCTCCAGTCTAGTTGGCTTTTTACTTGACTGGCTATTCCAGTTTTAAAACAGCATAATACTGTTAGTTTGGACTTGTACACTTGCATGATTGTCATCTGATAATTCTGTTTTTAGTGACTATGGAAATCACTTGGTCATCTTTTACATGTTTTTTTTTCTTTTTGGACTTTTTCACGAAATTCATCTGATTTCAAGATTGACTGAACTTTTTGCAGGCCAACTTCAGAGGCACTTTTAGCTCACCTGAGTGAAGATCAAGAGGAGCTTTACTGATCAGTTTTGTCCATCCGCTTCCAATCAGTCCTCTGTCAGTTCATTCTTCATTGTGAACTTCATACATTGCTGACATCAAAGAAACTATTGGAGCAAACTGAACCACATTTTGGGATGCATGTTCTGGCCTGTTCAAATGGATTTGCCATGCCCACAGGGTCACCATAAATGGGATAATTCTGTTAGCATCAAAATCATTTTTTCAAATGTTAACAAAATCCACAGAGTCATCAGAACCATGACTATGGGAGCCCAAATTTTAATTCAGTAGTTTTGAGACTAATAAATGGTATGCAATCGATCATCATTTGAAACTATCGGTCTACCCATCAGACGTCAGGGTAAACATCGGTAAACACCAATTTTCAAAAAGAAAATTTTGTTGACATTTTCATGCTGCTATGCTGCGATTTATTGAACTTACACTTGCTGTTTTAGGATAGAAATAACAAGTAGGACATTTTAGGAGATAAAATTGGCTCAACAGTGCAATTATATCATTTGTGTTTGAACTCTTTAACTTACTCCTGCAACATAGGGGTTGGGTGATCATGCAAGGACTCTTCATATTGGAACACCAGTTCTGTGCAGAATTGCCTCAGTTTCAACTCTCTTTACATAACTGCCCTTACTTACAAATGTTGTATTTTTAAATTGCGTAAACTTCCAAGCTGATGTAAATACATCAGTTGGGGATGCAGGATATAGACAGAATGCAATGTGTGTTTGAATCGGTGGGTGTTTTACATAATTCGTTAGAATGGCATAGTCATATTTCGCGAGAGCCTACAGCTCTCGCAAAATATGACTTAGCCATTCTAACGTACGGCTCTCGCGATATATGACTATGCTATTTCAGCGAGTTATGCAAAACACCCACTGATTAAAACACACGTCACGTTCTGTGTTTATTACACATCCCATTCATTAAAATTCATTTAAATAAAGAAATTTTAATTCTGATATTTAAACCCAAAGGGGAAGAGTCCGTTTGTTTTGTTTGTTACTGATCAAAAGGATCAATAAAAAATCAAAACAATCTTTTGGGAACCAGGCTAAATTACATTCGTTATCTTTTCTGTTGGGCATGTTTGTTGAAATTCGTATCACTGTTTCTCTTCGGGTGGTGTTCATTTACGCCTAACCATTTGGCGGCTATTGCAGTTAGTAAAAATATAAGTACAAATCTGGGCAGATTTGCAAAACAGCAGGGAGAAACTTTTCGAAGCATGTCAGGATGTCCCAAGATTTACCAAAATAAAGTTGACCAATTTAGATATAACGGGATCCACAGACAAGACCGCGACGGGACTGGGTTAATCTTGTGGTTGGAAATGATTGTTTTTTAAATATTATCTCATTTTTGGTTAACTAATTTTTTGTGAACCGACTTCATTTTGCTTTGGACGTTTTCATTTTCTTCTACCCGATAAGACAATTGATAATTTTATAACAATTATTTGTTTTGCTTTGGACGTTTTCATTTTCACCTATGTGACAAGACAATTGATAATTGTATAACAACATTTGGAAACGTTTCGAAGCGTAACTAATGACTCAACAGGAAAGAAACTAGCATAAACGGTGCTGGGAAAAAAGTTCTGGCTTGTATATCACCAGTTGAATACAGAAATATTTGTCATAGCGGCAATTCCGTTAAATACAAGGGTTTAAAGTTTAATGGATGTGTAATAAAATTGTTGGAAGTGATAATATATAAAAAAAATAATCTTTACTTTATATAAAAGTGACATTAGTCTTTGATAATAAATTACTCATTACTATTTATATACAGCCAAAATGTGCAAGTATAAATCACAAATCTTTCAATCTGTTTTCACATCTGGCAAAAAATAATACATATTTGCAGAAGAAATACTTATTCAAATGAGCTGTGGTAATGTGGAATAGATTGGAAATAAAATCTGATTTTAGTATTTATGAAGTAATTTGTGAAAAGAATTGTATTTTTTTAGATAAATCTTTGAAAGCTGGTATTTCATCAAGCAACCTTCAGAGCTTGAACGTTTTGGCTGTGACTGCCCAGAGACATTTCATTGATGTCAGCCTGAAGTTGTGTAAACTGCTTTGCAACCTGTATATTCCTTTTGATGTATCAGATTCAAAAAGTGATTAAAGAAAACAGCCAGGGTTGGGAGTTTATAGACTGAATTGTCATAAAATATAAATACTCAAACATCAAAACACTTTAACACTGACCATCTGATATGAGCATCAGCTGATTGTATTTTCAGACTATCGGCATTCATCTGATGGTGCTTTCTTCTTATCAGCTCATCACTATAACTCAGTGCAATATGACAAAAACTATTTAACCCTTTAGGACCTAGAGATTTTTTATACATTTTTGCTATTCTCTGACCACGTACATCCTGTGGCTTTGCAGTTGTTTCTAGGCAAGTCATGGCTGCCTATATAGGCAGCCAAGACTTGCCTTTAAAAAACTGCAAAGATACTTTGAATGTAACTTGTAAGATTACACAAAGACTGTGTGTTGGAGCACCTGTTTTGATCGTAGAAAAGAAATGATGATTAAAGTCGGAATTAAGTATTTAAGGGTTAAAAATCTTCTTCAAGTCCACCACTAAAAGTTTGTCAATATTTGTTATGCATGTTCAACATCCTTGCTGTGGTGAAGGGAGAGGTCAAATTCAAGTTTGTGCAAATCAATCTCTTGGTTCATATTTGGCCTCTCTATGGAAGCCTGAATTCTAACTCACTGCACTTAAAGGAATATTCTTTAAAATCTTCTGCAGCTTCACCAGTCAAAATCTGTTTACTTGGTGTACACAGTCTTTATGGGGTTGAGATTCACATTTGTTCACCTTAAGTCCCTGGGTTGATATTTGAGTTCAGAATTTGGTTCATTGATTCTTCAAAATTATCGTTGGTTCTTGAAATGTTGACACACATAATCAGCTTGAGGGGTAAAATGTCGTTTGTTGCCAATGCTTCATTGAATGACTTTGAGATTTACTCTTGATCTCGAATAACTTCCATTTTCACTCTGATATTGAAACAAAATATTGTCATTGGATAAGGAAGAAACTGCCCTCTTGAGTTAATTGGCTCTCCATATATTTATCATCTAAGAGTTTAATCCACCCTTTGTTCTGACTTATTTGTGAATATCTGTTCATAAATATTTTTTCTGTATGTCACTGTACTTTTTTTTCAGGTCATGGAGATGAAACTTGTAAGAATGTGAGAGCTGGTTGTGTTGAGTTACATACGTCAGTACAGAAGAGAATCAAACCAGCTTATCATATATTTGGCCACATTCACGAAGGTTTGTAAATACATTTGTTTCACCATATTAATATCTCAGTGGAGCTAAAAGTTAGTGTTAGGGAATATTGGTGTAGGCTATGTGAAGTATCAGAATCAATGCAATTAGTGTTGTGATGGGCTATATTACAATATATTGGCTATATGAAGATCAAAATCATTACCATTAGTGCAGTGATGAGCTGCATTACAATATATTGGCTATATGAATATCAGAATCAATAACATTAGTGTAGTGATGGGCTGTATTACAATATATTGGCTATATGAATATCAGAATCAATAACATTAGTGTAGTGATGGGCTGTATTACAATGTACCGGCTTTGTGAAGTATCAGAATTAACACCATTAGAGTAGTGATGGGCTGTATTACAATATATTGGCTACATGAATATCAGAATCAATACTATTAGTGTAGTGATTGGCCATATTACAATGTATTGGCTATATGAATATCGGAACCAATACCTTTAGGTTAGTTATGGGCTGTATTACAATATATTGACTTCCTGAAGTACCAGAATCCATTTCATTAGTGTAGTAATAGGCTGAACCACACTATATTTGCTATATGAATATCAGAATCAATACCTTATTACAGTGATTGGCAGTTTAGTATTACAATATATTGGCTGTATGAATATCACAATACCTTAGTGCAGTGATGGACTGTTTTACAATATATTGACCATATGAGTATCACGGTTGCTGCCTACATGGGGGCACGATGACGCCGTGTACTAAGGCGTACTGCACATCGATGGTGCACATGTCTTCAACCGCTGTAACCCTGCTTGAGCGGAGCTTGAACAGAGTTAGAATGTTGAGGAGATGACAGTTAATCGTCGATGCTCGGTGGTTCTCTCCGGGTACTCCGGCTTCCTCCACCCGTAAAACTGTCATGGTCACGATTAGCCATTGTCCATAAGTAAGTGACCTTAAACACAACTAAATTAATAATAATATGAATATCACAATCAATACCATAAGTGTAGTGATGGGCTATATTACAATATATTGGCTTTGTGAATATCAGAATCAATACCATTAGTGTAGTGATGAGCTGTATTACAAAATATTGGCTTTGTGAATATCAGAATCAATATCTTTAGTGTAGTGATGGGCTGTATTACAATATACATGTATAAGCTGCGTGAATATCACAACCCATACCATTAGGGTTGTGATGGATCATATTACAATATATCGGCTATATGAAGTATCAGAATCAATACCATCATTAGTGTAGTGATGGATTGTACTGCAATACAATACGTGGAGAGTGGATTGTAACTAAATCACCTGTGGAGTGGAGTTATCACCCAAACTATAACCTTCAAATTTTATATAGGGACAAAAAACACAAGCAATATTTCAGCCAATGAACCTCCGGGTTTAATCCGGAGGTCCATCGGTTGAAACTTTGCCTGTGCTTGTTATGCTTTGCAACAAATTTGCAATTATTGCTTGGGTGGAATCTCCACTCTGCAGGTGATTTAGTGACAATACACTCTCCACGTACTGTATATATTAACAATATGAAGTATCAGAATCAATACCACTAGTGCATTGATAGGCTGTATTACAATGTACTGGGTATATAAAAAATCAGAATCAATACCATTAGTGTAGTGATAGGCTGTATTACAATATACTGGGTATATAAAAAATCAGAATCAATACCATTAGTGTAGTGATAGGCTGTATTACAATGTACTGGGTATATAAAAAAACAGAATCAATACCATTAGTGTAGTGATAGGGTGTATTACAATGTACTGGGTATATAAAAAATCAGAATCAATATCACTAGTGTAGTGATACGCTGTATTACAATGTACTGGGTATATAAAAAATAAGAATCAATACCAGTAGCGTAGTGATAGGCTGTATTACAATGTACTGGGTATATAGAAAATCAGAATCAATACCACTAGGCCAGTGATAGGCTGTATTACAATGTACTGGGTATATAAAAAATCAGAATCAATACCACTAGTGTAGTGATATGCTGTATTACAATGTACTGGGTATATAAAAAACCAGAATCATTACCATTAGTGTAGTGATACACTAATCAGTCCTTAATTTGAGACAGGTGCTATTGCATTCGTGCTTGCAAGCACCTGTGATTGCAAAATGAAGAACGTTAAAAATCGCACACGACAAACAAAACAGTCAAGTTGTGCTTCAAAACATTGGCAACTGAATACATCATGTGGGAACTGGATGCCATCGGCTGATTAAAATTATTTTTTTAATTCACCAGATCAATATAACATAAATTATAATAAACTAACCTTTTATAATTTGCCTACGTCTTCCGAAAATAGACTGCGTAATTTGCTGGGTCTACTTTATTTGTGAAAACGTTATCAGTGTTTCTTTTGCACAGTGCACATGGCAAGTTGTATCCTGATTAGTAAATTTTATGAAGCCAACAGTAAGGTGTGATTTTATTGGCCAATCATTAACAAAATCGTCTTCTACAACCAATCAATTGTAGTGTACCAAAAAATTTTACCACCTTCTCCTGTGTGTCAAGTTTATAAAATAACTCCTGAAATCTGTGACAGAAATACGTGTAAGCATTTTTGATGTTTTCTTACGTTTTTCAGAGTTTACTTCAAATTAAAATCCCTGTTGTCACACTTCCTACATTGCTGAAAACAAACACCGAAGGTAGAAAAAGGTTGATTAACCGAATTTAGTGCAAGATACGTGCTGCACATTGTGATAATGCATGAAATCAGCTGAAAAGGAGGGCTCTTTCTGAGTTTGATCGGTTTGTCATGGGGACTGATTTTTTTTTAGTAAATATACATTTAGGAAATAAATGCCATGAACTCGCTTTGTTTTTAAGCTCACCTTGACAAAGTCAAGCTGAGCTAATCTCATCGCTCTCTGTCTGTTGTCTGTCAACACCATGTTTTGGTCTTCTCCAAAACCACTGAGCCAATTCAAAAGAAAGTTTGTGTAAGTGATGGTCCCAAAGGGGCATTGCATTTTTGCTCAACTCAACATGCCCATCCCCATACTGAGGGGGTTGGGGAAAATGCTCCAAAATATTTTAAAAATCTTCTTCTCATGAACCAGCGGGTACAATGACTTGATATTTGTTCTGGAGCTTCCTTTTGAGGTGTAGAATCAAGTTTGTTCAAATGAAGTTCGTGAATCAATATTTGGCCTTGTAATGGGAGGGGTAAGATTTTTGGCCCCGCCCAAAATTTCTAATATTTACACTGTAAACTAATGGCCCAGACTAGCTGGTGCTTAACTCAAAGTTATCAAGGGCCAAACGCAAATTTTGAACCCCCAAATCCCCAAAATTTGCTTGCAAAATCGAAAATTAAAAGTCCTATCCGGCCCTCCATACATTTACTCTACTCTCCGCGCCTGCACAGACGTCATGAAGTAACCGGAATTGGCGCCAACATCATTCTTTGTTTGGCCCTAAAAGTCATCAAAAATGAAATGACATCTGCGCTTTAAAGTCTCCTTTTTTGAGGACGCCAGACACAAATCAATGTAAGAATTGGTGGATACAAAGCTGTTATTTGGATGAAGAAAGTGTTCAAGGTGGTTTGGGACGTTCAGAGTTGTAACTTTATAATATGTATAAAATTATTTTATGTTTCCCAATTTAGGGACAAATGCCTGATGTCATCATTTTTAAAAATGATTATTCCACTGTGTGTTAAGTATTCCTTCCCTATCCTTCCATGAACCCTTCCTGTTAAACTCTTAAGCTTTTTGGCTATTTTTTATTGAAAATTTTTATTAAATTTCTTGGGAGTTTAACATTTATTACAGAATATTATTCTGTTTCTTCCCCAGGGTTACGTCCTCACCTTAGCGGATTAGGCCGTTTAGTCTTGCATCTTCTATCCAATGTATCGTTTTTTCTTCGTATGAAGATCTAGCTTTGCATTTGATAGCATTTCAATTGGTTCTGATTGGGGCCTTTTTGTGTGCCTGATGTCTTGTTTACATTGACGTTATTTACATTATCAACGTACTCATATTTAGGTAGTTTCTTATATTCTATTACTGTAATATACTGTAGAATACATCGATTATTATTCAGGTAGTGCAGCTCATAAAATTTGGGATTTTGTCCACAGTTAGGCTCTATCGGGATGCCGTTGGGCTATTCATGTTCCCTTTGGGAACTTCGACGTTTTTCTAAATTTTTTTTTTGTTTACCAAAAATATTTTGAATTTAATTATGATTGTTATTATTCATGTATCTCAGTTTTTTATATATATATCTGGGATGACTGACGTTGGAGTCGGGTGTCGCGGTACGTCGTTGGCGGTGAGGTTCTGGGGATCAGAACCTCTTACCGCGTTTTAATTTATTCTGTCAGTTTCTGTTTCAGAGGAACATGAACATGGTGACGATATTCTGACACCCATCCAAATGTGCTACCGTCGTCGTGCTTTATGGAGCATATAGAGGTAGCTGCAGTGTGATCATTATTGCAAGAGTTAGGGCCTTTGGGTAAAAGTTTTCATCTCTTGCAAGCAGCTAGCTCGACTGGTGAAGCGGTACTCCGTCCGTGGGTGCCGTGACACCTGGTAAGTCCGTTGCGGTCTAAGAGGTGGATTGGGTAAAGCGAGCACTATAATATAAATAGCCCACCCAGCGACAACGGAAATAGGGAGGAAAAAGGAGGAAGACTGCAAGTTCTGGTACTCGTCGAGGTCTGATAGACCGCGAGTGGGAGAGGCCCCCTCTCTAATATAGCAACGTCTGGGGTCAGATGTTGTTTTGAGAAACTTGCACAAGCCGGAGCATATGTCCGTCCTCCAATCGGGATGCTCTGTTTAGTCTGCAGCCGGGGTCGGCTTCAGTCAAGGCTTTCTCCGCTACTTTTCACAAGGCCGAAATGAAACTTGCACGCGACGGAGCATTACGCCCGCCACTCGGGACGCTCCGTCTAGTCTGCAGCCAGGGTCGGCTTCAGTCACGGCTTCCTCCGCTACGTTATTCAAGTACACACGACCGCATGCTAGCTACCCGACTTCGGATATCCAGCCTGCTGCACGAGGGAGTCACTCTTCGCCCGTGAAGTCGGACCATCCAGTAGGAAGGGAGACGAGGCCTTGATCATCGGGACGCTCGGAGAAAGGATCCGTTTCCGACACACCGTCCTAGGAGCAGCATGCGGCTAAGGAACGGAAAACCGCTGCTCCTCAGGCCTCGATGACGGACTTGCTGTCTCAGATTGCGCAGCTAATCGCAGTATTCCAGCGAGTGCAGATGCAGCCTCCCTCAGACTCTCAGCTGTCGGACGGTGCTGGGTCAGTCCAGTCGTCTGTTCGCGCAGATGCAATGGACCGAGATTCGCAACTGATTCTCTCGGATGGTAAAAGGGATAAGGAAGAGGATTACCCTTCCCTTTCGGAACAGTACATGGTTGTGGTGGCTTTCATCCATCAATACTACCCTGCTTTTGTTCCGCCGAATCAGATTGCTGCGACGACAAGAGAGAAACCACTGGCGTCGTTAGGCGCAGACTTTATCCGGACAAAGGAGGAAGTCCTTTCTTTTCGGGTTCAGTTTATGCAGGTGTCACAGGCCTTCGGCTACATAGACGAAGCCGTATTTATCCTCTTGAGTGCAAGGAAGAAGGCGGTTTCTTATCTTCATCTTCCGTATGCATACCGTTTTTTGACCATGTTCATTTAAAAACGGTCGGGAAGATGTTCATATAGTTCTTCTGCGTTTGGATGAGCAGGTCGGGGTTCTAGAGCTATCCTTACCTGTATCATTCACTATTCGCTCAGACGCAATTGAGACGACAATTTCTTTAAATAGAGCAAATGTGGAAGTTATGTCTTACGAAGATCACCTTACAAGAGATATGGCGCAACGTCTCAAGGGAATGGAATTTTGAGGACGTTCGTACCTCTCTTAGAGTTCTTTCCAGGCCAGTTATATATACCACGTATAACTCCGCCCTAACAGTAGCTAATTTGGAGTTAATCAGACGTGATGTTCCCTTGCGTCGTCATCACTGATAAGATGACAAGGTGAAAAGCTCTCTCCGAGTCGTTCCGATTTCTGGACATTTTATTTTCGACGAGTAGCTTTCGTTAGTCTATAAACAGGCTCCCAAGAAAGCGTCTAGTTCTCTGCTTTTGAAGTCAGCGTATCAACGACCCGCTTCAGCAGACAGGAGTAAAGGAGGGCGTTCCAGTCAAAAATCGTTAAATGGAAACTCCTCACGAGAGTACAAGAAACCCTCTTATAATTACTCTGCAGGTCGTCAGAATAGCGACTCGGTCTGATCGGGACTACAGATCAGACGCCCCAAGGCCAACGAGACGAGTTTTTTCGCGGGGAGGACGTGGTTCCTCCTCCTGTAAGCCTCGCAGGTCATACAGGTGATGGTTTAGACCTCTATTGCTGGCCAGTCGGAAGAAGGTTATCAAACTCCGCAAAAAACTGGATAACGATCACGGAAGATCAGTGGGTGAGAAGTGTAGTCTCGGACGGCTTACGGCTATCATTCCGAGTAATAACCCCACTAACAAGTTGTCCGCGTTGGACAAATCTTCCATTAAATTCATGCACAAGAGAGTTTCTCCTACCGGAGCTCTCTTATCAAGGAAGCAATGCAGATCATGGAGAATCAGGATTCTCAAGATTTTTACAATCACCTGTTCCTCGTACCAAAGCCAGATGGCTCGTTCCGACCGGTAATAGACTTGAGCTGTATAACAAGTTTATCATGGCTCTACAAGTTTATTTATGGAAAGTAGGTAAAGGCGAGCGTTCGATTGATCGACTATGTGGCAAGAATAGATCTAAGGATCCGTACTTTCATGTCCTGGTACATCCGGCATTCTAAAAGTACCTGAGGCCCACCGTACAAGGGAAGGTGTACCACTTCAGAACAATATACTTTGGTCTGAATCTGGCCCCCTGGGCGTTTCACTGGAATAATGAACTCGGTAATGTCTTACTTACGTGTTCATTTGTCTGCTTACTTGGACGACCTTCTACAGGGATGCGGCAACAGAATTATTCTTCAGAACGATGTTCAGAGTCTGCTTCTATTACTCCGACGTCTCGGTTTCATCGTAAACGAGAAAAAGTCGGATCTAGCTCCGTACAAGTCGTCTATTCACTTGAGATTGAGCTTTGAGACTCACAACAATCTGGTTCGCCTGCCGTTACCCAAAGCGAAATTAGTCAGTTGTTATGCTCGCTTTTGTCTACACTCAGACGCATCAATAGTGAGGGAATTCATGCGACTGTTGGAGTTGTGCGGAGCGGCTGTGGATCTCATTCCGATGGGCCGCCTGCGCACACGTCCCCTCCAGATATTCTTTACTCATAACTGGAGTGAAAAGCTTGAACCAGTATTGTTTTAACAGACCTAGTAAAACAAGGGTTCAATTGGGCAGATATTCAGTGGTTAACTCAGGGAGTTACGCTGCAACTGCCGGATCCGGTTTTCGCGATTATGACGGATGTGAGTCTGACGGGTTGGGGCGGACCCCAAGCTCCACAGTCTTGAGGTGTCAGGGTCTTAGGGGACCCTCGGTTACGGGAGAGACACATAAGCACCAACGAGATGATGTTAATTAGCCAGCGCTACAACATTGGATTCACATAATTACGGACGTCCATGTTCAAATTGGACCGACAACATGACAGTAGTAGCATACAGCGGGAACCAGGGCGGGCACCCATTTATTTCCGTTATGCCAACTAACAGAGAAGATTTTCCTAATACGTCATGAATCATCATTTTCATCTTTTTATCTGTCATATACCGGGTCGTCTGAACGTACTAGCAGACATGCTCTCTCGGAAAGGGCGCCTGTTCCAATTGGAATGGACGCTCAACAAGCGAGTATTTGGACAGTTTTGCTTCCAGAGGGATCGCCCCATGATAGATCCGTTTGCGACGCACCGGAATAATCAGTTACCGTCGTTTGTGTCGCCATGCCCAGATCATTGAGCGCATGCATTAGACGCTCTGTCGATCTCATGGGGATGGATGATAGGATACGCGTATCCTCCAGTTCATTTAATTCAATAGATTACGTTTAAGATCTTTCCGACCTCATGGGGATGGATGATAAGATACGCGTATCCTCCAATTCATTTGATTCAAAAAATTACGTTTAAGATCAAACAGTGTCGTTGTGAATCCTACTAGTAGCACCTCTGTCGTCACAGAAATCTTGGATCAGTCTTCTCAAGTGTCTGTTATGGGACGTTCCCTGGAAGCTTCCTCCACGAGAGGACCTTCTTTATCAGGGGAAGTCTTTGTTCTTCACGTCCTTCTCCGCCCATAGTGGCATAATGGAGTCTGTTAGACGTGAGGTAACCATTGCGGTTCCTATATTATTTGATGACTAACACAAGAACGATTAAGTAATGCGGGTGAGGAGGGTTCGATATGACTTCGAATCCCCCCCCCCCCCCCCCCCCCCACACACACACACCGCCAATGTGTTTAGAAGCGATTACCGGCAAGACGTACTTTTCTTCCCGCAAACCTCGTATAAGTTTAAATACATACACGCATTTCTTCTCTTTTCGATTGGCGGCTGGGTCGTGTTCTATGGCGACCTCATGGGCACATCCACATTTTAGTTGGATTGGTTTCCTGTGATTATTCGTCTATATGTCATATACGAGCGCATATTTCATCATAATCAAATTGATAGTCTTTGGGTACCTTGGAGGCTGCATAACCAGTTAACTGGTATTCAGATGATTACATGCGGGATTTTAATGCTCACGCGCATAATAATTATTAGGCTGACGCTTTATTGTATATTATGGACCTTTGAAATTATGAATTATTTCGGGGGCGGTCTATGTCGGAGACTGTTAAGCATACGTACTTCCAGTTCTAGATCCAGGTTTCTATTAATGTCCGTACTCATCTCGTATATTCACACGCTTATAGTGTCATAGCTATCGGATAGTACACGTCGGGGAGTGTTGTTACTGGAATGTATTGTACACCTGAATGGGGTCGCCTGTGGGTTACCTCGGAAGTGTGTTTACTCTCCAGAGATCGTTAATTGTGGTTCGATTGGACATGTGTATATTATATATTATATCACCGGTTTTCGATATATCTGCGTACGCCGTCTGTGGTGTACGTTATATAGCGAGCAATATAAATTACCGGAATCGTCGCTATAGCCTTAACTTCTGTAGTGGCGTTAAGCACTATTTATTAATATTAAATTAATACCTGAGTGCCAGTTCGACGAATATTTATATTGTTTTTTGGTACCGCGTCTACTGATTCCAGAGTGCTCCCCTCTTTCTTTTTGAAGATTCCTTCAAAAGAAAAAGTGTGTGTGTGTGTTGGGGGGGGGGGGTACCTCTCCTCTGGCTTGATAGGTATGTAACTATGAGGGAAGCTGTTTTGTCCGTAATTATATCCTGCATACAGCAGGAGTTCTATTGTGTATGGCGTATGTTTGTGGGGGATATTCTTTCATTCTCAAATACGCCATCCTAATTTTGGGGTCTTAGTCCGGGCTAACCTTAAAAATTGGGAACTGGTTACATCCAATTAGCATGGTCTTCATGCTAAGTATACGGAATTACTTGAACTGGGCTCCTTTTTGTATGATATGTCTTCTCTATTACTGTATAGAGAGACATACATGTAATTCCTAATAATTTGATTTTCCTTTCACCTTGGATTACAGGATTGGAACTATGTTGATCTACTAATTCTGAAGTCCTAGGCCCTCCACCTTTTTACGATTCAGCTAGTCTGGGCCATTGGTTTACAGTGTAAAAATATTATAAATTTACAGTAATTTGTATATTTTTATACTTACCAATGGCCCAGACGGAAATGACTCTCCTATGAGTGGGCACTCATACCTCCCCTTTGAAATATAAGAAATATTATATATTGCGGTTTTTGTTATCAACTACCCAACAGAAGTACCCGAATGTAGCATGAAGTACCCGGATGTAAATTCCCTCTAGTATCCTCAAATAATATAATGTCAGGTATTCTCGAATACCGAGATGAGGCTAAGAGTCGTAGTAAATTATGCCTCATTGAGGGATTTTTAATGGTCCTCATAACCTCAAAATTCAATGAGGCTATGAGGGATAATAAATGAGGACTCATTGAGGGCTTTTACATAGCCCTCATGGCCTCATACGACAAAAAAGGGATTCCACAGTCACAG